>SWKJ01000148.1:0-553075 GCA_019425465.1 Colletotrichum falcatum | reverse complement strand
GGGGTTACTTTAGACTAGGAGTGAAAATAATTTTATTATGTTAGTACTCCTATACTTCCTAAGTATATAGGTTATTAGCCCTATAGACCTATCTAATAGCTTATCCTACTATGGGTTATCTTAGAAAGAATCTATATTCTTTCTTACTAGAGCTATAAAATTTATAGTCGTTGTAGATACAGTTAGCCTAGAATAATTAGTAGTAAAGGATATTCTAAGGGTTAAGTAGTTCTTTGTCTCTAAATATAGGTTTCTCCTTAGTTAAGATATTTAGCTTATTATTAATATTTAGGTCTATTATTCTATAGAAGCTAAGGCTTTAGTTATTAGTGTCTTGTTACACTTTAGGTTATGCTTCTTTTTATTCCTTAATAACCAAAGGGTTATTACTAAAGTCTATATAGGTTTACTTTACTAGTAGTTTATTAGAGTTATATTCTTTATCTAACTAGCTATTAAGGGTAGGTAGTGTCTATGTCTATTATTAAATACGCTAAGTTTATAACTTAGTCTATCTAATAGTAATAAAAAGTAATTCTACTAGTTACTTTATAGCTTATTATTTAAGTTTACTTAGTATAGTAAACTTATCTAGGGACTCTCCTAATTCTAATAGTTTAGTATTTTATAGTACTTATTTACGTATAGTAAGTTATAGTAGTAGAAATCTTATTTTCTTTACTTATTTTTTTTCTACTATAACTATCCTTATTAGTATACTTTCTTTCTAGAGGACTACCTCTAGTTTAAGTAGTTCTTCCTAATTTTCTTACGCATAGATTTATTAATTAAGTTATTTTATTAAGGCTTACAGAGTAATAGTTTACTAAGGTTCTTTAAGTTACTTTCTTCCCTTATAGTAAGCCTTACTAAGAATTATAATACACTATTAGTTATATTCTTCTAGGGTAATAGGTCTAAACGTTAGTTCCTTATTACTAGTTACTTTATTATAGAAGTATTTAGGGATTATTACTTAATTATAGTAGTGTCTTATATTAATAGGCTTAAGTAATTATAGTACTAGTAAATTATTTTTAATAAGGGTCTTATTTTTAATCCTATTATTAATTTCCTTAGTAACTATTTCTTATTATTGTTAAGTTATAGTAATAGTCTTAGTCTTTAGCGCCTTAGGGTACTATCCTACTTACTCCTTACTATCCCTATAGACTAGGTAGTTATCTTTGTAGTATATAGTCTATAATATCTAGTTATATAGTACCTCCTTAGTAGCTGTGTTTACTTTTCTAGTGTTTTCTAGTAAAGGCTTATTATATAGTCTCTTTAGTTATCTATAGTTACTTATATAGTATCCTATCTTCTTATAATTATAGTATTATATATTCTTAATATTGCGTAGTAGCCTATTACCTTATTATTTAGCTACGCTAACATCTATAGGTTCTACGTAGTGTCCCTATAAAGTGCTTAGTTATAGGTTACTTTAGGGTTTCCACGGTCCTTTGTTTTACTAATTTGGGGGCTTTAGTCCTTAAGTATACCTCTTACCAGTGTTAGCATTCAGTCTTTATATTTCGCCCTTTTCTCTTCGTTGTTTATATAGACGTATGTTAATTTTAATAGTAAGTTTAATATATAAGAGAAAATCTTCTAGCGTGTTTATAATTTTTATAAGTTTATCCTTAATATCTTCCTTTAATCCTAAGTAAAATATAAAGATTAAGGAGTTATTAGTTATATTAAGTCTAGTAGTAAGTTACTTAAACTTAGTAGCGTAGTAAGATACAGCCTTAGTTTATTATAAGTTAGCTAGGTCTTGTTTAGCTTATTATTTCTTATTAGGGTCTTAGAATAGTAACTTTAGGGTGTATTTAAATCCTATTATGCTTCTAAAGATTAACTAAGTCTCATAGGAGTAATTCTAGAGTTCGCTATTGTTTCTTAGGAATTCTTCCTAGAATAGCTTAAACTAGAAAAGTACTTTACTACATAGGAAGGTTTCTATATAGATTACTTATTTAGTTTTATTATAAAAGTTAGTAGCATAAAAGGTCTAATAGGTATATACTTAGATTAAGAATCCTTTTAGTCATCTACTAGTGCCATTATAAGTCCTAGGGGAGTTAAGCTTAAGCTTATCTTATTCTTTAATAGGGGTTAAGATAATATTAGTAGTAGCTTAAAGGGTTTTAACTTTTTATCCTAAGGATATAGCTTCTTAATTTTTAGCTTCTAACTTAGCTAGGGTTTTGTTAATAATAGCTTATATTTATACTATATTATTATTATTCTTTTTAGTGTATTATTATATAGTAGCTATCTATTCTTTGTTTTTTTTAACCTTAGTTATAGTATAGCAGAGCTTCTAGTAGGCTCCCACAGTGAGGGTAATATCTCTATTATTATTAGGTTTAATATTAGGTAAGGTGTAGTTACCTATAGTAATATTATTAGCTACAGTAAGTTCCTAAGCTAGGCTCTAGCTATTATTTAAAGTAGGAGTCTTACTAGTAGAGGCTAGCGAGGGGGTATTTATAGTAGACATCTTATTAAAATACTGTTAGGTAAGTATTAAAGGTTAACTTACTTAATAGGAGTAATTAAAGTATTATAGTTAGATATCTAATAGTAGGGTTTTTACTAAAAGTATAGCTAGGGTCTAATACTTAGTAATAGTAAACTAATGTATGTGTTAGGGGATTACTTAGTAATTAGTTAAATAGTTAAAGGTTATTTAGATAGCTTATATAACTAGATTATTAAATAAACTCTAAGGTAGATATCTAAAAGGTATTATAAGAAGTATTATAAGTTAATTACTAAAGAGCTATAGAAGTCTATCCTAGAGTGCGTCTTAGTCCCTCCTATATATAAGTCCTAATCCCTTAGGGTTATACACCTTGGGTCTGCGTGCGACGTTTCCTATGTTACGCGCGCTCTTAATGTTGTTGTGCGCGCTCTACTAAGGAGCGTATCTAACGATTCCTACATAATCTCCACGTGACTTATATTATAGTTCTTCTGTTCTGGAGGAGTTCTTTAGCCTGTCTTATCCTATTAGTTTTCCTGTTCCCTACAAGATACTGCGCCGCCCGCGCTTCCAGGCCTCTGGTGGGGCTAGCGTCACCTGTAACTTATTAGGTTGTAATAAGTAGTTCCCACTAAATCTATCCCCTTATAATAGATAGTAATTTATATACTCTAATAATAGCTAAATAACTAACTATACTACTCTTAAATAGCTAGAGAAGGTCTTTATCCCCTAGACTAGTCCTAGGGATCTAGACTAGTATTAACTATTAGTTATAGATAGGTATTATAGCTATATAACTATAGACTTTATATAGATAGTATTTTAGTATTATATCTATCTCTTATATCTACTACTATATATATCTACTATCCTCTAGCCTCTTAATATAGTAGTCTTTAGCTTATTAAAGTAGGCTTATAGGAAGGAGGTAGGATATCTAAATAACTAGTATAGTAACTTAATAGTTATTAGTAAAAGGATATTTCTAGCCTACTATAGTAAGGCTTATAATACTAGGTTATTTATCTAGAATATTAAAAGTAGCTAGAAGTAGGCTAAATTATAGCTAGTCTCTTAGTAGCACCCTCTATCTAACTCCTTAGTTATTAAGGCATTATCTAGTTAATAGACTAGCTAATAAACTAGCTAATAGACTAGCTAATAGACTAGCTAACTATCTAGCTAGCATTAAGATAAAGCTAAATCTATCCCTTAGTTAACCCCTTACTAGTCCTCTAAGTTTTACTATTAACTACGTTACCTTACCTAGCTAGATTAAGAGGACTTTAATACCTATACTATTTATTACTTTATTAGAAAGATATAAAAGGGATAAGATAAATAGGAGACTAATAATATCCTTCTATAGTAAGAGAATAAAGGATATAAAGACTATTAGGAGAACTAATAGGTACTTAAGAAGAAGAAGGTCCCTATATTACCTAATACTACTTTTATAAATATACTATATCTAGAGGGGATAAAAAATACATCTAGTAATAATATAAATACTCTAGATATATCTATATATAGTCTAGATAGATCTAGTGTATTAGGAATATCTAGTAAGGCTAGTAGTTATATATAGGTTAGCGGTAGAGATAAAGAAATAAGTAGTAGTAGTAATAGTAATAGTAGTAGTAGTAGTAGGGATAATATATAGTATTATAGTTAGATATTTAATAGTAGGGTTTCTACTAAAAGTATAGCTAAGGTCTAATACTTAGTAATAGTAAACTAGTGTATATATTAGGGGATTACTTAGTAATTAGTTAAATAGTTAAAGGTTATTTAGGTAGCTTATATAGCTAAGTTATTAAATAGGAAATAATAATATTAGTCTAAGAGTTAGCGAAGCTAAGTTATAAGTTAATTACTAAAGAGCTATAGAAGTCTATCCTAGAGTATATCCTAGTCTATCCTATATATAAGTCCTATTTCTAGGGTTTATATCTTTAGTATATAGCTCCTATATTACTAAGAGATAGTACCTATATACTAAGTATATAGCTTCTATATTTCCTATATATAGATCTAATCTTATCTTATTGTTATATAACTTATACTATAGTTCTTTTATTCTAGAGGAGTTATCTTTCTACGTTATCTTATTAGTCTTTCTATTCTCTATAAGATACTACGCTACCTACGTTTTTAGGCCTCTAGTGGGGCTAGTGTTACCTATAACTTATTAGGTTATAATATTAGGTCTCCCCTCTAAAGGTCTTACCTTTAAGACCTATAAGTAGGTTATGTTTCCTAGGTTAAGGAGTTATTAATTATACTTCTACTAAGAATAATAAGGGGTTATTTAGAATAGTTATAAGGAAAGTAGAGAAGTTAGAATAGAGATAGATAGAAAAGGTATATATATATTCGTTATAAATAAAAATCTATATATATAAAACTGTCTAAATAGAAGGGATATCTCTTAGTTATATAGAATAGTCCTTTAGATACGTATAGTATCTAAGCGTATATCTAAGCGTATATCTAAGCGCCAAGAGGTACTAATATACTTCTTATATATACATGTATATGTATATATATAGGTATAAGCGCCAGCATATATATAAAGCTTAGAGGTATATACGTTTATATATAGTAGTCTACAGTAGTTTATATTAGTATAGTTATATATAGAAGTATATACTTCTATATATTATTTTTTAAGATTAATCTAGAAAAAATATTTATATAATTATAGGACTTTTAGTTATAAGGTTATAAAGAGATTTATATATAAGAATTTTAGAATTTTACTTCTTTAATTCTTAGTTTCCTCCTTAAGTTATATCTAAATTATAGAAATAACTTACTTATTATATAAAACTTAAAAACCTTATAGTAATAAGGAAAAAGAAAATACTATATTTATAGTTATAGTTATAGTTATAGTAAAACTTATAAAAACCTATATTATAGGAAAAATATAAGAAATATAGGGGAAACCTTTAGTATTTAAGCTATACTACTTTCTTTTTAGAAAGTATTTCTTTATTATCTATAGTTTCTTTAGGTAAAAACCCCTTTATATTAAGATTTATAGTCTCTATAAAGTATTTAAATACTTCTTTATTAATAGATTTAGTAAATATATCTACTATATTATTCTTTATATAGATATAATATAGAGAGACTTAGTTATTATTAACAGCTTGTCTAGAAAAGTAATACTTTATATCTATGTGTTTAGATTTCTTATAAAGCTCTAGGTTTTCTACTATACGTTGTGCTACCTTATTATCTATAAGAATAATAGGCTTATTTAACGTTATATCTAGTCCTAGGTTATAATATATATAGGAAAAAGAATTATATAAATATATAGATTCCTTTATAGCTTTACATAAAGCTATATATTTAGCTTTATAAGTAGACAAAGTAATAGTCTTTTATTTTATACTATTCTAACTTATAATATTATAGTACCCTAAGGTAGTTATATATCTAGTAGTAGATATTCTATTATCTAGATCTCCTGCTTAATTAGAGTTAAAGAATATTATGATTTATAAGTCTATATTGTAGTTATATATTAATCCTAAATTAGGATATTTATTTAGATATCCCTATATTCTATCTAGAGTAATAAAATACTCCTTAGAGGGGTTACTTATATATTAAGTATATATATTAACTAGATATATTATATCTAGCCTTATTTTAAGGCTAGTAAAAAGTAGAGATCCTATCTCTTGTTAGTATTAAGTTATTTTATCTTTTGTTGCTTACCCTATATTTTTCCTTAGCTTAATAGCAGGATTTATAGGCGTATTATAAGGATATATATCCTTTTTATTATATTTTTCTAGTATTTTATTTATATATTTGGTCTAATGGATATATAAGATTTTATTTTCTTTATTAATATATATTTTATTCCCTAGAAACGTATAAGGAATTCCTAAGTCTTATATTTATAAATCTTTATTTACGTTATAATAGAAATATTTTATATCTCTATTTATAGGAGCTATTATTATTATATTGTCTATATAACATACTATTATAGCTCTTATATTATTATTATTAGTAATAAAGATACTTTTATTATAAGGGGATTCTTTAAAGCCTATTTTTATAAGTATAGATCTTAACTATTTATACTAAAGTCTAGGGCTTTGTTTTAAACTATATAAGGCCTTATTAAGCTTATAATATAAAGCTTTTTTATTTATATTATTTATATATTTAAGGGTATTTATTTTATAGTTATAAGAGAAACCTATAGGTAGTTATACTTATATCTCTTTATTAATATTAGCGTAGCAAAAGGTATTAGAGATATTAAATTGCCTAAAAAACTAGCCTAATTTTATGCCTATAATAAATATAGCTCTATAGTTCTTAGGCTTATAGGTAGTACTAAAGGTTTCTAGATAATTAATACTAATATATTAATTAAATCCTTATACTACCTACCTTACTTTATATTTTAATGGGTTATTAAATATATCTATTTTTAATTTATATACCTATCTTCCTCCTAGAGGTTTAATCCCTTTAGGTAAAGGAAGTATTATCTAAGTATATATATTATATAAGTTAGTAACCTCTATAACTATTACTTAAATCTATTCTTTCTTACATAAAGAAAGTATAGCCTTTTTATAGGTAGTAGGGTCTTTATCTATTGTTATTATAAGGATATATATAGCTTTATTAAACCTATTTATCTTATTATTATAATTATTTATAGTAAAAAGTATTAGTTTAATTATAGGGTAGTCTTCTATAGTATATAAAGCGCTTTTTTAGTCTACTACCTACTTATATTCTTTAAGCTTATTATTATCCTACTTAGGAATTTCTACTATTATCTTAGATTTAGTTATATTATTGTTATTTATATTATTATCTATTAGCTTTATGTTTATACCTCTAAGATTTAAGTCTTCTTTTCTACTTTTATTATTACGTAGGGTTATATTATTACTACTATTATTTATATTATTATTTATATTTATATTATTATTTATATTATTATTTATATTATTAATAGTAGGAGGTATAAACTAATTTTCTAAGATAACTATATCTCTAGTCTAAAAGGAAGTTTTCTTTTAAAAATCATAGACTTTATATATATTATTTTAGTAGTTAAGTACTATAGCTTTTATTGCTTTATTATCTAACTTCTTTATCTTAGGGTCCTTGTTCTTATAATAACATATAGAACTAAAAGTAGTTATATTATTTAAGTTAGGCCTTATATTATTTCCTATTTCATAAGGGGTTTTATAGTTAAGAGCTTTATGAGGGGTTATATTATATAGATCTACTACCGTTAAGGCAGCTTCTCCCTATAGATATAAAGGTAAATTTACCTATAAAAGTATAGCTTTAACTTTATTAGTTATAGTCCTTATTACTTTTTCTATTATACTATTAGGTTTATAAGTATAAGGTACTTTTATATTATAATTTATTCCCTTAATAATATAGGTATAATTTATAGTATTATTATTAAACTTATAACTACTATCTATATTAAAGTCTTTTATCTTATTCTTATTTATATTATTTTTATTTATATACTCTAGAATAGCAGAGTTTACTTCTTCTGCTTCTTTAGTTCTAAGTAGCTTTATAGATATTAGTCTAGACTTTCTTTCTAAGAAAATAATAAACTATTAATATTTATTATATATAGAAGGTGTTATAGGTCCACAGAGATCAAAAGAGACTTTTTCTATATATTTATAATCCTTATTATAGTTATCTAAGTGTTTATTAACTTTAGTAGTAAAGTTTACTCTTATATAGGTATTATAGGTATAGTCTTCTTCTATTATATTATTAGTTATATTTATATTATCTTTAAGTTATATTAAGACTTTTTAACTTATATATCTTAGTCTATTATACTACTTCTTATAGTTATTAATCTCTTTGTTATCTTTAACCTTTTTATATTTATAGGGCTTCCTTCTTATTTTTGTAGTATTTATATATTCTTTATTATTATTAAGATCCTTTCTATTTAAAACCTTTATATTTAGGTAGTATAGACTATCTTTTATTACCCCCTTACAAAGGGTTTCTTTATTAGTTATATTTATTAAAGATACCTTTGTATCCTAGAAAAGGGAGGCTATCTTTAGTCTTCTTAGTCTATTCTAACTTAGAAGATTAATACCTAATTTAGGTATATAATAATAGTCCTTAAGGATATATATATTATTATTATTATTAGAAAAAGAAATAGCTATATCTCCTTATAAAGAGATTCTTTTCTTTTCTATATTACCCTAGTTAATATACTTAGTTATAGAAGTAGTCTTTATAAACAGGGATTTATTATATATTATATTTATAGTAGTAGTAGTATCTAGGCAAAAGGAGGTATATTTATTATTCCTAGTTATATATATAGGACTTATATTATTACCTATTATAGTATTAGTTATAGGTGTTATAGAGGAGGGTATAGGACTTATATTCTTAAAATCTAAGTTAATCTTACTCTCTTTCTTAATTAGAGGGTTATCTATAACTATCTTATCTTCTATAACTATTATATATATATTTTTAGTATTAGATTTATTAGATTCTTTAGAATCTTCCACCTCTATTATAGCTTTCCTAGCTATTAAGGCCTTTTAGGCCCTATAGAGTTTATTCCTCTTTATATTAGTCCTTTGTTACCTTAGGACTTCTTCCTTATTATTATCCTTATTTTTTTACCCTTTAGGGGCTTTATTTAGATATAGGAAGTTATAGTCTTTAACTATATAGTTTTTTAACTTATAATATATATAGTAAACTCCTTTTATCTTTTTCTAAGGCTTTTTAATTCCTTTTCTAAAGGTAGAAGTATATAATACTATAGAAGAACCTTTTCTCTTTACTTTATTTATAAGATTTATAAAAAGTAATTCTATAGTATAGGAATTTACATCCTTTCTAAGGGCTTATGTTACGTTAGTTATAAAACCTTTATAACTATTATCTAGACTATTTAATACCTAAGCTATAATAACTTATTTTAGTAAAGCTATATCTTTAGAAGATAGGTTGTCTATAAACTCCTTTACCTTATTTAGGTATTCCTCTATAAATCTAAAAGAGTCTAATAAAGTATTAAAGAATTCTTTATAAGTAAAATATTTATTAGTAAATCCTATAGGTTTATATAGATCCTTTAGTTTCTTTTAAGCTTTAAAACCTATTTTAGAATCTTTTATAACCCTTAAAGGGGAATCCTCACAAAATAGCTTTATATAAGCTAATACTTTATTATTACTCTTCTATTAAGAAGGTATAATTAGAGGTATTTTTAAATTTAAGTTAATATCTTTACTAATAAATAAAGCCTTAAATCTAGTTACCTAAATATTATAGTTAAGGCTACCTAAAAGGTAGGGTATAGTAATAGATTTCTCTATTATATTAATTTAGTTTAATATTAGTTAATAGGAGAGAAGGAGGAGGATTTAGTTAGTTTAGTTAGATTTATATTAAAAAATAGATATTTAAAGTAGTTTAGTTAATATTATATAATATACGCTACGTAAATTATCTATTTCTATAATATTTATAGGTAAAAACCTCTAAAGCTTTTACTAGCTAAATAGTAGACTAGTTAGTCTAGTAGTCTAGTTAACTACTATACTAATTTAATTAATTAACTACTAATTAAAAGGTCTTAGGTTTAATTCTAGCTTAAGGTAAAAAGAAAAATCCTTTACTAGTTAGATTTAAAATAATTTAGTAACTTATAAGGTTAACGTATAAAGTGGGGTTAGATATTATCTAGAGCTATAGTAATATAAAATATAGTAGGGTATATAACTTACTTAGTAAGCTAATCCCTCTATTCTATTAAATATAGGTTACTAGGTATAAATTATAATAGATTTAAGGTTATAATTCCTTAAAGTTCCCTTAGCTAATATAGTTTATCCCCCAGCGAGGTTATAGCTTTTACTACAAAAAGAAAATCTCTAAGTTTTTTAGACTTAGTAAAAAAATATATAAAATTATAATAACTTAAAAGAGGAGAGATATAAAGAATATCTTCTCTACTAAAGCTAGGCTTATAACCACTAAGAATAATAAGAGGTTATTTAGAATAGTTATAAGGAAAGTAAAGAAGTTAGAATAAAGATAGATAGAAAAGGTATATGTATATTTATTATAGATAAAAATCTATATATATAAAACTGTCTAAATAGAAGGGATATCTCTTAGTTATATAGAATAGTCCTTTAGATATATATAGTATCTAAGCGTATATCTAAGCGTATATCTAAGCGCTAAGAGGTACTAATGTACTTTTTGTATATATATATATATGTATATATATAGGTATAAGCGCTAGTATATATATAAAGCTTAGAGGTATATACGTTTATATATAGTAGTCTATAGTAGTTTACATTAGTATAGTTATATATAGAAGTATATACTTCTATATGTTATTTTTTAAGATTAATTTAGAAAAAATATTTATATAATTATAGGACTTTTAGTTATAGGGTTATAAAGAGATTTATATATAAGAATTTTAGAATTTTACTTCTTTAATTCTTAGTCTTCCTTATTTTTTTTATAATACTAACACTATATTAGGTTACATAGAAAAGCTAAAATTAAAATTAGTACTTTGTTTAGTATATAACTTAGTTTTTAAACGTTTTAATACTATAGACGTTATACCTTATACTTATTGCTTCTATGCTAAGTAAGCCTATTGTATAGCTAAGGGAGTAAAAGTTTATTAGGGTTATAAGAACTTAAAATATCCCTATAATAGTCTTATAGTAGCGTCTAGTTATACGTCTACTAGTTTTTTTTTTACTATTTTACTATACTAATAAGTTATAGTATAATAGTTAAGTAATTAACGTTAAGAATTAAAGGAGAAAGAAGAGTAAGTAAGTAATACTCTTCTTAAGCTTTATTAAAGGCTAGCTAAGATTTAGTCTTAGGTTACTAAGGCTATAGGTTATCTTACAAGGATCTATACTATTTATAAAAAGGTAAAGGAGTATTATATTAAGACGTTTACGTGGGGTATATAGAAGTTAGAGGATAAAGACCTTCTTTATTCCTTAGATGCATATAAGTAGGGAGTAGTAGGTAATTTATAGTTTATTAGTATTAAGAATAATATAAATTAGATAAGTTTTAGGATTAGTAAAGAGTTTATAGATCTAGGTCCCTTAGTAGAGGAGTTAGGTCCTACTAAGAGGCGTAAAAGTCCTAAAGTAGCTATTAAGAGTATTAGAGGTTCTTAACTAGTTTCTATAAGTTATCTTTATATCTATAGTTTTTCTACTTAATAAAGTATTCTTCTTAACTATTTTTAATTTAGTAATTAATAATTCTTTTAACTTTATATTCTAGTTTATTTAGTTTAATAATAATATAGTTATTTATGTTTAATCTGTATAGTGCTAGCTCTAGTAGCATAATATAAAAGACTAGGTGTATTTTTATTGTATCTAGTAAGTTAAGTTTAAAATTAATATTAGAAACTTTTCTAAGAATTTTAAAAGGTCTAAGTTTCTTATAGTCTAATTTATTGCTTAGTTATTTTATCTTAATGTTTTATTATAGTAGGTATACGTTATCTCCCTCTTTAAAGGTTAGCCCTCTAACCCTTAAGGTGTTAGCGTATTTTATTATGCGTTATCTAATAAATTCTAGGTCCTATGTAACCTATATCTAGATTTCTTATAGTTTATTATAGTCTACTATAGCTTTTAGAGCTTATAGTCCTTATTAAGGTTCTCTATATACTATTAGATTAAATTTATAGTTTAGGTAGAAAGGTAAGTTAAGAGTACTTTCTCTTATAGTGCTATTATATATAAATTAGGCTAAAGATAGTAATTATACCTAATTATCTTAATTATAGTTTATATAGTAGTATAAATACTATTTAAGTATCTAGTTAATTTATTCTATTTATCTATTAGTCTATAGATAGAAAGAGGTTAATAGTTTATAGTCTATATTAAGTTATAAAATTAGAGATTTCTAAAACTTTAAAGTAAATAGCTTATCTTTATCTAATATAATTTCTTAAGGTATTTTATAATTACTAATAATATACTTAAGGAAAATATATACAAGGTCTTTTACTATACTTAATTCTAAATAAGGGATAAAGTAGGCGTATTTTATAAGTTAGTCTACTATAATAAGGATACTATTATAGTATATCTTTATAAGTAGTTCTCTTAACTTAGGTAGTTTAATAATAAAGTCTAAAGAGATTAAGTACTATACTTCTAGTAGTACTAGTAATAGTTAAATAAGTCTATATAGCTTATATAGACTATTTTTAGATTTCTTATATATATTATAGTCCTTAATTACTTTAACTACTTCTTATTATATAACTTATATATTATAATATTATTATATCTATTTATATATCTTTATAACTCCTTAGTGTCTATATACTTTAGCTCTATATATCTTATATATCTAGTTAGCTATTATTCTTTTAGTTATACTAGTATTAACGTATATACTAATTATAATAAGCTTTTAAGCTAGTATAATATTACTATTATTATCTTCTTTAAGGATAACCCTTGTTTCCTCTAGGACCTTAACTCTATAGTCTAGTCTTCTACTAAGAGCGTTAGCTCTTTTATTTTCTATTTCTTTATAATAGATAATCTTAAAATTAAATTCTAATAGGAATTCTAACTATTAGATTTATTATTTATTAAGAACCTTAGACATTATAAAGTAAGTAAGGTTTTTATAATCTAAGTAGACAATAACTTAGTGTTTAGTTCCTAATAAATATAGTCTCTATTCTTAAAATACATAGATAATTACTATAAGTTCTTTGTTATAGATCTAATAGTTTAGTTTAGGTCCTATAAATACTTTTAAAAAGAATATATAGGGGTATAATTTTCCTTACTTATCTTATTATTCTAGCTATCCTCCTATTATAAAGTCTAAAGTATTAACTTTAACTTTAAACTACTTATCTAGATCTAGGATTATAAGGACTAGTTCTATTATAATAAGTTCCTTAAGTTTATTAAATAACTATTAATATTCTTTTATTTATTTAAACTTAGTATTTTTTTAAGTAAGTTATTATATTAGTTAAGTAATATTACTAAATCCTTTAATAAACTTTTAATAAAAGTTTATATATCTGTTAAATAACTAAATATCCTTAACGTTCTATAATATTAGCTATTCTTTAATTATAGCTATTTTCTTATCTTATATTTAGATTTCTCTAGGTATAATAGTATATCTAAGGTAGTTTACTTTCTAAGTGTAGAATTTACTTTTTTTTAGTTTAACTAAGAGTTTTACTTCTTAGAGTTTATTAAGTACTTAGTGTATATATTCCTTATATTCTTTAAGGTTCCTTAAGAAGATAAAGATATTATCTAGGTAGTAGATAATAAAGATATCTAACTTCTTATATAGAATATAATTAATTATTATCTAGAATGTAGTAGGTATATTAGTAAGTCTAAATAGTATAATAAGAGTCTTAAATAGTCCTTGTTATATATAGAAAGCTATCTTCTATTTATCTCCTTCCTTAATATAAATAAGGTTATAGGCTCCTTTAAGATTAAATACTATAAACTATTTAGCTTTATATAAGAGGTTTTATAGTTTAGTAATAAGTAGTAATAGGTAGTAATTCTTTTTAGTAATATTATTAAGTCTTTAGTAGTTAATATATAATTATAGTTCTCTATTTTTCTTAGAAATAAATAGGATTAAGTATCCTATTAGTAACTTAGATAGTCTAATATATCCTTTTACTAGGTTTTTATCTAGCTATTTATTAAGTGCTTCCCTTTCTATAGGGTTAAATAGGTAAATTAGTTTAAACTTAGGTATTTTTTCTTTAAGTAATTAGATTTTATAGTCCTATAGACTATATTTTAGTAAGCCTATTTTTAGTTCTTTAGTAAATAGCTTTATATATTATTAGTATTTAAGGGGTACTATATTAAGATAGTCCTCTATTAAATCCTTTATATTAACTTTCCCTTATATTATATTTTTATTACCTATATAGCTTTTTTTTATATTATATTTCTAATAGTTACTATAGACGTAAGTTACTAGTCTCTTATAGGCTTAATCCTTTTAATAAATATAATATATCTTCTTAGTTACTTAGATTTACTTAGGGGTTACAGCGTATAATACTACCTTATAATTAAATCTCTCTACTAGAGTTAGCTAGTTCTCTAGTCTATATTAGGGTTATTCTTTTATAACTATAGGATACTAAGAATAACGTTTATCCCTTCTATAGTAGTTATATTAAAGACTAGTTATTTATAATAATCCTAGATATCTATAGAAAGTTATATAGTCTCTCTATTAATAAATCCTTTATTATATATAACTACTTCTCCTTCTACTATCTATAGGTTATATAGTTTATCTTTAAATTTTTATTAAATTCTTTACTAATTTACTAACCTTAGTAATATTAGGTTTACTTATATACTACTATTAATTATAACCTTAGTAGGCTATCCTTTAATCTTAATATTAAGGAGTAAATATTTATAGTCTAGCTTTACTATAGTATATAGGGATCTTATTTTAGTTATTCTTAAGCTTATTACTACCTATAGTCCTTTTATAGTTAGCGTTATTTATTTTTTATCTTAAGTAGGGAAGGTTTAGCCTTCTTAATCTATTCCTACTATATTCTTATTTTCTCTATATAGTAGTATTTATATTTATTATAAAGATAATTTAACTAGTGTTATATTATATTATTAAGATATCTTAGGGGTTACTTTAGGCTAAGAGTAAAAATAATTTTATTATATTAGTACTCCTATACTTCCTAAGTATATAGGTTATTAGCCCTATAAACCTATCTAATAGCTTATCTTACTATAGGTTATCTTAAAAAGAATCTATATTCTTTTTTACTAAAGCTATAGAATTTATAGTTATTATAGATATAGTTAGCCTAGAATAGTTAATAGTAAAGGGTATTTTAAGGGTTAAGTAGTTCTTTATCTCTAAATATAGGTTTTTCCTTAGTTAAGATATTTAGCTTATTATTAACGTTTAGGTCTATTATCCTATAGAAGCTAAGGCTTTAGTTATTAGTGTCTTATTACACTTTAGGTTATACTTCTTCTTATTCCTTAATAACTAAAGGGTTATCACTAAAGTCTATATAAGTTTATTTTACTAGTAGTTTATTAGAGTTATATTCTTTATCTAACTAGCTATTAAAGGTAGGTAGTATCTATGTCTATTGTTAAATATACTAAGTTTATAACTTAGTCTATCTAATAGTAATAGAAGGTAATTCTACTAGTTACTCTATAGCTTATTATTTAAGTTTACTTAGTATAGTAAACTTATCTAGGGACTCTCTTAATTTTAATAGTTTAGTGTTTTATAGTACTTATTTATATATAGTAAGTTATAGTAGTAAAAATCTTATTTCCTTTACTTATCTTTTTCTTACTATAATTATCCTTATTAGTGTATTTTTTTCTTAGAGGACTACCTTTAATTTAAGTAGTTTTTTCTAATTACTTTATATATAGATTTACTAATTAAGTTATTTTATTAGGGTTTATAGAGTAGTAGTTTACTAAGGTTCTTTAAGTTACTTTCTTCCCTTATAGTAAGCTTTACTAAGAATTATAATATACTATTAGTTATATTCTTCTAGGGTAATAAGTTTAAACGTTAGTTCCTTATTACTAATTACTTTATTATAAAAGTATTTAGGGATTATTACTTAATTATAATAATATCTTATATTAATAGGCTTAAGTAATTATAATACTAGTAAGTTATTTTTAATAAGGGCTCTATTCTTAATCCTATTATTAATCTCCTTAGTAACTATTTCTTATTATTATTAAGTTATAGTAATAGTCTTAGTTTTTAGCGCCTTAGGGTATTATCTTACTTACTCTTTACTTTCCCTATAGACTAGATAGTTATCTTTATAGTATATAGTCTATAATATTTAGTTATATAGTACCTCCTTAGTAGCTATATTTACTTTTCTAGCGTTTTCTAGTAAACGCTTATTATATAGTCTCTTTAGTTATCTATAGTTACTTATATAGTGTCTTATCTTTTTATAATTATAGTATTATATATTTTTAATATTATATAGTAGCCTATTATTTTATTATTTAGCTACGCTAATATTTATAGGTCCTATGTAGTATCCCTATAAAGTACTTAGCTATAGGTTACTTTAGGGTTTCTATAGTTTTTTATTTTACTAATTTAGGGGCTTTAGTCCTTAAGTATACCTCTTACTAGTATTAGTATTTAGTCTTTATATTTTACCTTTTTCTCTTTATTATTTATATAGATATATATTAATTTTAATAGTAAGTTTAATATATAAAAAAAAATCTTTTAGTGTATTTATAATTTTTATAAGTTTATCCTTAATATCTTCTTTTAATCCTAAGTAGAATATAAAGATTAAAGAGTTATTAGTTATATTAAGTCTAGTAGTAAGTTACCTAAACTTAGTAGTATAGTAAGATATAGTCTTAGTTTATTATAAATTAGCTAGGTTTTATTTAGCTTACTATTTCTTATTAAGGTCTTAGAATAGTAATTTTAAGGTGTATTTAAACCCTATTATACTTTTAAAGATTAACTAAGTCTTATAGGAGTAATCTTAGAGTTTACTATTATTCCTTAGGAATTCTTCCTAGAATAGTTTAAACTAAGAAAGTACTTTACTATATAGGAAAGTTCCTATATAAATTACTTATTTAGTTTTATTATAGAAGTTAGTAGTATAAAAGGTCTAATAAGTATATACTTAAATTAGGAATCTTTTTAGTTATTTACTAGTACTATTATAAGTCTTAGGGGAATTAAGCTTAAGTTTATTTTATTCTTTAATAGGGGTTAAGATAATATTAGTAGTAGCTTAAAGGGTTTTAACTTCTTATCCTAAGGATATAGCTTCTTAATTTTTAGCTTTTAACTTAGCTAGGGTTTTATTAATAATAGCTTATATTTATACTATATTATTATTATTCTTTTTAGTATATTATTATATAGTAGCTATCTATTCTTTATTCTTTTTAACCTTAGTTATAGTGTAGTAAAGCTTCTAGTAGGCTTTTATAGTAAGGGTAATATCTCTATTATTATTAGGTTTAATATTAGGTAAGGTATAGTTACCTATAGTAATGTTATTAGCTATAGTAAGTTCCTAAGCTAGGCTTTAGCTATTATTTAAAGTAAGAGTCTTACTAGTAGAGGCTAGTAAGGGGGTATTTATAGTAGATATCTTATTAAAATACTATTAGGTAAGTATTAAAGGTTAACTTACTTAATAGGAGTAATTAAAGTATTATAGTTAAATATCTAATAGTAGGGTTTCTACTAAAAGTATAGCTAAGGTCTAATACTTAGTAATAGTAAACTAGTATATATATTAGGGGATTACTTAGTAATTAGTTAAATAGTTAAAGGTTATTTAAGTAGCTTATATAGCTAGGTTATTAAATAAGAAATAATAATATTAGTCTAAGAGTTAGTAAGGCTAAGTTATAAGTTAATTACTAAAGAGCTATAGAAGTCTATCCTAGAGTATATCTTAGTCTATCCTATATATAAGTCCTATTTCTAGGGTTTATATCCTTAGTGTATAGCTTTTATATTACTAAGAGATAATACCTATATACTAAGTATATAGCTTCTATATTTCCTATATATAGATCTAATTTTATCTTATTATTACGTAACTTATACTATAGTTTTTCTATTCTAGAGGAGTTATTCTTCTGCGTTATCCTGTTAGTCTTCCTGTTCCCTATAAGATACTGCGCCGCCCGCGCTTCTAGGCCTCTGGTGGGGCTAGTGTTACCTATAACTTGTTGGGTTATAACACGTAGGATGTAGGGGTGTGTAGTAACTAGGGGGGGGAGTTAGTTACTCTAAATAAAGCGCTGCTTTAACATAACTAAGATTACGCCTAGCAGCTCTATATAGTGTATAATAGATACTAGGTAGTAATAGATACTAACAGAGGGTATATAAAATAGTAATTATAGGTAAGGTAGAAAGGGTTTAAAGGTATATTAAATTCTAAATAAAATATAAGTACAATAGTATAGGTGGAGAATTTTAATTACCTATACTACTTTTTAATACATTTTAAAATAATAAAATATATACTATCTCTTACTTTAAGTATATATTATTAATAGAGGTTCTAGTAATTGTTTCTTTATAGTTTATACTATAATTAGGGATATAAGAATAGAGATATATATTAGTTAGCTAAAAACCTTTTACTATTTATACAATAATATCTACTATATCTTTACTATAGTATATTAAATTATTTATTTAGGGTTCCTTGCTAAGTAGTTAGCCTACTAGTTACTACATAATTTATTATGTATTTATTTTACTCTATATTACTAAATAACTTTATTATGCTTCGTACTTAGTCTACTATTACAAGACTTATTATTAGAATACTAAGTCCTTTAATAATATATAGGGATGCTAAATTCTATAAACTACTAATTCAGAGAACCTTCTTAGTACCCCTAGTTATGTAGATATTCATTAGTTTATCTACTTATAGTACTATAGTAGGTGTTATTAGAAGTATTACATTACAATTTATATTACTAAAAAGCGTCTTTCTATGTATTTATATAAAAAAGTCAGTTGTTGTCTTACACAGGGCAAGTAGCAGTCAATGTTAAGCAGTCATAATATTTATTATTTAAAATCAGACTCATGGCTTTAATCTTCCTTCTCTTATTAGCCTTAGGCTTTATGTAAGTCGTTATAAATCTTACTAACCTGTACGTGTTGATTAGTCTTTAACAAGAGCAGTTCTATTCATGGTCAGAAACTTGACCCTGGACCAAGCAGAAATCACGCCGAGCCGATCTCCCATTTTTGGGGCTCAATGTCCCCCTTCTTCCCAGTGCATTCAGAGATCAACCCCACGACGCCTTCCAGCTGCAAAATCACATTCGTACAGATCCTAGAACAACACGGCTCACGAAACCCCAACGCTGTGAATACGAGGACGTATAAGGCGCTTATTAACCGTATCCACGCTATTGCTACCCACTACAGCAAGGGCTTCGAGTTTATCAAGACGTACAAATATGACCTTGTTCCAGGCCAGCTTACACCCTTTGGCCAGCGGGAGAGTTTTGACTCTGGAATGTCATTTTATAGACGTTACGAGGCGCTTGCCGCCAAAAACGATCCATTCATTAGAGCTGCCGGCCAGGACCGCGTGATCGAGTCTAGTTACAAATGGGCCCAAGGTTTCTATCATTCCAAGACAGCTCACGGCCATGGGAAAATTACAGAAAGCCAAATCAAGAGTCTCATCCACATTATTCCTCAAAAACCCGGCTTTAACAACACGCTGAGCAAGGGCGGGTGTCCCGCCTTCGACAAGGACTACGCTACTCTTGGCAAGTAAGCGCAGGCTCCGTGGCTCAAGGAATTTACACAGCCAATCGCAACACGGCTTAACAAGAGGCTGCCTGGGGTGGATCTAACGCATATCGACATTGTTTCCTTAATGCAGCTGTGCCCAATAAACACAGTAGTCGATGGTATTCAGTCGCAGTTCTGTAACCTCTTTACACTAGAGGAGTGGAAGGACTATGAATACTATGAGACATTAGCCAGATACTACAGCTTTCATGCGGGTAACCCACTAGGACCAACGCAGGGGGTAGGCTTTGCTAATGAGCTTATCGCACGATTAACGCGGCAGCCGGTAGTGGATAATACGTCCACTAATTCAACACTAACTGGAGACCCTAAAGAGTTCCCACTTGATAGAAACTTGTATGCTGACTTTAGTCACGATAGTAATATGGTGTCTGTCTATGGAGCACTAGGGTTGTATGACGCACTGCACTCACTAAGTAAGACAAGGAGGATGTCGACTGCAGAGACGGGGGGGTTTACATCTAGTTGGATGGTGCCATTTGCAGGACGCTTATATGTGGAGAAGATGAAGTGCGACGACACGGATGGGGAAATGGTTCGGGTTCTGGTCAACGACCGGGTGATGCCGCTGTCCGGGTGTGGCGCTGACAAGCTTGGCCGGTGCAAGCTAGGGCGATACATAGAGAGCTTGGGGTTTGCGAGGCGTGGAGGACTCTGGCACAAATGTTTTGACTGATACTCTCTAAAAATGTTGTGATGCCTTCATAGCATCACGAAACCACATCAGAGATTTCTCTAGAGCCTGGAACATCAATTATTACAGGCTCCCTTACTTAGATTCACTAGATCTATAGCAATATGTATTTCTATACTTCAGTATAGTTTATAACTATTATATGTAGATGGTTGAGCTACTTATCTATTTTCATCTCTTCCTCTAGCTTAAACTATTCTTGTTACGCTTATGCCAATTAGTAACGTTTTAATAAAGCTAGTTGGTTCCTTGACCTTAGTAATTCGCCGCTTCATTAGAGAATAACGCACTGAGCCGTAGATCGAAGCCTACAGCTCGCTCATGCGAAAAGCTCGTGTAACCATATTTCCATCTGATTTCGGCAATATCTCGATGGATTTGTTACTATTTTCAAATTGGACATGGGCAAATCTTTGCGGTTTCGATCTATCCGCTCCTGCTGCTAACTCTGCACAGAACAGGGGCAAGGGATTGTTGCCTTTCTATGTGCAAACTGGTCAAAACCATACAACTTCAATGTTGGACTCATCAATCTCGGCATGCACAATGGGGGAAAATTCTGGTAATAGCTGTAGTAACATGGTGTTTGGGCTGATTCTTTGCCTAGTACTGAATCGGCAATGCAAAAGGGTTATCCGCGTATCAATGTCTTGTATTCTGATAACGCCTTTGTCAACTGGCTCGTGTTTCTGTTTCAATGCCCTCCGTCAAGGTACTCAGGCGCAGAATAGAACCAAGTGTCACTGTACAATTGATTTAATGCATGTATCTGTTACTCTGTAGTAAATTAGATCTTCTATACCAGGTTCGCGGCGCCCTGCTGGTGGTAGTTGTATAATTACCTGTCGTTTGGTATACCTATCATTCCGTAGTCACCACGTTGTCTCCTTGCTCGTGCTAGAAACGATTATGCTAGTGCCTATCTACGCGGTAGAAGGCCAACTCTAGGCAGCACCCTTTCCGCGCAGGCACCTCTGCAAACTTTTGGTTTGACATCAAGATCGATATCAATCCGAACCACGGCATGCGAAAAGAGAAAACGGTGCTCAGGTTCTGACAGCGGTCGCCCGTCAAACAAGACCGGGGGCGTTATCACGACTTGCGACTTGAACAAAGGATATGAGGTGATTAGTACTCATCAAAGTTTTGTTAACGGTATAGACGAAGACCCGGTGAGCTGGGTCCTAGCAATCTTTGCAGCCGCCGGCAAGACCGAAATCTCGTGGCCGTATTAGCGAACAATCAAGCGCAGAGCATTGCGCCAGCCTTTGGCGACTCCGAAATTATAAGCATCTCGAGCACGCATTGGGACTGTATTAGACATGGTTCTAGAATATACTGAGCGACCACTGTACGTCTCCTGCTGAAGAATATTAAAGTTTTAGTTAGTATAAAAATAATAAACCTAGGTTAGTAGAGTCCATGGGTGTGCAAAAAATAGGTAACTTGACTTCCTTTTACCTTTACCTTTTGTAACTACTTATATTGCCTTCATACATTATTTAGTAAATAGTATAGTCTACACTATACTAAGAATAAGATTGTTAACTTTCTCCCTCCTATTAACTACTTTATACCCTCTTACTATATGTCTCTTTACTTTATAAAATATATACTATCTGTAACTTTAAGTCTATTTTATTATAATGGGGTCTATTACTAATAAGACTTATAATTTTCACTATAAGAAAGGATAGAGAAATATGTATATAAGTATTTTAAGATACTTACACCCCTTACTATAATGAATAATTTATACAACTATTCACTAGTCTGTGTAGGCGCCCTTTGCTTTTAGAATTTATTCTTGGCGTTAAACAATACTACTACTACTACTATTACTACTACTACTACTATTACTACTACTACTACTGTTACTACTACTACACGAAACCGCTACTTGTTTCTGTACCTAAGAAATTGTCTTTTCGTTGTCCGCCCAGGTTCGTTGCAACCATGTGGTCCTCTATCCACCATGCCCTGCTGCTGGTCCTGGTGGTCTCGTCGTCCGGAGCCGCCCAGGCCAGCGCAGCTATATACCAGCACTACGACATCGGGAGCGCAAAGGCCTACCATTTCCGCACCACCGAGAACTGGGCGAAGGACAAGAACGTCCGCAGCAGCGCAAAGATTCAGTCTGTCATGCAGAAGATGCACCCGAACGGTCTGTTCACGGCCGTCGTCATGCCGAAGACGGCCATGAGTATCGTCGGTGAGCATGACGGCGCTACGGTTATCCCCAGTTACTTCTTCAAAAACGTGGAGCCGGACAAGGATTACATCTTTGTCGATGGCGGCTTCTTCATCAAGCCGGTCCGAGACGATCCACATGCGAATGCGGACAAGAATCTCCGGCTTGACGTGGACCAGCCGCTGCTCCCGCAGGCAGAGATCATCCGCATGGGGTTCTGGACGGTCGGTCGGTCTTCCATCAAGCCCGGTTATGTCGATCCCCCCAAGCTGGACCGGCCCTGGTACCACAAGCTCACCGGGGACGACGGGAGCTACTTCTACGCGGCGCCGTCGCTTAAGGGCGACGACTCGTTAGACTACACCAAGCACCAACAGCTACGCTACTTTCTTGACAAAGACCGAAAACATCGCTCGCTTGAGTCCAGCACACCGGGCGGCCTGGCTAGTTCAAATCAGCCGAACGAGCGGGCTGCCGCGATGGAGCTGCCTGACAAGACCCGTGTAGTCTTTGCGTACAATTCGGGCCGCCCCGACGGCCTCCGAATCAATGAGTGGCAGGAACTTGTCGACACGTTTACACGTGAGTATCTTGGCAGGAGCGTCGGAGAGTCGACATTCACGTTGAACCTCGACGGCGGTGGGAGTGTTTATATCGGCTGGGTGCGCAACAACGAGTGCAAGGTGATAGCCTTGGGCAACGCTGATGGGGAGCTGACCGCGCTTCCTTACTCGCCCCCCTCCAGTAAGAAGTTCCGACCTATCACGACTATGGTGAAGTTCGAACTCAGGTGATGGAACGGAACAGCGGATAGAGGAAGTGTTTGGAATCCACGAATCGCGACAATACGAGTTGGCAAAGAGGAGACGTCCGGCAGCCATCCTCCTCTGGATGCTGGGTAATCCGCGAGGCATAATACCTGAACATGCCAAGGGTCACCACTTTTAGGTCCCAGACCTTGCGAGTGCAGGCGCTATTCTCGCCCAGGTTAGATCCTAGGGTATGTTTTCGTCTGCTTATGCATCTATACCCAAGTTTAGAACAAGGAAGCGTTTTTCGCCTAAGTAGAAAACAGAATAAACATTAACCAACAACTTCTCCCTTTTTAGACGGCATTATTTCCTTCCTAATTAGGGTGGGTATAGGGGCCATGACATTACAGGTAGGTGTCTACTAGCCTCTGTCCTCCCTGGTTGATAGCTATGCCACTTAGTACACTTTCTCCGAGACGCTGGACAAGCTCATTCGCGACACGATGCGCTGGTCCAAGCAAGTCATCGAGATCTTTGTGGACAAGAACCTGGATATCGGCAACATCTTGGAAACGTTCTGCTAGGGTTGCGTGACTGCGATCCCCGGTATCAACCGCGAGAGCTGATTACTGCTGGGGCCTGCTCAATTGAGCATCCCTAGAACCTGTCAGCGCTGAGCCAGCCTTTAAGTAGAAAGTTAGAAACTTATAGTCCGTGGTGCCCCGGACAGAATTGAAACTGCAGTTGGGCCTGCAACTACTTGAGTCTTGACAAAATCATGGAAAATTGTGTGTTAATTATCTTCCACCGAGGATGTCTTTGATGTCTCCCGGCCAACAGATCCTCGTAGAACCGCTACATGCTGGTCACCCGGACTTCATTGGCGTTACAGCCTAGCTCTACTCTTGGTACGACCTGTACCTCGAGACTGATACGGACTACGCCGTCAAGTCCGACCTGCTGCTCGACTTCAAGCCTGTCAAGGACGAGCCCAAGGGCGCAATCCTCAACGTCGAGTACAATTTCTGCCTGGTGTCCAAGATGTACAAGCCGGACTCCAAGATGCTCATGCAGAATACCAACCAGGACAAGTTCTAGGTGGAGGGGGGGACGGGCGTCGTCTTGGCCGTCGTCAGAACCAAAATATAAGCGTGTATGCTCTAGTCACCACAGTTATAACAGTGTCGGACCGCTATTAATTAAATCCGCCTCCACATGCGCCTAGATACCACAATGATCTTGCAGTACTCTTGAGACCGCGTAGGCGTTAGAACTAGACGCTCTGCGCTTTAAGACTAGTACAACGGTGCCCACCATCGCGGGTTGTGTATGTTCCTAAGACCCAAAGGTCTAAGGAAACGCTAGTATAAGTTTATTGTGTAGCTCTAAGACCTAGACTCGTTAATTGTTGATTACCTATGCGAGGGCAAGTACTGCTAGGATGCGGGTTGACACAGGCTAGACAGAGTATAACGACACTTGAATCTAACTCTCTTTAGCTTTACTACTAGTCTTTTAGCTATATATTGATATAGTACCGGTTCTTAGCCGCTATAAGTAGTCTATTACAGCTTACCTATACTTTTACCCCCTCACTGTATATTATATTACAATACGTAAAAACCTTATAGAGTGACCTCTAATCTATGCTACATCTTAACATTTTAATCTAGTAGATAGTACCTAATAACTAGAGCAACGGCTGAATTTAACTTCCCTTTCACTATGTCGCGACCATTAGGCGCTTATTAGCTGGACAGCCGGCCGAAGTAAAAGTCGTTGTTAACAGAAGCTCTACACACACAATACAAGGCTACAGGTTAGTCTTTGTAGCTATAGGTAGGTGTTTTTTACTTAGTCTAATGTTTTATTTTAAAAAGATTATTTTTACTATTAGTACTGTTCTTTTTGAAGCTTTCTAATGTTTTACCTCGTTAATAATCTAATTATAAAAATATATCTACTTATACCTAGGCTGTTGGAGACGTACTAAGTATATTGTACCTTGTTTTAGAATATACCTATTAATATAGACGTAATAATAGTGAGTTATCAGACTTCAATAAGTTTATAGCTAGAGATTTTGTTTCCTAGCCAAAGGGTATTTAACTTAGTTAAAAAGGCAATTCATTAGTTAGGAAGCTAAGACTTAACGATAGCTAGCAGCGCTTTGCTAACTAGGTTACTACCCTCTCAGCCAATCAACTTTATTACTAGAGAGGACATGTTGTCAGATATTAGCTAGGTCTATCGTATAGACCTATTAGATATTTTACTCCTCTAAGTGTATACACAGACGACCTATAAGCGGATTAAATACTATGTTTGCACCGTTGGAAAGCGTTATCACCTCTCTCTTAAGTCCATCATGTGCCTATTGAACCCTGAAATTAATGCTAGTCACTATGAATCATATTTCAGCCAAACTGTGCCCTGGCGCTCAATTTTTGCAGCAGGAGACAATGATCAGTCATCTTTTTCATGCGACTTAAATGGATGCCTTTGTTGTATAACATGTTCTTCTCTTGTTTTTCTACTAACAGATCTTGCGCCAATAACGTACCTCCCTCCAAAAGCTGTCAGAGTCGCAGGTTTCATGTTTTGCATCTTTGCTAAACCTCTACTCGAAACAATTATACCCACCTCGTTTTCTTCCTCTTGGCTTTGACTTGTCCAGGGGCAGCAAAGGCGGATGGCCGGCGGACCAATGACTATGGTATTGCACTCTGAACTGAACCCAACTCCCTTGTTCGCACCCAGCTTAGAGTATGTAGGTACCGCCGTCGGAGAGCATGGGCCCACAAATGCCGTCGCCGGCTATGATGTCACATCCGATGTTGATGATGATGGCGACGGCAACGCAGTAACCGGGAACAGAAATGATAAGAAGCCTTGGTCCCTCCACTTCTTCTTCCGTGTTCACTGGTCTTGTTTGCCCCGCTCTTGGACCACACCCCTCGCCTGATCGGCCCGACCGCAGCCATCGCCGTCGCAGGCGAGAACAGAAGAGCCAGGAAGGCTGTGTTAAGTCTATGCGTAACTAAATCATCTAGAAACCCAGTCTCGAGGGTCACAAAGACAAGACAATTTCCACAAGGGAATAAAGGCTTACAATCGTACACTATGCTAGGCAAGCTTATCTCAGGCAAAAGATATACTGTACTTGTCGCGGCGCCCTAGTAGCAAAGCCTAAAGACAACAAACGCGGCTTATAGCTAGATCTTGGGATTAAACGGAGATACCTCCAGCATGTAAACGACAGTTGTTACTAGACACGTTGGACGCTAAAGGATTAGTAGGCAGGTCGTCTAGTAAAGCTCCTAGAGCTAGGCAGCTCGGCGGCTTTAAGGCTATAAGCTCCAACGAAGGCTGCTGCGATGAAGGCTACTATAAGTATCTAAGTACTAGACAGATATTTATTATATATATATAGAGGGAACACCAGTAGAGGAGTATATATAATCCTTCTAGACTGTGAGGGGCCTAAGACCCTTCAGCAGCTTTAACTGCAGTATCCTGAAGTTGCCCCATTTCGTATGCAAGCCTACATATAGCTGTTAGTTAAAGCTACTAGGTGTGTTAAGCTTCTAATTAGGTTACATACCGCATTCCATTGATGGTGGTCTACATTAGGGATACTACAAACTTTATCGCCTTCATCAGAAATTACTTTGTAGCCTGCTGCACGACAAGTAATTTCTGTCAAGCCGTTGTTTGCAAATCTGCCCCTCTTACACCTAAAACTATCATTAGTTTAGCTTGAATAAAGAAGGTTATTGTTAACAATACCAGCAACTAGCGTTAACGCTAACAACTGAATAGAGAATAGCTGTAAGTATAGAGATCTTCATTGTATAAAATAGTTTAGAATGCTTAAAAGCAATAAAGAGGGCTTAAACTGAAAGACAGTACTTAAAGGTAGTAGATATAGAGTTAGAGAAAGTAAAACTATTGCCCTACTGTTACTGAACGATATATATATATTGTATAAGTCTTCCTAGTACTCTCTTAACGCTTTCTAATTATAGGATAGTAAAAACGTAAGTAGCAGAGATTTCTAGTAAGTAGCTAAGGTATTAACTAGTTCATCGGTTATCCCGGTCGGTAATATCCGAGGCTACGCTACTAATATTAAAACCCAGGTCTCTGTAAGCCTTAATAGGTTAATGTAATGAATTAGATAATACCGCTAGATAAATCTTACGTATAGTTTTTTAGATAGATCTACCTACTTAAAGTATGAGATTTTAATAACGCGTGTAATTTACCTATAAGGCTGTGCTCAATCGTGTTGAAGCGTGGGCGCATTGGATGTGCGACCGGGCGGCCCGGGCAATGCGGATTAGTCGACCGAAATGGGCAATACCGCTGGGTAAATGCTGACAATAATATATTTGGGATAGATATCCCCACCTAAATAAGTGAACACTAATGTCACGTGCATTTATTTAAGGGGCTTCCCATCCAAGGTGGCAAACAGTCATAGCAGCCTTCTAGTTACATACATGTGTACGTAATTAAGATACGCACAATTGCACAAATTTGGACAGAGCAGGTACGGAGTATAGGCAGGTTAGATGCACCTGTGTAGGCCGCTGTCCCTTGGTCGCGCGGCTCGTCAAAGTCTGCAAGGGCTGCATGTGATTAGCGTCCAAGGTGAGTAGAAATGGCCGATCGGGTACTCCTAGTAACGTCTCATACGGTCCAGCCTGTATTATTACTCCGATTTCGGCGAGAGGAACAATTTACCTTTGTAGAAGTGCAACAAATCGTTGACAAAGACCATCAAACTTTCCATTCGCGAAATTGCATCAGAGACTCTGGCCTAAGAGCCGTCCCATTGTAATATGGGTTGGGTACGATAGAGGCCGCCCCAATACATTGGCTGAAGTCGTTCATTCGTGGCAGAAAGCCAGGGAAATTATAGGATCCCGGAAGCTCCTAGAAATTATGCTGCGGCAACGATGCAACCGCCGAGAAATTTCGACGGTATCAGGCAGTGGTGGATCGCCTTGGTGCTAGGCTCTGACTATCGAAGTCCCCGCCGTTGTTCATAGAGAGTGTACCTGGGTTACCTAAAGATAGAAAATACAAAGCATAGAGCAATTGCACCTCTGGTTCCGCTTTAGAACGGGTGGAGCTAGGTGGAGCTCCTGAACTAGGAAAAGGTCGGGCTGACCGGACTGATAGATCTAGTTGGATTCATAGGCACGTAGGCTAATAGACCTATTACGTGTGGTTTAGCTTGCGGTAGTATCAGATAACTAGATCTTAGCGTCTATTTACTAAAGCTATAGTAGTTATAAAAAAAGATATAAATAAGAGAAGACGCCACGCAACGAAGTATAGATAAGGTAATCTTAGACTTACAAGTCTCTACTATATCTACGGAGTATAGTTTAGCTATTCTGCAAAGGTGTAGATCCTTAGGAGGAGCTTGTCTGTTTGTTTACACAAGCTCAAATTTTAGCTGCAGTGCGGCTTAGGGTTAAGGTAACCTTGCGTTGCATTCAATTTCAACCCTTGCCCCTGTAAAACAAGCCTCCGCCACGGCAGATAAGGCGCCGACGGGGACATCAGTAGACGGGTACGCAAGGGATGCAACTCTAGTAAGGACATTTAAAACCCTTAAACTAATAAGGACCTTGCTTCTAGAGCATTATTGCTTGCGCGTCACAGAATGAACTTAAGCTAGAGTTGGGATATAGTTTTACTATTAATTTCTCCGTCATCATAAGCTATACGTAGGTTAGATGGTTTTTATACTCTAATAGAGAATATAAGACTTCTCTGCTAACCTGTACATAGAAGTCATAAGTATAAGGCTGTATAGGGCTTTCCTAATTGTGAAGGCTTCTAGGGACTTGCCCTAGTTTAGACTGATAGGACGTAGCTAGACTTACTACTACCTAGAAAATTTTAAGTTATTACTATATTATATCTAGCTCTCATTATAAACATAGTAGTTTATAGAGAATAATAATAAGACAAGTATTATGTAATGTTTATTTAAACTAAGAAACATGTCGTACAAAGCACTAGTATAAGTGTCTATGTCTTAATTTCTCGGGGAGAATTTCCTTTCTAGGTATACGGTCATGCCGGGGCTGTCCCGCTCGTGGTTCTACTCCACTCCTAGCTCTGCAATGTATTCCATGCGTACTCCGTCTACATGCAGGGTAACTACGGTGATACCGTGTCCTGATAGAACTAAATTTTTCCATTATGTAAGGCTTATTTGAACCAGGAAACATGTCGTAGGAAGTATCGGTATAAGTGTTTATATCTTGATTTTCCTGGGAGAATTTCCTGTCTAGGTACACGGTCATGCCGAGACTGTCGCACCCCTGGTTCTGCCCCACTCCTAGCTCTACAATGCATTCTATGCGTTACCCTATCTGCCTATCTATGTGTACAGTAATTACGGCGGTGCCGCTGTTCTAATAGACCTAACTTTTCCCTCATGGTTCTCTTTCAATGAAGTGCCTCTCTCTCTCTCTCTCTCTCTCTATATATATATATAGGATGACCCTACAGCTAGGTAGTAGTTTACACATCGCTTTAATATTATCTTTAATAACACTTATGACTTCTTAAGTATAATTTACATACTTACCCTTAACATAATGAAGCTCTTCTCCCTTCCTATACTTCTCTGTGCTACCAGTGTTAGTGCTAGCTGGTATCAATGCCAGTACGTAACCTCTGGTTTAAATTTGTATCTCACTTAACACTTTTCTAGTTGCTCTAATGCGAGGGGGCAGATTGCTCAACAAGCTACAGAGTCTGTTTGTAGAAGCTTTACAGGAGCCCAATTAGTTCCAGTCCTTCACAGCTATAAAGAGTGTAGACTTTTAGACACGAAGGACGAAACTGGAAATTTCGTAGCAGTAAGTAACAACACCAAGTCATTATGAATATACTTAACTCATTTCTTAAAAGGAATGCCGTAGGGCTAGTAAAGCTGCTGCTGGGAACTGCAGATGGGTAAACTTAGCTTAAATAGGCACTAGGGCCAAGTCAGGCGGGAAAGATAAGTATAAAGGCAACGTCATAGACAAGAACAAACAATAGAAAACACTTAATACGTACTATACTGGGAGAGATCTAATGTTAGTTAATATCGCTATCTTGACGTTGCCACAGGCTATCTTTGTTATAAGCATCTCCCTAATCACAAGCTGCTATTACTATCCTGGCATAAAGCTAGCCGTATAGACTTTAGAATACCTACGACGTTTGCTCCACCTTCAGGCAAGACAGATAGTATTAGTGCTTATGATATAAGTAAATATAAGTAGAATGCAGCTAAGCTTCTTGTGTGTTTTTATAGCTGTTCATTCTGTAGTAATATGAAACTCTTTACATGAGGCTGGCCATACATTTGTTATCCTTTCCGGAAAGAAGATATCTCGACCTAGAGTTCGCACCGTCCAACATTGAGGCTGCTTTCCGAACAAGTATAGCCAGGATAAGGAGCGTCCCAAGGCCCTTCAGCTGTAACGTAGTTGAAATATTGCGGCGTCTCGTGCCACTGGAATAGATCCTCTAATGCAGATGCCACTCGAACCAACTTGGCCTCGCCCCATTGCTTTCCATAGATGCAAAGTCCATACGGAGTTGCGTAGCCATCTACCCCAGTAGGAACAGCGGCAATTGGGTAACCTGCATATGATGGCAAGGGAGCGCATGCATTTCCCCTATTTCCGTCTCTTCCATTTGGCACCAGCACCCCGTCCATCTCAACAATAGTTCCGTCATCTCCTACATAACTGTACATGGTATCAATAGCCTGCCGTGCCGTAAAGCGACCCCAGCCAAATGATGTCCAGAATGCGGTACCAAGGGTGCCGTTTGTGGCAACCCCAGCATCGTAGAAGGATTGACCTGTCTTGGGATCCCACCACCAAGTGTTGTTCCCCAAAGATCCTGTAATTGCATTATGGGCGTTATTCCATTCGGTCATTTGTGCCAGAGAACGCATGCCCTTCCTCTCGTCACCTTCTGGGAATGTCCAATTTTCTAGCCACTCGCCGTACCCAACAGCAAGAAGTGTGTTGAAAGCAATCGCATGGTTGAAATCGGGTGCGAGGTCTGAGGGATGGCCGGCGCCATACGGGTTAACGATTTGCGATAGTGCTGCATTATGCTAGCAGATTTTGTCAGCGAACCAAGCCGTCGTGTGAATAGAGGAACTTACTGTCATGTTGTAGATCTCAGCCCCAGCGTCCTTCAACTCTTGGATGCGTTTCTCGTAATCCTTCCGGTTGTTTCCGCTGTTGATATGCTGGAAATTAGCACAGGTTAGCAATGGCGTATTGATGAATAAATTTAACTACATACTGCACCCGTCGACCAGAAGGGATTCCACGGAAGCCCTAGCTTCATACCGCGAAGTGCCTCCTTGCCAGCGATCTCTGCAGAGTATTGTTTCGTAGGATTATGTTCAATTGCCTCGGCTGTGAGGTTGTCGTAGCGGTCAGTGCCAACCATAATGTCGAGCATGATCGATATATCTTTCATTGAGCGAGCCAATGGCCCTGGGGTATCGTGATAATAGCTTCCAGTAACAATGCCGTGTCGAGAAATTAAGCCTGGGGTCGACTTAATAGTATAAACCCCCAGTTGTGCAGCTGGATGGACGAGAGAACTATGTCAAATGTTAAACAGGTCAACCAAAAACTGGGACAGGGAGCGTACCCGTATGTCTCTGTGCCCAGTGCAATTGCTACCTGGTTGGTTCTCACGGCAACGACCGAGCCACAGCTACTACCAGCAGTAGGCTGTGTCAAGTTGTAAGGGTTTCTGGTTTGTCCCGTTCTGCTCGAATAACCGCTGGCGTAGTTGGTGTAAGCGCGGTGATCAGCAGCCTCAGACATGGTAGTGTGGCCGAGCAGTACACCGCCGGCAGCTCGTACTTTTGTGACAACCGTTGCTTCAGATGAGTATTTTCCACCAAGTAGAACCAATGTTCCTTCACTAGTGTTGTGTTTATCATTAGTGTAGTAGTTATCCTTAACAAGGAAAGGAATGCCGTGGAGTGGTCCCCTGACCTCACCAATGGCACGCTCCTTGTCCATCTGAGCTGCAATCTCCATAGCATCGGGATTAATTTCGCTGATTGAATGGAGATATCTACCGATGATGGATTAGTTTAAGCTCTTAATTAATCTAGTGATGAGTCCTTGCTTGTTCGTCTTCTCAATTCTTGCTAGATAGCAGTCAACCAAGTCCTGGCTAGTGAAATAACCAGCCGACATCCAGTCCTGTAGAGTGACGATAGATGCATCTTCAATCTTCACCCCTCTACACAAAGGCACTGGTTATGGTCAGCGGGGTTCGCTACTTAGGTGATGAGCTGCTTTACTCACTAGGAAACGGGTCAGAGCTAAATGCATATGCTAGAGGCGTTCCAATCGCCGCAAGGGCCAGGGGCGTAGAAAAGTACATCTCGCTGTCCTTTGGTATAGGGTTTAAAGTACTGATCACTTGGTTCAAAAAGCCGAGGCTTTCCTCTTTATAAATGCTATCAATACATAAGTACTAGGTGAGCTGCGATAGACCGCTTATAGGGGTTTAGAGCGAACTACTACATCGATAAATGCTATCATTCTGTTTTATTTTATTGCGATACTGACCCTTTCTTATCGCTAACTTATCGCAATAATCATGCCTATGTGGGTAAGATTGATAGCTTCGCTACGCTGGTGGGTATGATAAGATGCCGCTTGCAGTGGAGTTGTGGTCGTGTGCCAAGATTCGCTAGTATGTTGATAGAGCTCGTTATACCGGCAACAAGTACTACACCCATTGCAATACTAAACTGTTTACAAGCAGTAACAGCAAATATTCCTCTAATAAAAGAAGTTGCTAAGCTTAGAATCATATAATGGTCAAGACACTAAACTTTCTTCTCCACTATTGAGGCTAAACACTGCCTCGGGAATCTTCCCGCCGCTAATGATCGTGGTTTTCGGTGCCTCGGTGAATCAGTTCAATGGTTTCAATGACGGCAGCATCGCAGAGACCATGCTGTACCACACCATGCCCAGGAACTCCAAACGCCCCCTGGTTGCTCTATCTCTTCGTCTGTCGCTTCTTCCTCGTCTAGATGCACTCGACGTGACTTGGCCTTGTGGACATCCGAATAACCAGGGCCTTTCGCATCGACTTCATGCGGTCCATGGTCAGCCAAGACATATCCTTCATCTAACCCTATGCACCCGGCACCGTTGCATCAACCATTTCGAACAGCGCCAACATGTTCGAGAACGGCAGTACCAAGAAAGAAAGGAAGCAACTGTCGTGAAGTTACAAATTTTGAATTTCTGATGGTTGTATGAGTCGTGGGGCTTGTATTACTTAGCCTTGGCCTTCTACATTGTATTGCAGCTGTGTTATTCACGAGGCACATGTAGAATCCCAACACTAAGGTACGTTTCCTAGACCCTGAAGGTTTTCGATACCAGAGTACCTATAGAGTTTAAGTCATTGGACGATAAGCCATCTTTTGTGGTGCACTTGTATCTTGAGCTCAAAAGTGCTGTGCAGCACGTCAAAACGCACAGTAAACAAAAGTTCAGACACATGATCACGTCTTGAACAAAAGTGCAATGGTGTGGGTCGGCGTGATCCCCCCACACGGTCCACCCACCACCATCGCTGGTGCCAAATGATATCCTCTGCGTCTTACATGGCTCCCCTGTTCAGTTCATGGTCCAGGGTATCAGTCATGGATGACCAAGTTAACAAAAGGTCTTTGTCTAAGCTTGGCAAGGCTTAACATTCAAGCTCTCGCCTGGGCATTCCTTGACACCCCATCCCCCAAGTTCCGCCGAGAGAGCCGATTGCGAAGTGCCCCTTCAGCAAACTTCTGAAGGGGCTTGAAGTTTCCGTGAGTAGAATCTCGATTAGGCTCCTGTAACGCAAAGTGCCTCGTTGATTAGGACCATCCTAAATAGTAACCCTTGCGAGAAGATCCACATCCAAGGGTGTTTCTGCCGCTTTTGATTGCACAAATGCCGCCCTTTATCACGACATCAGGAACCCCTTATCTTCTAGGGTTCTTTTCCACTATCAATGGCCTATCTGTGGCTGATTGAACGCAGAGGAGACCGATCGACAGATAAAAAAGAAATCAACATAAAGAGCCCACTAGTATCGTTGGGACAATTGAGTCTTGGGCAGGCTGGTCGCTTGCTCTTGTACGCAACACCCATCACTCAACAAAACCCTAGTAACAGGCGTCTCTGAGCCTCCCTGAGCCTGGCTCCGTTTGTGCATTTACTATAGTATTATGCTAGCTGCCGACAATATCATAGTGGGGGGGCTGAACCCTGTCGAAGGCAAAGTAGTTTCAGTCCCTTCCCACGCCGCAATCAATGAGAAGGTCGGCATCGATAAAGCAGGTATCGGCAAAGAGCTGGATTCCGAAATCCAGACCACTCCAGCCTCTCCACACTCTGATAGAGAAAGTCACAAGCACGATGATGACGGCAACAACAGCGACGATGCCATCATCATTACTGGCGCTGACGCTTCTCGTCACCTCCTGCCGCTACGGGATGATTTTGATCCCTCCCTTACCTTCCGTAGCATGTTCTTAGCGACATGTCTCTCAGCTTTTCAGGCTGTGATGAGCCAGATTTACACGGTGAGCCAGCGGTCCTTCAGAAAAGCCATCATGGCTGAAGAGCAGCAAATACTCACATGATCAACCACCTATTAGTTCAAACCCACCCAAGTTACTATCTCAGGAACATTCATTGTCCTCATTGGGTATTTCGCTGGCAAAGTCTGGTCTACTGCGTTTCCTCGTGGCGACAAACTTGAGGCTCGTTGGAGGGAAAAGAACGGCCAGGGCGATCTTCCGGCATGGATCAAACTTTTCAAATTCATCAACCCTGGGCCCTGGGGCTTGAAAGAGCATGCGATTTGCTCTATCACTGCCACTTCCGCCTCTAACGCTGCGGCTAGTATCCAAGTATTTGCAGCCCAGGATCTCTTTTACGATTTACCTTTGAGCGCAACGACTGTTGTCTTGAGTGTGATATCCATTGGCCTATTCGGTTATGGCATTTGCGGTGTCATGCGCCCAATTGCTGTCTGGCATGTCGACGCAGTCTATTGGAGCACTCTTCCTACGGTAAAGACTCTTCAGGGTCTTCACTGGCAAGATTTGAAGGACTCAAAGCCTCTTCGATGGTTCTGGTACAGTTTTGTTGCCATGTTCATTTACGAGTTCTTCCCAGCGTACATTTTCCCCTGGCTGAACTCAGTTTCTATCCCCTGCCTAGCTGCGATGAGTGCTACAGGCAGCAAAGCTGCAGTGCTCACCAACCTCTTTGGAGGCTCCATCAACAATGAGGGGCTGGGATTGTTCAGTCTTTCCTTCGACTGGCAATATGTAAGTTAGCCGTTCATCCAGTAGACCTATGGAGCTAACGTGTATAACTTGCAGATAACCTCGTTCACTACATCTCTTCCGCTTACATTACAAATCCACTCAGCCATCGGATACTTCATATGCTTTCTTGCGATGATCGGAATCTATTATACTAACGCTTGGGGTGCAAAGTCCCAGCCTTTTATGTCGACGCGGTTGCGATCTGAAGACGGTTCGACATATCCCACCACCAAAGTATTCACTGGCGGCATCCTCAATCAAGAGGCCTTCGCCCAGTACGGCATTCCCAGGCTTACAGGAAGTTTCGCGTATGCAATGTTTATGGCCAATGCTGCTGTGGGTTCAACCTTGTGGGTCTCCAGAAGCTTCAAGCTAATCGGCGTCTAGATTGGTGCCCTAGTAGCTCATTGCTTCTTTTTCTGGGGCGGTGATGTCAAGCGGGCTTATCAGAGTGCAAAGAGCGGAAGGTATGATGATCGTCACCACGAGCACATGACAAAACACTACAAGGAAACTCCATGGTGGTGGTATGTCATTGTGCTCGTCATCAGCTTTATTCTCGGCCTTGTTGTTGTCTGCACTCAGAACGTCACCCTACCTGCATGGGCATACGTTGTTTCGCTTCTGCTTGGCATCTTTATTGCACCCTTGGTAGGTTTTCATCACCATATCAGCTTATTGTGTCTTTTGACGTTATTTCTGATAAAAGAATAGAGCACAATTCTGTACTCTCGGTTTGGAAACGGTATTGCGACAAACAACTTATCGAAGATGCTGGCAGGACTCATCCTTCCTGAGCGCCCCATTGGCAACATGTATTTTGCTGCTTGGTCGCACAACGTCATCTCCAACGCTGTTAGCCTGTCCAATGATCTGAAGATGGGAGAATATCGTATGTCTAATTCCGTGGCAAAAGCCTTCAGAGACTGGCCTGCTGACAGTCAATTCCAGTCAAAATTCCTCCCAGAGTCATGTTCCTCACACAGGTATACGGGACCATTCTGGGTGGATTCATCAACTATGCTGTCATGATTTCCATAGTGAATGGGAATCGTGAACTCCTTGCGGATAGTAACGGTAACAGTGCTTGGAGTGGTGCTACCATGCAGTCGTACAACACCAATGCCACTTCTTGGGCGCTTGCTAAGTATCTTTACAAAACTGGCGGCAAATATTCACTTGTACCCATTGGTTTGGGCGTCGGTTTTGGCATTGTCATCGTCCACCGCATTATCGCATATGTGAGCCAAACCAATGTCTTTTCTACTTGTTATCGTTGTTAACTTTGATACCAGTTCGTTCCCAAAATTCGCGGATATTCTCTGGCAGATGTCAACATGCCCCAGCTCATCCAATATGCAGGCTTCATTCCATACAACGCTTCCCAAACTTGCGTCATCTTTAGCCAACTCATCGCTGGCTTCTTTGTCCAGTTCTTCCTCCGCAACTACCGCCCCCGTATCTTCAAGAACTACTCATACCTGGTCACTGGTGCTTTTGATGGCGCCAGTCTCACTGTTCTATTCATCTTGTCGTTTGCTGTTTTTGGGGCTGGAGGCCCAACCATCCCTTTCCCCACTTGGTGGGGCAACAATGCTGACGGGTACTACGACCATTGCCCAGCTTCGGAGTAGCACTAAGCTAAGGGGAATCGGGGCATATGTTATACGCCGTTGTTGTTCAACATGCATGGCTGCAAGGGACCAATAACTTATCAAGGTGGAAACAATAGCACTTTAGGAAATCTAGACATGGCCTGGGGAGATGTTTAAAGCATTCCATACTTTTTGACAGGCTGAATAATAGAAATCGAAGTAACTTTATCTACTATACTACCTTAATCTTGAGTTATTCTATGTTAGACTGCGCCTGTTTCGACAAACTATTGAACACTCTCGCAGCTCTCAGGACCGCAAGAACCATCAATGCCAGTTGGCTGCTAGGAAAATGTTTCCCGAGGAAGAGAGTATAGAGTTAAGGCAGCTTCGGCCAATTACATGCACTGTTATTCAGTGGCTACATCAACGCTAAATGCTACTACAAAGGGTTTCAATATTGATGTGATACATGTAAGGTACGGTTAATTTATTCAGCATGCTTTCAGTGTCCTCTTATGCGGCTGTCTACTACTAAACGTGCGCATAATTAGCCACCCGACACACTATACGATATGTACCCCTCAGGGCGTTCCACGACGTGGTCTTTAGATCAAACACTTATATCGAAGTAAACTTAGGTAAGATGGGTTGTGTATTATTCCCGTAGCCCCAATTGTCGAAACGTGATTTCTAAACCAAGTGTGTAGCTTGCCTCGCAGAACGTGTATCTCGCCTGTCTTCAGTTTGAGCTAATTGGAATCAATGGAAGTCAGGTCACGCATTCATTTTGTTGGATTATCATTATGTTGAAAATTCTGCTGTACTGATGTTGGACATGAATGGGCACGCCACGAATGCTTTCAACTCAGTCATTTCAATCCCATAAATAAAATTGAGTCTTCTCAGTATAAATTAACTAGAAACTGATGTCCACATAATCCGGCATTGCCATTTTCAACGACTTTGCATGAAGTATACATATTAATATTCTTTTATATCATATAATACGGAGTCTCTTACATCGAATCCATGAGTCAAGTGAAAGATATCTCATAGTTTGGTCGGGAAACACGATCTCTAGTTGTCTACTATTAAGTTGTCGATCAAGATGCGGCTTTATCCATGACTACGCCAGACGGATCACGTGTGACCTCATCACCCCACTGTGCATCCCAGCCATTATCTGCGAGGTACTGCTTCCAAGCTTCGTCGTCGTCATCTAAATACCTAGATGTGTCTGGGATGACCAACATCGCGATGACAGCTCCTAAAACGGCGAACCCTGATCCAATCAGAAAGGCGACTTGGTTACCCTTCGAGGGATCCGCGGTATATTTGTTGAGTATCGCTGTGAAAACCTACTTTCCGGTCAAACCACGTTGTGTCATTGCGGCTTGATGGAACTTGTAATTACCTGCGTTCCAATAGCAGCTCCAGCCTTAGAAAAGGCAGATATGAGGCCCATCATCTGACCACGAATGGATGTTGGAAAGCACTCGGAAGCGATAAGAACAACGGTACTAGGACAAGTTTAGAGATTGTCGACAGCGTCATTCGATACTGGGCAACGTACCTTCCAGGCCCAACTTCGCCGAGGGTCAAAAAGACGCCATATAAAACGACGAACAACGGGAAAACGCCTTGGATGGGATTCATCGCACCCCCAAGAACGAAGCCCAGGAGTGCTTGCAAAGTGAATCCAAGAGCCATTGTTTGACGTCTGCCAATCTTGTCGGAAAGATAACCCCCGATAAAAGGCCCGGGGATGTAAAAGCAGTTGATTACAACGCCCCATCCAAGGGTTTTGACAAGGCTGTCGTCAACATTGGCTCTTGATATGATAGTGGAGCTGAATATCCCAAAAGGAATGCTGATCCAGTTGTACAGAAACCATGTCGAAGCAGCGCCAAGTAGTGGTCGCCAGTATCTTTTCAAGGCAAGCCAATAGGGCACCTTCTGCTTTCGCAATGCAGACTTGCGATAAGCGGTAGAAACAGCCATGCGCATTCTAAACCAAAAGATAAGAAGGGGCGGTACCATGCCCAAGGCAAAGGAGGTTCGCCACACGATGTGATACTGTGAAACATTCTGACCTACGCATAGCAGCAAAAGTAGTGGAACCAAGCCGCCCCAAACGTAGCCCAGGCTGGCCGACAAATCTGCAAGCATGGCGAACATGAACCCTCGTCTTTTGCGAAACTTGTCATCTTCATCGGTTGCCTCAGCTGCACCAGCGCCAGACACTGGATACTCGCCTCCTGCACCAACCCCAGCAATGCCACGGGCAATTATAAGCATCCAAAACATGCCGGTAGGGGTGGTTCCATTCGCCGCGGTTGAGAGAGCTATTCCAAGCACCAAAAGGACGGTCGTCGCGACGGCGCCGGTCTTGCGCCCGAGCTGATCGCTGATGACGCCGAAAAGGATCATGCCAACAATCATACCAATGAGGAAAGCATTGGAAAGTCTCTGATAAATGGCTGTCGTCAGATCTTCAGGGTAAAGAATGGCGAGCAGCAATTCAATATTGCCAATTACGGCAGCATTGCTAAACAGAAAAGGGTGTCAGCAACGTCATGAACAACAGACATGCATCCAAACAAATAGAGTGTGGGTTGCAATCATACTAGCCGTCGGAGCCGATCGCGAGACCAGAAAATAGGACCATAAGCCATACGGAAACACTGCTGTAGTATGTTTTTGGCGCTTCTTCTTCAATAACAACGTCTACCGTCCCCTCCTTCGGGACCTCGCAGATTGTCCCCTTCGCATCGATACTAATTCCATCATCCCCAGGAATAGAATCTTGGGTATTGACTAACGTATTGACATCATGCGTCGAAGCCATTTTCCAATTCTCCCCTTATGGGAAGTCGGGCTGCTGTGGAAGGGATGGTGAAGAAGGAGGCAAGAATCAACCCTGTACCTGAAGAGTGAGCCAATCCTCATTCTTATACCGAAAAAGATAGACAGCAATACTCCAAGACTCAGCCCTAGCAACACGATTCATCGGTAATTCCATATCCACTATGCCGCGGCCATCCTCTTATCTTCTCCGGATCGGTGTTGAAAGCGGCCGGGAAAAGTGACCAGTGTTATCAACACCCATGTCAATTGCAACCAAAGCACCCGAGGCTCCCCTGCAATGCGGGCGTGACTCGCGTGGAGAAGATAACCCCAATTCGGGCACTGATCTCCACTCGCTCCTCCTCAAAGAGGGGTTTGGGGCGAAGTCGGAACGACTCCGACCTCCTGTTTTTCTGCAAGGCATTCCTTATAGACACTTGATTCTTGGCTTTTAATCCTCGCGAAGCAATTTTTAACCTGAGCAGACTGGCTCTCAACGAACAAGATGTCAACTTTGGAAAAACGCCCTCAAGGCGTGTCTCCTAGGCCAAACCAGGAGCATAGTAAACGGTATGGTCGTGTCCTTCGGCTCATTGCAACCTCTTTTCTGCTGTATGCCGCCACCTCTTTCTACTACCTCGCTTCTTTATACAACCAATCAACTATATCCAATGCCTACGGCAAGGCTCAGGAATGCGCTATTCGCAATCTTCACTCTGATTTATCCTTCCTAGATCCCGCTGTACCGATTACCGCGGAAGAATTTCTTGCACGTAGAGATCGTCTCGCTCGTACTTTGGCTGCGTCGAATGTGGACGCTTTTGTTTTGGAACCTGGTTACACTTTTCAGTAAGTTTGTAAACGATAGAAGTGTTCATGCTTCTGGTCTTTTGACATTTACTTAGGTATTATGGCAATATTTCCCAGACCGACTGGGAGCCTTGGGAGCCAGAGGAAAGGCCGTTCCTCATGCTCATCTTGCCTGAGGTATCTTCCTCGGGCACTGTCAGTGCCAAAACGGCTTTTCTGTCGCCACATTTCGAAGAAGGCCGGGTTAGGATGCTAGGAATACCCGCACGCGAGGAAGAACTAGATATCGTTCCGTGGGAAGAGCATTGGAATCCATACGACACGTTGCTCAAGTCGCACATTTTCAATGGTAGATCCGCGAAGATCATGGTAGACGAAGAGATCCGAGACTTCATTGTCCGTGGACTGGAGTCGGCTGGCTTCAGCACCGTGGGCCTTAACCCCGAAGTCGAGCTCGTTCGACAGCAAAAGAGCCCAGCAGAAGTTGAACTTCTCCGTGCCGTTAACACTGGCACTGTTGCTGCCGTCCGAGCAATGCGTCCGTGTCTGGTTCCTGGTCTCACGGAAAATGAGGTAACAGAAATCTTGAACACGGCCCTGCTATCAATCAACTTCCAGCTCTTTTTCAACATCGTTCTCTTCGAAGAACACGGTGCACTTCCCCATGGTGGTTTTGTTACCGGATGGAAGAAATTAACCACCGAAACCATGGTCGTCATCGACGTCGGCGCACACTACCTGGGCTACAGCTCTGATATCTGCCGCAGCTTCTTGATTGACACGCCAAGGCCGCGATCTCCATCAACGGTAGATGTCATTATGCACTTTCTTGGGAAAGTTTCAAGAGATAAAATGACGTTCGAACATAATACTGAGCTGCGGGCTGAAAAGTTCAAGGTCTGGGATATTGTCTTGGATGCCCAGTCTGCTGCCGCCGCGGCTTTCAAGCCAAACAATACAGCAGCAAGTGTAGACATTGCAGCCAGAAGTGTTATTGAGGATGCGGGATATGGCTACGGTTTCACGCACCGTTTGGGTCATGGAATTGGCATCAAAGGTACATTTTTCTTCCTACCACTGTTTACTGAGACGCTCGGAGGTTAACCTGGTCCAGCTCACGAATCGCCGTACTTGAATAAGTGGAACAAGGAGATCCTACTTCAGCCTGGGATGACATTCACAAATGAGCCTGGCATCTACCTTGAAAACCGGTTTGGTGTCAGGCATGAAGACATATATTTAGTCAAAGAGTCGGGTGATGCTGAGCTGCTCTCTGGACGCAGAGCAACCGGGCCCTATGACCCCTGAATTCAGGATGCGCTTTGCTAGGACTATGTAAATCAAGGGTGTTTACGCCTACTTTTGCTCTTGTCTCCTTGTGATTGAGCTGATCGTGTGGCCAACTATTGTACTCAAGGGCCACCATGACGCGGGGGCATTGCTGGTGGCTCCCGATGAGTGATTGGGGTTGCTTCGTTTTGGTTCACAGAGTCCGTATAGTAATACGCTGAGCAAATCATTCGGGTATTTAAATGAAACTCGCAGCTTGCCCTTGAACTATCGGAATTTAGACTCGTCAACAAATGTACCCAAGCATGCGGGCAAAACATACCGGCTGCATTATTGATTGACGACGTTAAAAAAGAGCCATGTGGATATATCATGGAACCGCTGCTTGGGGTAAAGTTACTGGGTCCAACGCTCACTGCGGGCATATTTCTGACAAGGAAGCCCCTGAAGTGGGTGCCAGAGCCCTCCAAATGATAATTTTAAGGGCTGCCAGCTCTCTAGTCAAACGTTTCGAGTTTCATCACCCTACAAACGAAGCGTCAATTTAGTTGGATGATTTGTAACGTCAGCAAGTGTTCAAAAGCCGAGCGTCTCCCACTGACAGGTGGACTGTCTTCTAGGATTTTAGCTTTCCCTTTTGCACGACCGGCAAGATGGGCATCCTCACAGCAACGGCCTACGCCCTATTGGCAACCATGATAACGGGAGCAAATGCACAAGATCAGAAGCCGATAGCCGACTACGCGTGCACCCACCCGCCGTACAAAGTTCACGTCGTTTCGAAGTCACCTTTAGTCATTTACCTTGCCGACTTCCTGACACCGATGGAGAGGGGTCACCTCCTAGGCATGGCGTGAGTTGCTTCGAAACCGACACCAGAAAAGCACCTCGGCTCATACGCAAGTAGGAGCGGGACATTTACTCACTCGGGTGTGATTGATGCGTCGGGCGGTAAAACCACGCACAACGTGCGCACGTCGCAAAGTACAAGCCTCTGGCGGGACGACGTGGTGCGGTGTATCGAGGAGCGCGCCGTGGCTTTCCAAGGCTACAGTATACCAAAGACCCATCTGGAGCCACTCCAACTGGTCAAGTATGGAAAAGGCGAGCGATATCATTTCCACACAGACTGGTTCACCGACCCCGCCCACACCAAGGCCCATCTTGGCGGCAACCGTCTTTCTTCGTTTTTTGGCTACGTTTCGGCGGCCAACGTTACCGGCGGAGGAACCAACTTCCCCCTGCTCGACGCACCGAATGACGATCGCTGGTGCGCATTCATCGATTGTGATGAACCTTGGGAGAACGGTGTGACATTCCGACCCGTAGAAGGTAATTTCGTTTATTGGGAGAACTTGCTTATCGACGGCTCTGGGGACCACCGGAATTTGCACGCCGGGCTACCGGTAGCGGGCGGGGAGAAGATTGGTATGAACATATGGACTAGACAAGCTCCGCTCAGCAAGGACGTACGGGGCGAGAGCTGACATTAATAACTAATTGCCGCGAAACTATACACCAAAAACCTCCTATAACTTTAGATCGGGAATCCCATCCATCATTAAAGACCATTGATATGTACAGGTTAGGAGGGGGTTCAAAAAGACGTGCCTTGAGGTGCGGGGAAGCCAAAGACTGCACGCATGACTGCGTTGTCGGGCTGCTTAGGAAATGGCAGTATCTAGTGGCTCTCTGTCAACTATCTGGTTAGGAAGACCAAGAATAATAGAGTACTATGTGCAAAAGTCTGAGAACATTTTCAACGAGGCTACATCGTCCACAGCTGGGTTTTTGAATTCTCGACATTGGTTCAGATACTTTACACCCATTTTGGGGTGAAAAATGTCTCAAACGGTAAGACATTTCACAGTGCAACTTCCCCTTGAATGAGAAGCCAATTCCAGAAACCAGGTCGGCGGACAAATCACAATTCTCAACAGCATAGGCCAGCTAATCAAGCAAGCACAATGTCGAAAGACAGAGTGCCGGCAGGATATTACACCTTTGCATGACTAATGCATGTATTTAACAGCTGATGGATCATGGATGCTTAAGGAGCCCAATTCAAGGAACAAATTTCACACCTGTAAGAAGAGATCTCTGCCGATCCAATTACTATCTGGGTCCAAACCTCGGACGAGCCCAACAATAAGTAAGGAAGCCATTTTGCCCCTATCCAAGCGGCTGGGTATATGGTGGCCATGCGACTTGGGAAGGAAGAACGGTTACAGTGCAAACTGTACAAAAGAGAATCCGGTATCTACCCATTTCTAACCTGCGATGCAACTCGATGTAAATTAGGTGGGTGCGATTCCGTCCATGATACATGAGGCAGCACGTGTGGATTCTTGTCTTGTGAAACTCTCGATGGCCAAGGTAAGTAAGTCTAAGTAAAGGACTGGGATAACTGGTTGAAAGAAGGGGTCCATTGATGCCGGTAGCAGACGGGTAAGAGCAGACATCGAGGAAGGGAGTTCAAGGGCGAACCACCAGCAAACTCCGACTCGAGTGGCATGGAATCAGGCATGCCAGTGGATAACGAAACGCCGGGGGCGTTGACCGTAGCTGGGTCTTCAGCCTCTCGAGGGTGGGCGATGTTCCGGTCTGGGAAGTAGGAAAGACACACATAGGACGGACGTGTCTACGAGAGACAAGCGGAGTCTCTGGATTCTGAATACCAGCCGTTTGGTAGCAAACCGACAAGGCGGCAAAATGTCTGCCGTTCCTGGTCGTCGTCCGCTGGGCGGGAAAGCGTCTCGGTAGTGGGCTTTAGCTAGCGCAGCGCTGAAAGCTGATGGCGCGAAAACGCGAGTCGGGACAGAGAAAATCCTTGGGTTTGTGTGTTTGTTTATGGGGTTTCAGAAGATGTTGTACTGTTTCTTTATTCACGATTTGCATTATTGGTGCCCGGATCTTTTCAGTCTTTGTTCGGTATTCGTAGGTAGGTTACAACCACAGCTGCAGGCTTTGCAGGTGGTTAATCAATTGGAACAAAGGAGGCTTTGATGGACACCATCAACAATCAAAAGGCCACGGGAGGCTGAACGAGACAGAGGGACACGGGGCATCAAATACATAGCAGGTAGACCAGACAGACAGGCGTCTTGGAATGAGTGTGGGTGGGACAGGACAAATTGGACATTCCGGAGCCAACCCTCGGGTCTATTGGGGTCAATGTGCGTCATGGACTGTTAAAGCAAAGCCATCAGCTTGGCAAGCTGCATGCACTCATCAGCCAGACTGAGAGGGCCAGGGTTTAGTAGGCTACTCCGTACTGTGGCTAGCACCCTACCTAGTAGTACCTATGCAGCATGCCACGCGCATGCATGCCAGATGTCGTTGGCGCGGCCAGTCCCGAATTTCCCTTGCATTCATTCCATACAGCTGCAGATGGAGCACAAGCGGTGCCATTCCTACCTGGGGAGGTGTTATCATTGCATCGAGAGGGAGAAAATGCATGCATGTATTCAGGAAACGGCTTGCCTGTCCCTTGCATTGTAGAGTTCACCCAAGTGCTTCACCTCGAACAAGATGGCGCTTCCAATCCGAGGTGGCGGTGCCTGCTTACTGAGCACCAGCACCACACATACTACATACCCCTTGGGAGCACGCCAACGCCCAACCCCCATTGGTGGATGCGACGAACATCAGACCAACGTGTCCGCACAGCTCACCATCACCCACTTGCCGCTCGTCCTACCTACTGTGGCCTTGACTTTTTGTTTTGTTTTTATTCTCATCTTATCTTATTATTTTATTTATTCTTGCTTTACTCCGTCTCTTTTCTTGTTGCTGACTCCTCTACCATCATATCATACATGGGGTGGAGGTTGGATGCTCCCAGCAAGCTGGAGCAAAAAGGCAAAAAGAGCGTGGCCTGTCTGTCCCTTTTCAACCAGTGGCGTCTAGTGGCGTCCAGTGTCTTCACTGCCGTAACCCCCTTGGCTCTCCACGCCCGCCCATTCTCCATCAGCTTCTACCTAGGAAAATAGTCACGCTTCAAGGGGACCTAGGTACGAATAGATGTACCTCGGGCCCTCCAATGATTGTGTTGCACCGCAAGTCTCCAGCTCTTGTCTCACCATGCTAAGCAAGGGTTCTGCAGACTAACTGCCGTAACTTGGGTCCGGATACTTCGTACAGGTATGTAACAGGTACCTACCAATATATGTAGGTACATGCCTACCTACGAATACCTAGGCATCCACACAGGTAGGTACCTACCTACGTAACCTACCCACCGATACGAATACCTACTACCAGGTAGCGTGCTGAACGACAGCCACCCACCTCTTTTCTTGCCATTTACCTTTTCCTAACCTCTCTTCCTTTTTTCACGTTTAACTTTTGGCCTTATCAAACCTCTTTACCCAGGTCACCCCCAGTCTTTTTTGTCTTTCATTTGCTAATTATTGTCCATCTGTTCTGTTCTTGTCTCTTGGGCTATTTCTCCCCCCAATACCTTCTCTCTTTCTTCCGCCCCAAACCCCCAAACGACGACGGCGACCGCGGCCGACCTGCGATACCCCAGAACTATTGCGACCACCCAACCAGCTCACCTTTCGGCTGCCCGCCCGTCCGCCTGGACTAGCCAACTAACCGACTGCCTCCATATTATCTACCGTTTGCGCTTGCCGTCGCTGCTGTCGCTGCCGCCGACCCTTGCGGCACACTCGTACCATCACTGGCGGCGCATGCTATAATGGGATTGAGTCGAAGGCGGCGTGCTGTTTGTGTAAACCCCATCATCGCTGCCAATATGCTCTCCCGCCGCGCCCTCACCGTCCTCACCCTCGTCTCCGTAACCGCCGTCATCTTCCTCATCTCGTCGAGGAGACTAAGCGGCGACTGGGCCATCGAGGGTCCCAACTACCACCCCTTCAAGAGCCAAGGCCCGCCGAATCCCTCGGGAGCCTCCCCCAGCGCCCGCCCCGACACGCCATCGCCTTCTCCGACCCCCGAGAATGATAACCCCCCTCAACACAATGTGACCAACGAAGACATCCCCTTCCGTCCCCGCGATCCCGTTTGCGACACCTTTCCCGACACGAGCAACATCCTCGTCGTCGTCAAGACGGGCGCCACCGAATCATTCGACAAGGTCCCTACTCAGCTCATGACCGTGCTCAGGTGCTTACCCGAATACTTCATCTTCTCCGATCTGGACCAGACCATCGCCGACTACCACATCCGTGACAGTCTCGACTCTGTCCTTCCCGAGGCCATGGAGGGCAACAAGGACTTCGACCTCTACCGCCGCCAAAAAGCTTGCCAGGCCGACCAGCAGAGTTGCAACAAGCTCGCCGAGAGCAAGGACGAGGGCTGGAATCTCGACAAGTACAAAAACGTTCACATCGCCGAAAAGACGTACAACATGCGCCCCAACTACGACTGGTACATCTACATCGACGCCGACACCTATGTCCTCTGGCCCACTCTTGTCCAGTGGCTCAAGAACCTGAACCCAAAGAACAAGCACTACCTGGGCAGCGTAACCATGATCCGTAACTTCGTCTTCGGTCACGGTGGCAGTGGCTACATCATCTCCCAGGCCGCCATGCACGACATGGTTGCCGGCCACCAGGGCGTCGGCAACAAATGGGATGTCCGCGCTAGCAAGGAATGCTGCGGCGACTACATCTTTGCCCTCGCCATGAAGGACAACGCCGATGTCGATGTTCACAACGTGGTAAGTCTCGGCCGTCTGTACTTGCTCTCCAAGAAATGGAGACGGAAATGGCAATGCTGACCCACATTGCACAGTGGCCGACGATCAACGGAGAGAAGCCCTTCACTCTTCCATACGGCCCAACGCACTGGTGTCACCCCATCGTGACGATGCACCACATGAACTCTGAGGAGATCTCGAGCTTCTGGGAGTACGAGCATAAACGCTACGCCGATCCGAACCTCCCTCAGCCTCCTCCCGCCATGCGAATCAAGGACATTTACAACGAGTTCTTCAAGCCACGCATGCAGGCCAAGCGCGTCGACTGGGATAACCTGGCCGACGACCGTTTCTACCTCGACGCGTCCGCCAACAAGCACGAGGAGTGGCAGCTCGGCCGCGCCAAGACGGAGAACCTCACGCCGGAAGAGAAGGAGGCACATTTGTCATTTGGCAAATGTCGCAAGGCTTGCGAGGCGGACCAGTCTTGCTTCTCCTTCCAGTACAAGGACGGCCTCTGCAGCTTCTCCTGGGCGTGGAAGCTCGGCCACCCGGTCAAGCGCGCGTCCCAGGACGAGAATCGCGTCATGTCGGGCTGGGCTGTCGACAAAATCAACGCCTGGATCGAGAAACAGGGCGAGTGCGGCCCTGTAAAGTGGCCCGACGTTTGAAGCGGGCACCTTTCTTAGGTACAATTTATGAGCGTACGCAAGAGATTGACGTCGGCACGAAAAAGCGCGGTGCCGAGAGGCTACGGCAGGTACGACGGTCATCCAAGCTTGATGCGTGACGTAAGTCTCACGCCGGGCCGTATCCATGTCTTGGTACGACAAGAGCTTGCATGCCCGGGCAGTCTTGGATATTCTGGTAGGAGGGGATCATCTTACCTCTCCCCTCACAAAGTGTCTTGACTCGGATGATTTGGTTTGGTGACTGAAAACTCGCAGAATCCCTCGAAAGCAAACCCGCCGGCCGTTGCACCGAATTTGGCTTTCTATAGAACAACGATCATGCGTTGATGTTTGTTTCCGTTTCTTTTCCGTGTGTACCACAAGGCGGAGGAGTCTTCTGGCGTTTACATCGGATCTCATTAACACAGCCTTTACATGGCGACGGGCCTGCGGGCTTGCTGGGCTGACAGGAGCGCCCATGATAGAAAGACCCATCTTTTTTTTTTTTGCTTATATTATTCGAGGTATATAAAAATACTTTTGACTTGTGTCATTCCGATTTCATGTATCCGGCCTGTCCGTCTGTTTGGCATGCTGGGTGCCCAATTCGATACGTTGATCTGCGCAAACTCTATTCGTGTGGGTTTGAGGTTCAGCGAGTAGCCAGGGACTTGCCCCTTGTACTGACTCATGCCCAGGTACCCACGCAACATTTGTCCACGCTTGGGGAGCAATCGGCTGCGACAGCGACAAGTGGGTGGTGGCACCGACTCGGACAGGTGAACTGGTGCAGGCGGTTCATCCGGCATCGTACCACTGCCAAGGCCCCGGATTGGAGGCGGCAATGATCGGTCATCTGCCGAGCATTCCAAACTTCGGCGTGTCTCCCTAGTGGCGTACGAAGCAGGTACACCTCCCAGACGGACAAGGATGATCATAACATCGTGAATTATCTATCCTCGAGCCCGTTTCACCACTTCCCCGAGTACCTTTTCTCCCTCGCCTTGCCTATTTGCTCATCAACTCGGCCCCGCTGCGAATGACGCCCACAACGGCGCCGGTCTGCAATGTCTCGCTACCGCCGCTCGCCACTCGGTGCTCAATGTCCGCAAGCCCATCCAGCCACTTGATCATGATCTCCGGCTTTACCTCCAATGTGGTTAACTGTTCGGCCAGCGCCGTAATGATGTCCGCCAACGCAAGGCCTCGCGCCACCTTTAGTGTGTTGATGGTCGTCAGGCAGGATGTTACGTCCGTTGTGCTCAGAAGGACGTTCAGGATCTCCTGGATCGCGTCGGGCTGTGGAGCCGCAATGCAGTTGTATATCGTCTCGGTCGTGATCACTTCCCTGACAATGTCGCCCTCGGCCACCTTGGGGGCGTTTTTGGGTTGGAGGGGCGTACCTAGGACGCCGGTTAGCAAAACGCCGGCACGCTTGCAGAGTTTGCCGTAGAAGACTACTCACTTGACGCATGGCACGCCTGAAGCACGTTGAGCGCCCTTCTCATATCGCCCTTGCTGAGCTTCACGAGGGCCTCCGTCGCCTCGGGCATGACCTTGACGTGCTCCTCCTCGATAACCTTGTCCACAAGCACCCTAATGTCTCGCTCCTTGAGCGGGCTAAAGCGGAAGCGCGTGCATCTAGACAGCAGCGCAGGCGAGAGCTTGTGCGAGTAGTTCGCGATGATGCAGAACCGCGTGTTGACTGTGTACTTTTCCATGATCCGGCGCAGAGCCATTTGCGCCGTGTTGGTCATGGCGTCGGCCTCGTCGAGAATGATGAGCTTGTAGGACGCCATACTTCCACCGCTGCCGCCGCCCGACTTTGCCGAGGGGCCGAGGGTGAAGATTTGTTTCGTCGAGGCAAACGTCTTGATCTGCTCGCGCACGACATCAATGCCACGGTCATCCGAGGCGTTGAGCTCGAGGACCATCTGCCGCATGTTCTCCGCACCGTAGATTCGTCGCGCGAGAGCGAGGATCGTCGACGTCTTGCCCGTCCCCGGGGGTCCGTAAAGCAGAAGGTGGGGGAGGCGGTTCGAGTCGACAAACTTGTTTATTGTCGCGAGGATGTCTTGGTGGCCGGACACGTCGGCGAGGCTCATGGGACGGTACTTCTCGACCCTTCGGGCTGGTCAGCAATGCAAGATTTCGGGGGACAGTAAGGGGTCCAGGCGCACCATGGTAGGCTGTCCTCTGCCTCGACCGGGAGGTTGGCGGCACTGCGCTTGCCCTGCTTGGCGTCAGAGGAGAAGGTGATGTCCTTGGACACGGGGGCGTCGACATCCATCTCATCCTCGTAGTCGGACATGATGGCTTCCGGTGGGGGTTAGAGGGCGGTTTAATTGGGGGCTCCGGGACGTAGGTTTGCAGGCAGTTCGTCACAAATCTTGGCCGCTCAGGGTGTCGATGTGCGCGTGCTTGCTTGCTTGATGCAATTGAACCGCCCGTGAGACGCGTCACAAACGCGCTGAGGAACCTGCAGCACGTGACCACTTTAGCTCCACCAATCGCTTGCAGTTGTCTTACCACCGCCACCACGAGGTGCGGCCCCCCTCAAGGTCGCACAGGTACACACACGTCACATGTGCCCGGCAGCCCCCGATCTTACATCGTACAATGTACTTCGTTCGTGGACTCATGGCTCGCTTATATCATCCGGAGACCATTTCCTCATGGCGGTCAGACCACGCAGCTGCAATAAGATTGCTAGCTGGATGACATGCCGGTCGGTCTCGCTGTCAGACCAGCCAGCCTCGAGGCCTTGAAACCTCGCATCCGACCATCCGCTCCAACCTTCTCCAACTCACCTCTTCACGCCCAAGTCGTCTGTCGCGGCATCTTGACGTTGCGAGATAGCTGAGGCCATCTAGCCAAAGTTCCAATATTGACTGGCTTTACATCGACAGCCATGTGTGATCCTCTTCAAATGACAACAGCCTCCTCCATCAACATCGTTGAACGTGCTAGGCTGGAAGACGCGCCTGCTGTGGCCGATATCTTCCTCAAGTCTTTCAACAGTGACTTCTTCCAGACTTTGTTCCCTCAGAATGAGTATGGCCGCGACTACATGACCAAGGCCAGCGAGCAGTTCATGCTCTCCAAGCAGAACGGTAGCCAAGAGGGTCAGGTCTTTGTCGTCAGAAATGAACATGGTAGATTACCCCGCCGAAAGCCGCCTCACCTCTGCTCCGTTGCACCAAGCCCGCTCCCTGTGAGCTCTGGCCATCATCAGGCTTCGCGTGGTAGTTTTCATCGCCGTGCTCGACTCTCAGTGACTGACACGTCTGTCGCAGGAATGCCCGTGGCCGCATCGGTCATCTGGATCATCCGCCCCGAAGATGACGGAACTTGGTCATGGCGGAAACGATGGCCTGCAGCGAACGCCGGGCAAAGTGATGATCTCCTCGACGACTTCTTCGTCGGCATGGCGACTCAGCACCACCACATCATGGGCAAAGAGCCTCACATCTGTACGTCGAACCTGGCGTGGAAATTGCTCCATTTTGCCCCCTGCCGCTCGTCCCTCGCTACTCCCCGCATGTACTTCGCCAACCCGCCGGCAAAAGCTAACCCGGTTGTCTGCTTAGACTTTGAGTTAATCATGACGGACCCGGCCTATCGTCGACGTGGGTACGGCCTTGCTCTCCTACAAAAGGCCTCCGAGATCGCGGACCTTAAAGGTTATCCGATGTACCTTGATGCCGAAGAGTACATCATCCAGCTGTATAGCATGGCAGGCTACGTCGTCAAGACAGATCTCGGCCAGACCTCTACGATGGTTCCAATGGTGCGACCCGCCAAGTCAGGATAGCTTTATTCAATACATCAACCTGAACTATGCTGAATTATTTCAGCACCGCCACACTCGCCCTGAAAGCCATTAAGCACAACGGAGCAAATGCAGTCGTGGCAAAATCTTGCGGTTGACACCAATCAGACGGACGTCTGAGCGGCGCCTATATGCAATCAAGGCAATCTACGCTTGCTTCTCCCTCATAACCTCGAGTTAAATTTTCTCATCCCCTTGTTCCTTTCCGTACGGAGGCGACGCCCCCCAATCCTGCTGGCTTCGCCTGTCGTAACTCTGCCCGGTTTCAAATTGCGAGTAATACATGGAAGGCCTTTTCGGACGCGGGGGCGTCTTCCCTCCCCCACTGTACGTGCTTCTGTATGCGCCCGGAATGTCCGGATACATCACTGAAGTTCTTGGGTCAGCCTGCGACTTCTTGATGGCGTCGATGAGCGTCTGCCTTCTGGTGACTCTTTTCGGCCTCTTCGGCAACTCCAGGCCTCCAAAATCACCTTCAACGGCGGTTTCATCTGGGAGCTTGGACATCCTTTTCCCGTCACCGCTGTCCTCCTTGGTAGCGAAGAAAATAGCAAACACCATGTCCATATCTTCCGGCCCCTTTCTTTCGCGCATGATCTGATGCGGCACCCCCAAGCTCTCAACGAGTCGCTCAATCTCCTCTACGGAGTATTGGCCTCTCAGCTTGTCACCGGAGTAGTCTCCGGGTCCGCTCGAGCCGTCGGGGATGTGAAAGCGCTCGTCGACTCGCAGTATGGCGTAAAGAGCAACAACTAGGAGTTCAAACATGAAGCCTGTGGTATAAAATACCGCCTTGCTGTAAATGATGCTCTTCGTTCCTGGTAGCTCCTTGTGGAAAAGGGCATACAAACGGATAGATTGCCCTGCGATCAATATGAAAGCCCCAACGTAAAGTAGAGCAACCTTCACTCTCTGTGAGCCGGTACCAAACTTTTCCGGCGCTGGCCCTGGCACACAAAGACACACACTAACGGCTACCACGGGAAATATCGAGAGCCATGTATTCCAGGAACTTCCAAGCTTGAGGAGGTCATCCGCCAATTCAAGACGGTCGGCGTTGCCTGCGCTGAGAAAAAGGACTATCGTAGAAACAACGTTGAAGATGATGAACGTCGGGACAGAGATGAGCAGAAAGAAGGTGAGCTGTCCAAACGCCAGAGACCATCCGAATTTGGGGTGTATTGAGCGGACCAAGCGCTGAGCGAAGAAGATGTTGACGGCATACATCAGGGAGACACTAAACGCGATCAGCTCTGCGGATGTTCAGGTTAGGACTTGGACTCAAGAAGCTCACCCGCCGTTCTCAGTGATCGATGCCATGAGAATCACGCCTCGTGTCGCGGCAACTGACCACGTTACCCTGAAGATACATGTAACAGTCCGGAGGATGCAGAATTCGACAATGATATCCGATATGAGAAATTTGTGACCACGCTTTCCGTTCGCCCGGTAGATGGTTATATGGACATACCCCGCAAGCATGAACAGTAGCATGAATGCGAGGGTGAGGGGCAAGTCAAGGCTTTTGCTCGGCACGCCGCCGGGGAACGCGCCGTCGACCGGGTCGGGCGGTCCCATTGGCAGGCCACCTGTTGGGTCAATCTGAGCTTGCGGATTGGGACTCGGAGTTGGAGTCGGCGAGCCACCTCTCCCGAGCTCTGAAGTGCTCATGATAGGAGCAAGAGCAGGAGATGATGACGGTTTTGCGGTGCCGACAAGGGTCGATGCTGAAGCCGCGACCGTTGAGGTGGTTTGAGATATCTGCAGCTGAGAAGAGGCTACTCCAGCTGATTGTGTTTTATCGGGCGGTGGTGGTGGTTCAGCTTGCACTGTTTGTGTAACTGTGATGTACACGGGGGCAGCAGTTTTTAGCTGCGTGTGGACGATGTATTCCGTCTCGAGGATGATTTGCGGAGGTAAAGAATTGGCAGAGGGTATAGGGCAACTGTTACAAGTACCAGCTTGGCCCGGTCTCGGACTTTGAGGAGCCAAGGTAGCCAAGGGTAGTGCGTGCAGAGCTTCGGGAATCAAGGACGAAGACGATGCCAACTCTGGTACCCTTGGAGCCGATGCTGCCACTTGTGCTAATTGTAATGCTGGGAATACTTCTGCTGCTGCTACCCTGGCGTTGTGCGCGACGAGGAAGTTGATTAGAGACAGAAGAGGAGCAGCAGCAGAAAAAAACTCGGTAGTGCCGGTCATGATCACTTATTAATAGCAGCCAAGGGAACTGCCTCTTTCGTCAAGTCGTTGGTCGGAGAAGGGTCTAGGCCCGGAAACTGTGGAAACAAACTGACGTGGGCAAAGGGTCTCGGATGAGCTCCTGCGCGTGCGAGCCCGGATACGGATTTGATACAGTGACAGAATTGTCTTGTGTCAGTGATCCCAGTCGAACTTGTTGAGGTGACAGGTTTCGTATGGGTGCCTTTTGGGACAATGGGCGGATCGAGTTAGACGCTTAGCTTTATACCCGTGATGATACTGAAGAGGCGTGTTTCCGGCGATCGGGCTGTATGATGGCAGTGATAGGTGTGCTACATGAGGTGGACAGGGCAGATGACAGTCAACGTAAGTGTTGACCAGTCGCCATTGATTGTGTCTAGGTGGTAGACGTAGAGACTGAACTTTGGTGCGTGTAGTTAGTGTGCTGCAAGTGAATCCAGGTTCTCAAGCGAGGGTGTTTCACCCCATGTGTATTCGGTTGTTGAAGCCCGCAGTGCTGTGTACCCAAATGCAGATGGTTTGTTGAACAACCTGAACAACCAGACAGTTCTTCACGTATTCTTGTTGAAAAGATCATTGATTCAAGGACCGCAACTTTCCATCCTGCAGATAGATGTGATGAGGTTCTTATTAGAGTCAAACCCGCCTCATCCATCACTTTGTCTTTACGTTGTATTGTGTTTCTCGTTTTTGATTTTCTTGGCTGTCCACTCTATTCCCGGACGAACAATATCCTCGGGCGTGACTTCAAACGAATTTGTAGTAATTCGATAATTTAGCAGCCCCGATGTACTTCCATCAAGTTGCCTGTTTGGGTATGAAGCAGGGGAAACTTGATAACATACGTTTTCGGGGGCCGTTGGGGAACAACACACAACTGCCGGACTGTCACTTGGCAGTAAACTCGCATCGCAGCAAGCCATCTTTCCCAAAGAAGTAACAACCTGTGGGACCCAGTTTATCGTCTCATGTTTTTATTTACATCTTGTCTGTCACTGTGCATCATCATCTACTTCTTCCCTGTCCGTCGTTAGAAACTAACCTCTTTGAAATGTCTGTTCGCACACCCACAAAGATTAGTGCGCATGCAACTCACTTTGATCCATTCGCCCATTCTAATGAGACCATCAGCCTGAAAGGGCAAATTGCTGTCATGAACACGTCAGTTGTCAGTCTTCCCACCATCAGCTTGCTGATTGATCAATGCGCGTCATGCAAGCCACACTATCCTCCTACAGGTAGTTACTCATGTCATGTAGATTAGTGTATCAGTCTTTGATTTTGGTATTCGAAAGGAAGAATCGAGAGTGATTTATGTTTTCAGTCCCAACTATCTTGCAACATCCCGTGCTCTTCGATGGACAGATCCCTGGCTAGTGTTTGCCATGGTGCCCTGCCATTTCCGATCTGTAAGGGAAGAGTTGTGCAGAAGACCGGGATTTGCTCGCGTCATGAGATGGACAAAGGCTTCCGCCAATGTAATCAAGTAAACACCATTTTCGCCGTATTAAAACTGGTTGAAACATTACAACATCGTAGAACTGCGTGATGACTGGCTCCGCTGACAAATGTGTGGCAACGGAAGACATGGTTGTATCAATCTTCTCCGGGTGTTATGAAGCGTGAATTCTGTGAGGCCCGCGACCGCTAGGTGGCCATTGCACCGTTTTCTGAATGAGACGAGCTTTGGGAAGAATGGCGCACGTAATTCAAGGGGTCATCGGTGATATGATCGCCTGTTAAAGCTTATGTTACAGTACAGCATTCTAATTGATCAGCTTCGTAGTCACATGCTTTCGGTTTTCACACAATACGGATAGCAAATATCCATCTGTGCTCAGAACACCTCGCTCGTTCCCGAACGATTGACAGATGGCCGTCATGGGTTGACGTTGGGGAGTAGTGCGATGGATCAGAGGGTGTGATAGTATGGACAGATTGAGGAGGACTTGTGATGCCATTATACTTGCACAGTCGTTGGGAGAGATGAAAGAAAAGTCGCGTTCCTCGTTGCCGTGTTCTAAGACGAAATCAGACCAGTTCTCTCCAACATCCAACGCCTTTATGTTCAAAACCAACAGCTCAATAGCTGGACTGTTTCATGCTTATCTCAGACTAACCGGACGGCAATATGTCAGAGTTCAAGATATGTTGCGCACGTTCTTGACGAATAGTTCCAATTACGGTGTTTTGCTGCAAATTTCGCGGGTGAGCACACGCGACTGAGACAGATTGATTACGATTTAAAATTTGACAGACTAGCATGTAAGGCTGAATTGAATGCTCATCTATTGCTCTACAAGCTGTGGAGATACTAAGATACCGATGAAATAGCCCAAAAATATATCTCAATACTACTAGCGCACCCAGAATATGACTCCAGGCAGGACTGACATCCCTTTTATATCGCATAGAATGAGGCATAAAAGTGTATTCGCAATATGGCTTGGATCAATTTGTGACAACTTTCTTAGGTATTTGCTCCTTCTTTATAATACTGCTGGGTCTCTGATCCGTGTTATTGTTCCAAGGAGCGCGGCACATCGTGCCCAATTGGATGCTGCCGTGATGGTTTCGGATAGATCTGGTGATGGAGGTAGGTGCTCCGTAGATATTGCAGAAAAGGCTCTGCCGCATGCCATTCGGCCAGAGCAGCTAGTGCCTGAGACAAGTTTCAGCCACCCTAGAACTCCATTGATGAAACGGGCTGAAAAGGATCGTGTTGATATCTTCGTTGATTACTTTTGCCATCCAGCTGACACATAGTCCAATCCGGAGCTGCGGAGTACTCCATTGGCAGCACATACCCCGCCTAGTTTTGACGAAATGGCGTCCGACTCTCCTATCAACATATGATTTGAAACAACCCCTTTCTCTTTAAGTCAAGATTTTCCTGGGGCAACGCTTCGGAAAAGACTAAGCTTGATGACACCCAGAAACATGCAGTCTGCAGGGCATCGAGCTCCTTACTAGAGTAGTATCAAGCATGCTGCGGGCTCGCTGCCTCTTCGTAGACCAAATTTACCTATCAATGGCAACAGACAGAGTGAGAGGATATGTATGGTTGCAAAAGGTATGCGGATGGAAAGGCCTTGGTAATGCGATAGATGTCACTTCATGTCAGAAAGGAAGGAAATCTACGGGCGAACGCACCACCGCTTCGCTAGGTTACTCGACTTATTATCCACAGCCCTAGAACAGGACTCGGAATATTAGGTGAAGGATCTCATAGAAAGGAACTTATTTAGCCCACCTCGTACTCTCACAGCTCTCAGGCTTGTGTCTGAGGTTGCCAAAAGGAGTACTGCATAGAATCATATTTGCGGCGCACTCTGATCACACGCAGAGGCAGAGACTCATGATTTAGGAAGTTTGGTTTAACTTCGTCGGGAAGAGACAAGCCTTCCCCTCTTTTGTTTATCTACCGTATTGATTTATCCCACAATGGTCTGTTGCGGTTCTTGACTTCTGGGATACTACCCTATGGTGGCAGGGTCTAATGACAGGGTCGTGTCGAGCCGTCGAGCCGACAGCTAGTGTTTGTAACCTGTGTGGACCTGCAGGGGGTTGGTTTGCGTCCGGCTGGAGGCACCCAAGCAACCCACTACATGTGTGCATATTGTGCTCTTCTCTTCCCGAAAGAGAAAGTTCTTCTTGGAATAAGACAAGGAAACGGTGTAACAGGACGATTTCTCCTATATGGTTTCCGTCCAAATCTATCCAAATAGTGTTGCCTAGCGTACTGAGGTGCACCTAAGCGCTAGTACAAGGGAGCGCCTAGAATTGGTCTCTTTTTTTCTTTTTCTTTTTGCCCCTTTTGTGTCAGGCCAACAGCCACCACGTCTCAAAGCAACAGTCTTGCCGCGTTCAATGGATCCAAGTGGGCAGCAATAAAAAGCAATAGTAAGGAGGCTGCAGGGATCGGGAGAAACCTATCAGTGGGTCGGTATTGACCCGGGTTCCTTTGCTGCTGGTCTTCCCTGTGAAGATCCCTCGCTGATCTTCCGAGGTAAACTATGTCTAAAGACTAAAGAAGAAGCTGGGAGCCGATGCTCTGAGCTGACAACGTGATGGAGGCCCAGCTACCCGCCTAACAGGAATTGCAGGCCATTCCGGCAACATTCTAGAAGGCAGAATAAGGTATGAAGCCGCCAAACCTATTACGGTATTCTCATGCGTTCAAGTAGTAGGTGACCAGGTTTCAGAAACGCCAGTTGTCGTCGCATGGAGTTCCGGTTTCACTCTTCTTCAATTGCATGCTCGCCATGACGCTCGGGCAAGGCCGTTTCGTCTGATCTAGCTCTTGCGCAACTTGAACGTAACAATTCGCATTCGCTCAAGCTTGCCCCCTGTTGGCGGAAGGTATGCCGACTTGGTTTTTCTTTTGCCATGTCTGGTAACTGACAGGCCCAGCCGTAAGGTTCGACAGTTGGTTACCTATGATGGCCGGGGGCGATCCAGCTGGTGTAACAGACAGCCGCCCTTGCGTATGGCTTGCTCTCTCTCCCGTGCACCCACCAAGGTCTAACCCGCAACGTCATATCCTTCTCTTCCACATCCTTCTCTTCCTCACCTTTCCGCTCTCTCGTCTTTTATCCTGCGGATGACCTTCCGACCAGAAGCCGACTCATGTTGTCAAGCCAAGCGGGGCGGTTTTAGAGTTGAAACATGTCTAGTTCCTTGCGGCTTCTTCCCAGTAAACGAACAGCCCGCGTTTCCTTTCCAATGTTTATCAATGGCCGCCTGATAATCTGACTCTGACACACCCCGGGTTACGTCTTCTCGTCTTCCCTTTTATGGCTCGCAGAAGCACGTCCGTCCCTGCCAGTCTTCCTTGGATTCCCTATCTGGATCGGGAAAGTCGCCCACATGACACAACCCTCCCCCCCATCAACCGACCTTTGATTGTTGGTATCAAAACTTGGAGAACATCACGATACTACCACTGCGTCAATCTCTTCTTTGATTCGAAATTTCGAAATGGTTAACACGGGGCACCCGAGCCGAGCTTGCAAGCTCTGCCGTGCGAGAAGGATCAAGTGTGACGAGACCAAACCGTTTTGTTTGAAATGCGCCAAGTCGAAGAGAGTCTGCCCTGGATATCGGGACGCTTTCGAAATCAACCTCCGAGATGAAACCCAGTCAACTATTCGCAAGGCCAAGTCTGCCGCTCTCCGTAAAGCCATCAAAGAAGGACGCACAACGGGGCAAGATGAAGAAGAAGTCGAAGGCCAGCCCCAGGCTAAAGTGATGGAATGGACCCCGCCGGCGGCACCGCCTCCGCGACAACGGCAGGTCAAGATTATACCGGTGAACTGTGACGACGACTGGTTTGACAGGTATTCGAATTCGTCATCTTCAGACGTGTCGCCGTCAATGTCGTACGCTTCTTCACTGTCGTACATCAGCACTCAGGCCCCCGATGCCTTTGTGTCGTTCAAAGATGCCGAGGTGGGCGCGTACGGGATGCCACACACCTTGCAGACACCGCTCGACCAACAAGCCACCTGCTTTTTTCTCGCCAACTACGTCCTCGCCCCGCCAATAGGCGTTGGCCGAGGAATCCTCACCTTCGTTCTCCCATTGTTGAATATGCCAAGCTACCAGGCTTCGCCGCTGCAGTCCGCATTTTCTGCCGTGTCGATGGCGGCCTTGGCTGGACGGCCCAACTCGCGACGATTGTCCTCAATGGCACACTTGCACTACAGCAAAGCCCTCGAAGATCTGACACGAGCCATGCAGGACAAGCTGGCCGTCAGACAAGATACGACACTCGCCTCGGCGATTCTCCTTGCCTTTTATGAAGGTCTGGTGTCCGACGACACCGAGATGTCCGGCTTCAAGAAACACATTTCAGGAGCAACGGCCATTGTCAAGCTACGGGGACCCCAGCAAACACAGTCTGACGTGGGCTTGAGCATGTTTGAATTTGTCAGAGCGACATCGGTATGCGGATCCCGTCTTTCATCACTCTTGGAAGAGGAATTCTGATGACAGGCAGATTCGGCAATACACATTCTTCTCCAATATTTCACTAGAGGACCTGGCTTGGTGGGCGAGGCAAGCAGTTTGCGATGCCGTCGGCCACCAGGCTTTGGTTTTGAATCTCCAGACGACCCTTATCCGCGCCGAGGCCGACAGTTTACTCAAAGGCGCACGAACGACGGATAAGATTGACAAGGCTTTAAAGCTACTCCAACGAGCTCGGGAGATGGACAATGAACTGGGCGTATGGTTTGACAACTGCCCCCAGCATGGAGGAAAGTCATCTCGGGGACCGCCACCAGTGTGCCGGAAGATAGGATCAGATTCGCTTCGGCATTCCCCGGGACGATCTATGACTATCCAAACGTATGGGCAGCGGGGAAGCATGTCAATACTCACGTGTCACGACTTCTTCTCAATCAGGTAATTGTTCGTTGCATCGCCTGGGTCTGCGCACCGAGCGATCACACCCTTACAAAAGAGTATGTGGACGCCCACAGGATTGGCACTAAACAGGTTGCGGACATCATCTCAAGTACGCCCTACTTTTTCGGCTGGACCGGGGACGCACTGAGTACGCCGTACTTTCCCTGTGGGACATCCGAGATGCCCAAGGGCTTGGCCGGCGTATCGTGCATGTGGCCCTTACTTGCCTCGGGATCAAGCCGATTCGCAACAAGAGCACAGAGAGTCTACGTCAAATCACGTCTGGCACATATTGCTGCAGAGATGGGCATTCGCCAGGCGGATGTTTTCTCCAAAGTAAGTCGCCCGGCCTCGGAACCAATACAATCAACTGATGGTTGAAGCAAATCATGTTGGAAGAGCCAGAACCAGATCTGGCGAACAGTTATCGCTCGGATACTCTCCTTCATTTACGACATTAGCTGCGCGTTGGCAATCATACCCCTTTTCGCCTTTGACAAGTCTCCGTCGCCCAAAACCCAGGCAGCAGGTTGTGTTGGTGAACGTGCACAATGAGCAGCTCAAATACCTAGTGAGGAAACCAAAGAGGTAGCAGCAACTCTGGACCGCTCCGAGGAGGATCCAACGAATGCTCATGGATGCACTGCAAACTCGGAGTGAGTCTCGGGCATTCTCGTGATGAGGAGAAACTAATGTCGGTCCTAGCTGCAGTTTCGCTTCTGGTCACAGCAGTCAGTGTCAAGGCAAGTGGATGTCGTCGAGATCTTGTACCATTAGTTGTCGTCCATCATTGTCACCATTTGGCAAGGAGCTCAAAGGTTGGTCATGAGAACAGACGCGTTCCGGGATCCTGAGCAGGAACCAGATTGGGACTTGTCGACCACCCGATTACGATTCACTGTAAGGAGGGAATAACGCAGCCCCAACTGACGTGCCGTAACACTTGAGACGGGCAGCAAACAACATGAAAGGTGCAAATGTATTGATCAAGACTAATCACAGAGTCACGCACTCTCATTTGAGCGTGAATTGGGGGGGATCTAAGCCTCTCATACCAAATGCCAAGCGGCCAATGCAACTGCTTAAAATGCCCGACTCTGTAACCCACAAGTTTCTCCCGAAAGAAACAATGCCATGACCCAACCCGCTGCCGGATTCTTGAAACGTCTCGTCGGTCCCGTGACGAGTGACTCTCATTGACGATGTCCCACAACTCCAGTTGCCCGATGTGAAAAAGAAAGGAGCCAAACCCATCCATCCCATGTTCCAATGCTGTTGCCCGTGGCCGTATCCGCTTCGACCGTGCCGGAAGAGAGTAAAAAGGAATGCCGTATGCTTCACTCAAAACGCCTCGTGGCTTCGTTATGCAATGATCAAGGGCAGTGCACTTCCATCAGACGACCACTCCCACCTGCCCGCTTTCCTCGTCAACTAAACATCTTCGTTTGCCACTGAGAGGCATACCGTCGGTGACCTCTTCCTCGAAGCTGCCGTTGAACACTTCGGCAAGGGCCTCGCGATCTCGTCGTCGCTTGAGCCTATCGGGGTTGCGCTCTGTTTCCTCCTCCCACGTTTCGATGTTGTCCTCGTCGAAATACCCCACCACTTCCTTGCCAAGCGCTTTGCCCAGTCTTTCCTTGAGACCGAGGATAGGCCATACAGGGACTCTCGTGTACTCGATGCGCATACCGCCTTCGCCGGCCATGTTATCGAGCCTGTCGGCCAGCGTCTTTCTGTCATTGATGCGGGGGTTTTTGGTAGGTTCGTGGAACTTGCGAAGGAGTTCTGCCGTGACCATGCCCTTGTAGACAATGAATTCGGATGTTTCGTTATCATTCGTGAGGAGCTGTACTGTCACGTCGTGGAACTCTGGCTCACCCAGCCCCGTAGGGAAAGGCCGGGAAGGAGTCCACTTGTTCGCTGACGGCTGCGGCTCGCCGTAGAAGCGTCTTTGGGCCATCGCTAGCATGATGCCCACAAGCAGCGGATCATGGTTAGGATTAGTTGGCACAAACATTTTGGAACGCAGCTGTTGCAAACGTTCGACAGGCCCGTTGTATGCTCTGTTGGGACCCTGAATGATACGGTACATGTTTTTGCGCGTCGCGGCAATTTGTAGCTTGCCCAGGTAGGCGAGAACCGGCTGAGTGTAGGTCGGTTGCAGGCTGCTGGGGCCGTTACTTGCACTGGCGCTGGCACTAGTGGGAACGCCGTTGAAAGACTCTGCCGGGCGCGTCGAGGCCGACTCAAAGGAGGCAATAGAGCCACTGCGCGACGGCATGGTATCCCAGGCGACCTGCACGCGACATGTGTCGCGATAGACCAGACCGCCGAAATACAGGTGCATGTCGAGTTGCGTACGCGATTGCGACAGCTTGCTGGGGTAAAGGGTCGACATGATGGTGCGTATCGAGTTGGTGTAGAAGCCCCTCGTGGAGCCTGGCGCAAGCATCGCGGTGAGCTCTCGGCTGAGTGTCGTCGCGGCAGCAGATGGTTTCATATGACATCTTGAAGGGGAGACGGGGGCACCGCGCGGTGAGGGAGGAGGGACCGGGGTATCGCATGGAGGGAGCTCGATGAAGGATGCTTCGAGGAGGCGGACGTGCAGATCGGTCCAGCAGATTGGGCGAACAAAAAGCGAGAGACCAGCGTGCTCGTACAGCAAGTCGTAGAGGGAGCCCTCGTCGGGACGGAAGACGCGACGTCTTTGTATGCGCTTAGGGTTGGCGGGCAATGTCGTCGCGGGGATCGGGCTGGATGTGGGAGGCGTTGTATGGATTGGTTCGGGCGAGGACATTGGCGATGCCGTCGGCGCGGTCGACGCGCTGCTTGGAAGGTCCATTTTGAGAAAAGCGGTAAGGGCGGTGACGGATGACAGGGTCGAAGATAGCACGCGATCGTCAAGTGATGTTGTTCCTGGTGAATCCTAGCCTACGCAGCACATGGTCAGCGATCAAGTTTGGATGGAATATTTGATGTTGTCGGCGGCAAGGGATGGAATGGAACAAAACAATGGGTAGATATGTATGGGTCTTACGCTAAATGGGCATGGCGCTCTCCCTTTAGCCCTCTAGGTATTTCGGGAGACGGGACAGGGGAGGGGGGCCTTTGCGTCGCGGATCTCGAGCTCGAGAATACCGACAAAACGGGGCTGGATTCTGGGGCGAGCAGTGAGCAGTCGGCGCAATTATGTAGGTATCTGCGGGATGTGGTGTTGAAGAAGAAAGAGGAGACTGGACCCGCAAAGGTCGGAGAAAATCCGCAGTCAGGATTTTGCTGCGTCGGAGTTTGATCTACCTACCTATAGTGATGAGGTAAAAGAGTGGTGCCTTAAGAACTGGACAAAAGCCGATACAACCAGAATTTCGTTGAGATCGACGACGCTTTGAACCTATGGCGACGAGACGGGGGGGGGGGAAGAATCAATAGGATGTTGGTCCGAGACAAGTAAAGGATGTGGCGGCGTGACGATGGGCTGGGTATTTGGCAGTTGGTCAAGGCAGGGAGATCCAGGGGAAGGTAGAAAAGACAAGAAGTGGACGAGATGAGACTTGAGATGAATGAATGAATGAAACGTGGGATGCGCGAGTCAAATATCGAGGTCGGGGGGGCCTTTTTTTTCTCTCTCCCCCCTTCCCTGCATGTTCCGTACTGTCACTTTGTGTGTTCCAAGGTGCTGTGTGTGTCTGTCTGCGGTGGCCAAAAAATAAAAATAAAAACTGGGCAAAAGCGACGCTGTAATACGTTGACCCGTCACGGTGTCGAGTGTCGAGTGTCGAGAGTGCGGTGGTGCCTGCCTGTCCACCACAATGGTTCAACCTAGTGTCCTCTCCCCACCGAAAGTCTGCACCCAAATCCAGATATGGGCCACCTTTTGGGGTCAACTTTCTCATTTTCTCTTTTTCCTTTGGCGGGGGGGGGGGGGTGGCGCGACTTGCCACCTTACCTTGACCCGTTCGCAGCCGAAAGACTGACACGGAGGAAGAGCGAAGTCACCTGATCTTAGGCACCGAAATTCGAGGAGTACCTACCCAGGTACGTAGCGGCATGAGCCATGTCATCGCTCCTGCCAGCTCAACCAAATCATTACGGGCCCGTGTGATCATTGACGCGCCGCCCCTCTGTAGGTACGTAGTATTGCTGCCTGAGTCATACACTTCATTGCCGTGACTCCTGTGGCTCTGATCCAGCTGCTGCGCCACAATCTCTCCCCCCGCTGAGCGAGGCGGAAGTCAAGCCTCAATCGTCCAGGTGGACGTCAGCCAGCTCAGGTCGAGCCCCACCATCGGCTGGCCTGCTTTACGCAGCACCAGTTGACCTCTCCCGACTCCTAACAGCGCGCATAGTACTTCATCGACTCGAGCTTCACATTCGACAAGGCCAATCAATTACTTGGCCAGGAAGCAGACCAAAATGCCGGTACGTCCAATGCGCCCTCCCCCGTTGCCGCCGCCCCGAGCTTTTCCCAAACCACAAGCTCTTTTCCCCATTCTAACCAACCACTACTACTCCACCCGCCGACATTAAGCTGACGATGCCCTCTCTGTGCAGGCCTATAACTCCATGTTCAATGCCGACCCCAATACCCCCCGCTTAATAGGCAACTTCCCCCTTCTGCCGCTACGCACAAAGACTCGTGGTCCGGCCTACACCCTGCCCTTTCCCAGCCCGCCTTTGCCCGCCAACGAGTCCCCCGACCCAGACAGTGAGAGCTACGATATTCTCGACGAGGTCCTCGCCCTCTTCCGCGCCAATACCTTCTTCCGCAACTTCGAGATCCAGGGTCCTGCCGATCGTCTGCTTGTCTACGGTATATGGTTCGTCAGTGACTGCCTGACCAAGATCAAGCCCAATGCTGGCGTTCGCGATGCGTCCAAGGATGTCATGAACGTCGCCCTCGACACCAACTTTGCCATTCCCGGCGACCCGGCATGGCCGCTGAACCAGGTACTACGACCACTGTACGACTTTGGACGTTATCAACCCACTGACCTGCCTAGATGTACGAGCCTCCCCGCGATCGCCAAGATGCAGAGCAGCTCCGACAGTACCTGTCCCAGGTCCGCCAAGAGTTGGCCGCGCGGTTACTGGCACGAGTTTACGACGAGAGTGGCGACGGGAAGCCGAGCAAGTGGTGGTTGAGCTTTACCAAGAGAAAGTTCATGGGCAAGGCGCTGTGATGCGCGCCATCAGGACAAAACGCTGGAGACGCAATGTGTGCAAGTGGTTTTAGAGCGACTGGGCCAATATCATGCTGCCAATTACTCGAATCCCAGCCCTCCACAAACGTTTCGCATAGAGGATGAAAGGGCGTATATCTACCTATATGCATGCACGCTGCGCCCCGATGCTTGAATCCGCATATTTTTTGCCACTCACTCGAACCATGCTCCTCGAAATCTCGCTCCATTTCATGCTTCTACCTTTCTTCTCTTGAACTTACCTCGGGCCTCAACCTTGCCCTCCGCTGGCACAGCCTTCCAACCAGTAAAGACGTAGCCGTCCGCGCCACCCCGGCCCATCATCATGGGATGCGTGCGGCCGGGTAGCACCTGCCAGCGCTTCGCCCGACTTGTCTGCACACTGGCGCCCAGGAGCAAAGTCGGATTGATGGGGAAGTCGTCGGAGCCCTCCCAGCGCTCCAATTCCTGGATAGACTTGCCAGCGGCCTCGGCGGGGGGGTTCGACGACCACCCGGCGCGACGAGCGATGCTGAAACAGTCGGCGAGCTCGGTAAGCGGCTCTATGCTCTGGGAGTAGATGGCAATGGGCGCTCCGCCAGTCAGCAGCGGCAGTGTGTGGCGCAAGATGGATACGGCGTCCATTGTGCTGGCGATGACGAGCCCTGAGAAGCCGCCGGCGCGGGTTGAGTCCACGATGTAGCGCGTTCGCGCCCAGCGTCTCCTCTTGCGATGATAGTTGCCTCGGCGGTTGGCTTTCCAGGTGTGCAGGACCTCGTCGGAGACCTCGGGGGGCGGCGTCGAGTACGTGACGTCCTCCTCGGGTTCCAGCAGCTGCAACCAGGAGATGGGTAAGAGATTCGTAGCGAGGGGGTGTAGGGGGTACGGCGGGTTCGGGTTCGTACTGTCAAAGTTGTAGTACTTTAAAAGAGCGAGGTTCGGCTGGCTGTTGGGGTGGATAAGGGTTATGGTGTTGGTAGGAGCAAAGATTGATTCAAAGTCATCGCGACGGGGCGGGTGTCTTCGTCGAGCTTGGGATGGTTTTGATGTTTCGGGGTCTTCCGCCATCGTCACATCTGTCGTTGCCGTCATCTGCTCGGAGCCCGTTGTCGTTTCCTGGGCAGCAGCGTTTTCCATGCTAGCCCCCTCGGGATTCGTGGCTTGCGACACAACACCATTGGAGGCGGCGGCGTCTGCCAGTCTTGATCCGCTAATTTCCCCATCTGCACCATCATTGTGGACACCGGCATTCTCAAAGTCCTCATGGTCTTTGGGGTACAAAATACCCATCCTCTCTGCCATGGCAGCGGTCACCAGGCCTCCCGTGTCGTCCACGACGAGCCATCGGCCACCGATCTCCGACTTGTCTAACAGCCCCGAGCCATCTGCCGTCACCATCTCGGGCTTGTCCGTTGGGGGGGCGCCACCAAAGTGGACATTGGCCCAGCAGCCAAGAAGTCCCATCATCTCCTCCCGCATCTCCAGCACCTTTCCGGCGTCCTTCTCCTCCAAGAGCCACTTGCCCAGCGTCAGGGGGTCGAGGGGTTGTATGGTGAAGCGACGAATGTACTTCTTGGTCTTGAGCAGTTTGTACTTTGCCAAGGAGAAAACCGTCTTCTGGTCAATGGCGGTATGTGACAGAAGTAGCTTCGCGATGATGTCCTTGCCGGCATCGGTGTTGTTGCCCTGTTTGAGCTGTTCGATCTCCTCGGCCGTCAGGGTCTGGCGGGCAGCATCGTCAATGATTTCGCGTCTCGAATGCGCAACGATATCTCCGCTTTCCTTGTCAACAAGTTCAAACTCGGCGCCGTCGGGGGCAGCGATGACGTTTTCGAGAGTGGTGCCCTCTTCTTCGGCGTTCTGAGCGTTCAGATCGGCCAGGGCGTCGGCGTGGATCTCGCTCGGAGGCACGACCCGTAGCCTGCTAAAATTTTCGCCATCGCGTCGGTCGAGAATCTCGTAGGTGAAGTGAAAAGGTCGCTCAATGACAAGATTGCTCGGGAAGGAGCCGAGTTTACCCAGCGAAATGGTTCTTGAGGTTCAGAGAGTCAGCTGCCAACCTGCGAGCCATTCGCCCTCTTGGGTACGTGGACTTACGTGTTGGGAATTATTTGGAGAACCTTTGTATCTTCCGATAGCAGCTTCAGAGACACCCATTGGTGAGGCTGGACAAGGCGATGCATCGTTACGATGCGGTGTGCCCAGTCGAGAAAGTGGTCCCCAGTTGAAGCCGCCACGATCGAGGGTTCAAAAGAAATAAAAATAAAATTTTCTTTTTAAGAGAAGCATGCATCAATTAGCCTTATCGCTATCGCAAAAGTCTCCATGGCCAATCACCACACGACGGTCGGTCCCTTGCAAGCCCGCCTGCCCGAAAGGTACTGTACCCCGCGCGGGGCAAAGCCCGCCGAAGGTCCCTGGAGCTCTTTGTGGCATTAGATAGGTACCTATAGTATCCGTACTCCGTACTTATACATATCAAGTACCTACCCACCTACCTACCCAGGTCAGTCGATAGCCATGTCAATTTCTCATCTCCCAACAGCCTCACTCGTCTCGATCAATCTTCAACCTTGTGCAAACTACTGATGGGGTCTTCTGATGCTGCAACAATTCTCTCGCCGAGCATTCTCATTCGCTTCTAGGCCCAATCACCTTCACGGCGGGGGACGTTGCCTGAACCAAGGACCTTTCTAGCCCAATCATTCAAGGCAAGAAGTCGCAGGAAAGCCGCAGTAGCGTGAAGGATTCCGGTCAATGTGCCGAAGAAGAGCAGAGGGAAAAGAGTGTAGGCCGTAAAGACTATGTGTGAAATCAGCGTATTTCTCAAAGTAACCCTGAGTCTCTCGGGCAATGACTTACACACCCCGCCACCAGTCTCGGAGACGACTTGAAAGAGCTCACCGCGCATGATAGTAAGAGCACCTTCCTTCCACTTCCACGGACCGACGAGCCTGAACTTGGTGTTGAAATTGGATCCCATGGCCCAGGTGAAGAAAGCCTTAAAGCCCTGACGCGCCATGAATGAGATCGTCGGCGCAGCGCCCATGTCCAGGGCAAGTTGATACGCGTATGACTCTTGCTCGACACCATGCTTAGTCTTGAAGAAGTCGTGTCCACCTCGGGCCTTGAGGGCGTAGTCGATCTCGTACTGACCAACGGCATCGGCATATGCACCTTCACCAGGGTTAGGGGAAGGAATCATCACTTGCTCGGGGTACTGGTGTTGGATCAGCTTGAGAACCCAGAGCTGGGCTTGCAGCTCAGCAAGTGGGGGAATTGCACCTGCAAAAAATTAGTAAGGCGACCGCCAATCTTGAAACTAGCGTGGAGGTGCTTTACCAATACCAGGGCGCACAAAGCCGATGAAGCCGGTGGCCACGTCGCCGCGTCTCCAAATCCCACGGACATCCAGCTCGTCCGGCTTTGGATAGTCTTCTCCCAGGAAGGAGAATCGGCGGACGTAACCCGTAGCGAGAACAACCAAGTCGGGCCGCATAACCGTGGAGAGTGCCTCGGCGTGCTCGAGGTTGTTGCTTTCCGGGAAGTTCGCTGTGCCGTCCTTCGAAAAGAACAAAGGCCAAGGGGCAGTCTGGATCTTTTTCCCGCCCGTGTCCTTGAGCTCCACATTCATAAGAAAGGCTCTGAAGCGGGAGAAAATGTCTCGGGCGCGATGTCCTTCGTTCAGGTACGGAAGGGCTCGATCAGACTTGACGAGGAACACTTCTTTTGTTAGTGGTATACCTGATGAAAGCCAAACTCACGGCTTCATCTTCCCGCCACTTACAAGAATCCACATTGTTACGATCGCCCTTAATCCCACCGACCCACTGATCGGGTCCAGCGATGGTTCCTCCAGAGAGGAAATGAAGGAACTTTAGCGTCTTGTCGTACACACTCCAGGTCAGCAGGGAATGCTGAAGTCTCTCTGGGAGGTAAGCCGTGTCGAGAAAGCTGGCAATGGCAGTGTCAACTGGCTTCTGACGCGGGTCAGGCTTCCACTTGGTCAAAAGGACTGGCATGGGAATCTTCTAAACCAGGGGTTAATGGAGTTTTCGCGATGTAAAGATTGGAAGGTTCGGGAAGCGTACCTTTTTGGCACAGAAGAAGCCGTCCTTGTGGCATAGAGTCACCTCGCGGGCCTTGGATGTTACCGCCAAGTGGGCAAGGTCCATTGCTGTTTCTCCTGCACCCAAAATCATCACTGACGTGTTTCTTCCAAACTGCTGTCTCTCTTTAACCTCGGAAGAGTGAAGAGTCTGGACGCGATCGAGGCCCTGGATGGCCGGAATTGAGGGCACGTTGTTTAGCCCGGAACAGACAGCGATAGCGTCGCAGTCCCAGCTTCCGCCTTTGCTTGACTCATCCTTGGTGAAGCTGGTCGATTCGTTGTCCGTCGGCCGGAAGAAAATTCGGTGGCCGCTTGCAGTGCGAGACACGCGTGTGACCTCGGTTCTCGTCTCAATAAGATCCCAGAGGTTGAAGTGGCTACAGTAGCTTTCGAGATACCGAACGTAATCGGCCACGGGCAAGAAGTCGGGAAGATCGTGAGCAACTCTGAAGTCCGAAAAGCCTGTGAGGTATTTGGAAGAAACCATCTGTTCATAGTAAGCTTCTACCGACAGTCATAGTTGAATGACGCACGGGACTTGTTGATACGGCAAACGGATGGACACAGGGGAATCGGACCTACCTCAGCTTCCTCGTACACTTTGTACCTGTAGACGCCGCCCACGCAATTCTCTCGCTCGAAGATGCGAATTTGGATACCGGGGATCCCAAAGTATTCCCTGGCCTGACTGAGGTACTTGGCAGTTACGAGACCAGAGGCACCAGCGCCAATGACTGCCACTCGTATCGGCTTCAAGATAGAGCCTACGCCTCTATCCAGGTCGGTGGTGCGGTTCATGTTTAATTGTTTTCTGATGATTTTTGTGTATTCAATATTGTTCTTTGTCGAGCATTGTTCAATGACACAGCTTGGGGGGACCGTGGAAGGTAGAGGTGTCGGGGTTTAAAGGCGAAGAAACAAAGGTGAGGTTGAACTTACCAGAGATATTGATGAACAATACCAGGGAAACAATCTCTGTTTGTTCCAAGCGAGAAAAAATAAAAACAACAAAGAGAAAAAGAGAAAAGCTAGTCTGGGTTCGCTGCAGGTGAAAGGCTTGCTCTACAGCGTTTGCTGTTGGGGGTGAGTTACGAGGCAGGAACGGCCAGTACCCAGCGCTATGATACGAGGGTGAAAGAGTATGGACCTTGCAAAGATATACCCTCGGTAGGTATTCCAAGAAGGGAAGGCAGGCTCGAAAGCAATTGTCAGTATTGATACGATCCAGTGGGAGGGACCTGGGGAAGGATAGATCTTCAAACCCACTTTATTGAGCAAGCAGCAAATTATTACTATGAGAGATCTGGCCAACACTCTGAGTATCGGAGGGAGACAGTTTTATGAGATACAGCCTTTGGACAATGATTTTCTTTTCTTGAGTAAATTTCTGCTAATTATAATCATCTTCCGAGAGCACCCTCTTCCTTTGTTTGAGTTGCTGGCTGCCTAAGAACCAGCCTAGGTACTTTAGCGTAATACCTAAGTATGGCACCTATTTCGCCCGAGTGGCATGACCTTGGCAAGAACGTCGATTGCTTTCATATTCAGCACTTGCTCTTTTGGGACTCAGGGTGTCTACCTAAATAAGCGCGCCCAATCGAGACTGATGCTTCACTTACAGTTGGATTGGGAGCGACCCACTAAGGTGGCTCAGCACAATCCCACTGCGCATCCAAGATGTCGGTGAGATTGATTCACACAGGTATGATTGGTACCTCAAATAGATGATGCTGGTACGAAGGCGATGGTACCGAAGCTGAAGAATTTGTTTTGCCCTGGACAACCCCCAGTATTTTAGCCCGGAAACGTATCAACTCGAATCATGCCTCGAATACAATTTACTTGTTTTCTTTGCTGCATATAGTACCTAAGCCATTCGCTTGCCATTCTCAGATCACAGTTGGCCAACAGGAGGACCGCTTATGATAGAACTCGTAAGGTGTCCAGAAAACATGTCATTCGATACTCGAGTATGTCTCTGTACCAGTTTCGGTTGGTTGATGTTTGTTCGAATTCGTCGAAAGTGTCCATTCTGCTCTATTTACTTTTACTTCCGAATACAACTTATAATGTAGTAAAGGGAGTGGTTTGCAGAGAGACTAGAGTAGATGATTGCATTTTCCGACCACCATAGAGGGCTTGATTTCCTGTTCACGTTGCGACTGATGTCCGGCTCAGCAGTAAGTTGTAACCTAGTTCAGCCCAATTACTATTTTAACCCACGCAGTTCATCAGATACAAGACCAGCCAAGCGGACTCGCCAACATGGCATCATGAAAAACAGCCTTCTTCGGGTAAGGGCACAAGATCTGGTCCTCTGGTGTATTGTCCGGCTTCGTGATAGTTATGGGTGAGCTTTCTGGGATTGTTCCATTCTCAACCCAGAGTCTTAGCTGGTCGAACAAGGCTATTGGTTGACCACCGCGGCCACCCCAGCAATGCCCCAGCCCTGGAACCTGAAAGTAACGGTAGAAGTCCGGAGCATCTGGCTGAAGTGCCAATACCTTCTGGTAGTATTCTAGCGAGATGTTTGAAGGAATAGTTGGGTCGGCCTTTTTGTCACTAGTCAGTTCAAGTTCTTCTTCTTCCTCTTAGAGTTTGTCTTTTTCACTTTGAGAACTTACTAGTCCATGGAATGTTATCATTTTGCCACCGGCATTCCGGAATGATGTCAGATCCGGATCGTCGGAGCCTAGGAACGAATCGTATTGCTGTCTGAAAGAGTGGTAGGCTCGCTCCAGTTCTTTGAACGAGATCTTGGTGCTGCTCGACTCGGGGTTTTTGCCAATGAAGTACCCCATCAGGAGCTTGACAGCGACATTGGGTACCCCCGTACACTGGCCACCTTTGTCGCAACTTGTTGGAGCGCCTTTAGTGAGATCTGTGCCCATTTCTAAGCCATGCAAGTAAGTGGGTTCATTTTCAGCAGTCACGGGCCCTGTCCACATCGCATTGGCAACAGCCGCAGCGGCAGGGCTGAGGTTGGTGTAGTTTCGTAGAGAGGGGCAGTAAAATCTTGATCCCACATGCTTCAAGGGGTCGAATATCTTTTTGCAGTCATTTGTGTTTGCGATAATTCCGTCTTTAACGCCGTCAAGTCCGTCGCAAGCAGAGATAGCAAGTGCTGTAAGCGCTTCCAGCTCACATGGCTGAGGGTATTGTCTCGTAACATCCATATACACTTTCGGCCACATGGTGCTGATGAATACTCCGGCCCAGTTTACTGCTGGCGCCGCTGCAATGATGCCATCGTACGCAGTTGGGTATCGCTGGGCGAGTGTTGCGCCTTGCCTGCCTCCTTGAGAGCAGCCATTCCAATAAGAGTATGTTGGTTCGTGACCATAGTAGCTTTTAATAAGCTGTTTCGCAATTATTGCCTGCTTCTGTTAGTAAAGGGTCTTCCCAAACCGTTACGTATCAATTTCATACCTCGTCACTCAAACTTTGTGAGCCAAGATCGTGTAGCGCATAAAGATTAGAGTTTCCGGGACTAATGAGAGCCCAGTGCTCTGGCCCAACAGCAGCTCCAAGACCTGCGTCAGTAGTCACCGCTGCATACCCATCCGCTATGGCACCAGCCATGCCAGCGTAACTGAGGATGAATCGGCCGGCACGCCATCCGCCACCTCCTATAGCCTGGAGTCTTCCGTTCCATTCCTCTGTTGGAAGCCATGCCTCAACGTTGACCATGTCACCGTGACCAGGATGGGTGTAAGACACTGTAATGTTACAGAATGATGCGTTGTGGATATCAACCGATGGCTGTGAGAATCTCCATCCCGAGGGGACCCAACCGCTGTAGTCTGTCACAACTGAAGCTTGTAGAGAACGAATTTCCGCACCTGGAAGTGATATAATTGGAAACGCCTCAGAAACACATGCAACAGGCGTATCGAAAGTGCTAAAATCATTTGCGCCTTTGTTAAGTTGACCAATGGGTTTCTGCAAACCAGCACCGTCGGAATACAGCGAAAATGGATGAGCCAATGCATCGACCATTGCTGAAGGATGTTGAGACTGGATCGCTCTAGATGAGCTGGTCGATGGTTCTGTAATCTTCTTTCGTTCTACAATGGTCACATAGTATACTGGCGCTACACGGCAAACTCCAAGGTAATATATTAGATGCTGTGCCCACTTCATCCAAAGTCTCAATGCGCTGTAATTCGTCGTTTGTTTCACATAGATCTTGCTTTTCCGTGCCTGCTAAGTTCCGAAAAGACCTAAAGGTCCCTGCACTATATGCTGGTGGCCCGGTAGGTGTTCGTCGATTATCGATGAGAAGCGCAAATAAACTTTTACCAGACACAATCCCGTCTTTGTGACAAGGGGCTAGCCCATGCCGCTCTGGGGGGCATGAATAAGAGGCTATGCTGCCGAAAGCATTAACAGCTCAGCAAATTTGCCTCAGCGGATAGACCCTTTACCCGCCTAAGGGTTCATCCCTGCGCTATCGAGATTACAATGTACAGCCAGAAGAGCTAATAGATCGGGCGCTTGTGCAAGGAAAGTTATTTCTACAATATTCCCGAAATAACTGCCGACGTGAGTGTGCCAACTCATGAGAACTGTTGCTTCAGGCAAATTCCGGAGTGCAAAAGTCACTCATCCGATAATCCATATAGCCTGCTACCCGGACGACCCTGATCAACCTGCAACTATAAGGACCATTTTGGGCCAAACGAAATCAGCAACATGAACTGAAATTTATTGACGAGAAGACGATAGAAAAGTATTAGTCTGCATACACCCAACATAGAGAGAGGTTTGCTGTCAAGTACAATTTCGATGTCATATAAAATTTGGTAAGTGGTTAGCTAAATGACAAGTCCATGAATCGTTTCAACTCCTCTGCTTGGATACCATGCTGGTATCGCCAAGTCCAACAAGCGGTTGTAGAGGCTAGCAGACGCAAAGCCAAGCACAACCCCGCTTTTGAACGAGAACCGAGCATGCGAGCGAGCCCATGCCACGAGATACAGTCAATGCCTAGTTTGCTGAAACCTCCTTCAACGACTGTGCTAGTAATGCTTCTGCTCTTAGTGAAACATCACTGACGGACATTGCAGGTGTTGGACATAGCCACACAAGAATCTTGGCGCGCAGGGGCGCATCAATAAGCGAAGAGTATCCGTACGGATACGGTGTACTCCGTATAGGTTTTTATCACGAAGAGAATCTCGCGTAGGGGGCAATTTATTGGGTTGAAAGTGGCTTGATTCTCTCCTAGAGGTTCTAAAGCGAGGCGTTTCTAAATACTCCTTCGTGCCTCAATTCAAACGCGACCTCGTTACCGAAAGCGGTGGCGTGCGGCAATACCAAGGTCGCTTTGTAAGCATCCCTCGTGACAGTTTTGCTTTGCCAGGGTTTGCCAAGCATGCTTTGAGTTACTTGCATTACTAATCCTGAGTGATGTTGGTGACTATCGTCTAAAAATGGGGGAGGGGGACGGGGCTGCTTCTCATAACCAATTGATAGCAACTACCCAGCCTTTGACAAAGATGGCAAAGCATCCTTGACACCATCAATATTAGTACATAGTGATGTAACCCTACTTGAGTAACCTAAGGCCGTCAGAATCCAGCTCAAGGAGTGAGCGAAGAACGGCTAGGGAATCTTACTCCAGTCGCGATGGGGTTGCTTTCAATCCAATTCAGCAACCAAGGATTTGGCATGTGCACGCGTCATTCAGTTAATAAGCTCACTCTGTGCCAAGTTCTTGGCATGTTCGATGTGGCCGTGTCTCTCCTTATTGTGCCACGATAGTGACATACATTCTTGCTGTCTATGCTATGCCAACCGTTCCCATTCGTTTTCATTTACATTAAATCTAGTGATGAGGGTATCTTGTGAGAGTTTCCAACCGAGGTGAGCAAGAGTTGCTCTTAGAAGTGAGGAGCGTTAAGGAACAGACCCATGAGAACACCGCCAAGTGTTCCCGCGACAGGGATAGTCATGATCCAGGAGAAGACCAAAAGAGCCACACGCTGGAAGTTTACGGCCTTGAGGGTACCGTTGCACAGACCAACACCAACAGTAGCACCAGTGATGCACATGGAGGTAGAAACTGGCAAAGAGTACTGAGAGAAGACAAGGACAGTAATGGCGGCGCCCATCTCCATGGAGGAGCCACGGCTGGGAGAGTGATAGGTAATCTTGTTGCCCATGACTACAAGGTATTAGTATCATCCTCTTGAAAACGGAACCCAAAGTAAACTTACCCTTCATAATGTTGTAGCCGTAGGTGATCAGACCAAGAGAAATGGTAGCAGAGAGGACGGCGAGCTGCCAAACGGGAACGGGAGCCTTGGAGGCGGCAGCATCGCCAGTACTCCATGCAGAATAGATGACAGCCCAAGGACCGACAGAGTTACCGATATCGTTGGCGCCGTGGGCGAAAGAAGCAGTGCAAGCAGTAATGATCTGGACAAAAGAGTAGGTGTGCTCCACCTCGTTGGGGTACTTTTGGGCGCAGGCGTAGACGCGCTTCATGCGCTCACCCTCAGGGGTACCAGAGACACCGGTCTGAGCAGCGTGGATGTCATAATGAAGGCCGTAGAGGGCACCAACAGTAATCATGGCGGGGATGCGCTTAAGTGCAATCTTCATGTTGTGGAGCTCGTAGATCTGACCAGCGCCGAAGGGGTTGTCGCGAAGAGTGCGCATAGCCCAGCCTAGGGGACCGCGCTTCTTGAGGAGCTTAGCGTGCAGCCTGGCCTCGCCCTCAGCCTGGAGCTGCTTGTAGCTAGGAACCTGGCCAATCTCAGCGGCGGCCAACGACTTCTCCGGGAGATGTGCGTCTCCTTGAGGGGCTCATCGGTGGACTCAGAGCCATTGACGGACCCGTGCGAAGGAAGGGTCTGCTCCTGGTCCTCTTGGACAACGGCGTAGTTGGGAACCTTGGCCTTCTCGGCATCGGGAGGAGCGGGGCGTTTGAAGAGAAGAGGACCGTAAACAAATTGCCACCACTTGAGGGTGTAGTCTTTCTTGATGACCTTGGTGTGAACAAAGGGAACGAAGAAGAGGGCAGCCAGGAAGCAAAGACCGGCGCCAGTGCCGACAGTGACAGATGCAATATACCACCCAGGCTTCTTGCTAAGTCCCAGGTTGGGCGAGCCCTTGTAGACAATGGACAGGGAGCAGATGGTACCGGCGATGAGGAAGAAGAAAGGTGAGGTCCAGACGGCCCAAGGAACCGGGTTTTTGCGGACGTGGACGGTGAACTTGATAAGACTGAAGATGATGGCACCGAAGCAGCCAGAGATAGCAGGAGCCATCGCCAGGCCAGCGAAGATGGCACCGAGTCCCTTGCCATTGTTCCAGCCCCACTGGACCTTGTCGGCGCCAGCAACGGCAACACCGACACCGGCGACGGCAGAAACGAGAGAGTAGGTCGAAGAGACGTGGGCGGAGTGGCGTGTGCACCACATAACCCAAGAAGAGGCAGCGGCCAAAGCGCAAGTGAAAGCGAGCATCTGGACACCAGGGTTCCCGTTAAAGACGCTGAGAGGGATGATGCCGTTCTTGATGGTATCGGCGGTGCGGGCACCGACGGTGATGGCGCCGAGCATCTCGAAGATGGTACCAAATATCATGGCCTGTCTGTAGGTGATTGATCTCGAAGACACGCTGGTCGCCCAAGCGTTTGCGACATCGTCTGAGAGTTACATGCGTTAGCGTCTGATATTGGCGTTGTGCCAAAGCTAATCGACCAAGCAGGCAGCGGGAAGCGATGGTCGGAGGGCCGCGAACCAGCCGGGTATCCAATCGCTTGTGCGCTCGTCATGGATCGAGGGGGCTACTCACTTGCACCGTTATTGTATGCATCGAGCATAGCAAAGAAGGTGCCGATGGCAAAAACGTAGGTGTATTGATCGAGCGCCATGGTGGACTGTTGCTGCTTGGCCGTGACTGGGCAAGCAGGCTGTCGTGGTCTCGTTGAAGGGGGGGAGGGGTCGCTTGCTGGAGAAGACAGGACACTCAAGAGAGAGACATGTATGGAGAGTGCGCATGATAGACCTTTTATGCCCTCTCTTGGCAGGTTAGTCTGCCAAAGTGGCGGCTTTCTGATCTGGCAGAGACCAACTCTATGGTACCTAGCTCTGGGTATCTGGTCACCTTGTCCATGTCTCCTTCAAACCCCCATGCTCAAGGTGTCTTTGACTAACCACACATGCTGAGCATTTCACGTACCCTTGACCGGGTGAGTTCCCTCTCGTACATGGACACCCCCTTCCCATCTCACACCATACCCTCCATTACCTCGACATTGGACGATGGACGATGGACCTTAATGGCGCGGCGGACGGGATGCATTTAAGGATGCCGTGTTTGGTTAGCGTGCCAAGATGTCGGTATCCCTAGCATGCTAGTCTAGGTCTACCCGGCAAGCTTTATTTTGGGCGAAGAACCTCATCTGGGGAGGATCTGGAGTCGGCGAATCACATCACCCAAACTCTCCACGTGCAGCATTTGTTTGCTAGCATCATTTGACTTCGCCGTGCCCCCTGGTTGTCCAAGGTTAACACACTACATCTTGGGGCGTGCCAAGCCCTCTAATCCCATCTTGCTCTCTGCACACGGTTGTGTGTCTGGATTTTCCCTCTTCAATCGCTCAATAACGACCTCGGCGTTCCACACACGCCTTCTGTCTCCTCCCGAACTGTCGTCTGACTTGCCTGTAATGGGATGACTCTCCGGTCTGTCAACGCGGGCACCCGAGGTTTGCCTTTCTCCGCCGACATGAACAGGAGTCAAATGTCTCTCCATGAACTGGGGCCGTCTCCCAACCAAAACAGGCATCCTTCACACAGCCACGCTATCCCATCCGCCATTCCCCGCCAGGTTAACGTTGGTCCGAAGTCTTGACCACCCGGAATGCGCGTCTCAAGCACGTTGTGCAGAGTTTGCTTCCAGATCCTGCTACGGCTTTGCAACCGGCTCTTGGCACTTCGGTCCCATTTGAGAGCCCCGTAATACTGTCGCCAACCTCGCGTGCCGGACATGCAACCAACGAAACAGAGGCTCGTACTTTCTAGTGCAGAGTCGGATGCATTTTAGGTCATGGTGGTCAATGTCCAGTCGCGGTAAGTCTGCCTATGCACATACTGACGAAGTGTGAGCCTCACTAAGAGTGAGATAATTCACATTGAAATCCCTCCACTCGGTGTCCCCATCAGCCAGCCTTGGCTATGTACAGATCTCGGTATTCCATTTCGAGGACGATAGCCCGCGCTGGTCTGGGCTATTCAAGACGAGTAGGATCTATCACGCCGTAGAACATTGTCTGTGGGTTTTACCCTAGGACGTATGCATGGAGCTTTTATTTAATCACCATGTCGCACGTGCTAACTCAAGTAACACAGGTCATTCTTATTGCTGATCTAATCTCGCCGCATAGAGCATATTGTGACAGAATGAGATGCAGCAAGTAACGTCGAAACGTCGAAGATGACGTTGACGTTAATGAGGCTCTAGACTTATCAATCGCCGAGTCGGGTACTCGATCTTAGGACGCATACTCGCCAATGTGCCTGGCTGGCAGAACATCCGCCATGACATTGGCAGATGGTTGGCAAAGCTTGTCACGCACCCAAGAATTTTCTCTTTCTCTCTCTCTATCTTACGAAAAAGGGGTACAAATACTCCCGCGCCCCAATCGCCAGTGACACGACATGGGGCACATGGGGGCGTTGCACGCATGCCGCGCCTTTGGCGACACGACATGGGAGGGTTGATAGAAGCTTCATGGTGTTCTGATCCCCTCCAGGCTGACGAGGCGGCCGAGACATGCCCGCCCTTTCTTGACATAGAAGCCTTACGAACCTCCTCAGTGACCCGACCACGCGGGTTTGATAACCTGTCCCGTCCATGAATATAGGTACAGCTTCGATGCCAGAACACCCCAGCCGCCGTTCCCGAACCACTTGGGATAACACCCCACTGTTCCGGTTGGTCCACTCCACCACCCGTCCGCCGTGGCCGAACCCACGTGCTGGATCGATAGGCCAGGATTGGCTGCACATGCTTGCACAACGACACCAACACTCGAAAAGCCAAGCCGGCTTACTGGCTTACTTTAGCTGGGCGATACTAGGTGATGAGTCCTCACGGGTATGCATGTCGAATTGTACAAGGGAACGCGACGCCACGCCACCGGAACTGCCATATGAAGTACATGGCGGCCGACGCAGTGCGCTATTGGTTCTTTTGCTGCAGATGATGCTGCCTGGGATTCAATCTAGAAGGTCTTTGGAACGTCAGTTTCCACAGCCGGGGTGGCCGTTGGCTGTGCCTAGAAGCACTTGAACTCGATAGCCTACCGTGTCCCTAGGCCAAGACAAGCAACGCCTGAGCACGATGAATGCGAAACAGTTCGATGGAAGAAATCTGTGCCTCTCTCTTCTGCTAGTCTCTAAACCGCCCTTTATTCCTTTTCTTTGACCACTTCATTCCTCTTCAAACCTTGGAGTCGGCTGAGCCAGCCGAGGGACACAAATAGTCCTGATGATGCGCTTGCCTGTCCTTATGTAAGATATCCGGCTCGACAGTGACGAAGACTGAATGCATGGTATAATTTGGTATGCAGAGAGATCCTGTACTGTGCTACACAGAGGATGTCCAGATTACGCTCAACGCTTGCTGCGAGATGCGCAAGCACTACTTCCTGATGCTCGGATCCAGACAGGGCTGCCGTACCTTGAGATGTAAAGGAGGGTATTATCCGTTGCCAAGACATATCATCTTTTGATACCATGCACAAGAGTTGCAACAACCCAACGTCCCTTCCCGCAGTGCATGAACAGGTAACCTCTGGCCTAGTGGCAGGCGGCTTTTGCGATTAACCCGAGTACATATATGGCACATGCTAGCAGGTTTCCTGCCGGACTTTCTGAGTGGCGATCTATAGTTTTACCGAGGCAGATTGCGACCTGCCTTTCCAGCTGCTGGACATCTTTCGTAGTAACATGCAAACATTGATTCTTGGTTGTAAAAGCGGCAAGAGAATATAGCTGAGAGCAGTAGCTGGGATGAAAGGGTGTCGATCATATTACGTTGGCCCTTTAGGGGTTGTGAGACTCGTGACGCATGCAAACGGTAAACCATGAGCGAACTCTTCGCTGCGGCAGGGCGTCACACCCCTGTATCTATCTTCAACTCTGCTCAGAAGATTTAAACTCACATCTCCGTGCTGTGATAGCTTTGATGCTCACCAAGGGCCGTCCAAGCACTAAATAAAAAGAGAATGCAGTTTAGCAGGCTTGAGCGACCATTAAATTCTCGGTAAGTTCCTTAACACTGTGGTATGAATAGAGGTTCGATCCATCTTGCGCATTCTTCAGACGAGGAGATGAAAAAGGCGATATCAATTGTTTGATTGAGACAATAAGATTCCAAAGAGTAAGTCAACCAATCAAGAAATTCAGGAACCTTGTACTCCATCCTATAGTCGAATACCTCCTATCATACGGTCAGCTAATAGGCTTCATTTACATGACGCGTGCTTCAGAGGTGTTCTTAACAGCAGCATCAGAGGCAGCGGTAAATACCAAATATATCGGCCTAGATTCATATGTGTCATCTCTTTAGTACCACCGGAAAAGGAAATGAGTATTGACGCCGGACAATGGAGATGAATGTGGGCAGCCCAGAGAAAACGATTAAGAAAGAGAAACAAAAAGACAGAGAGTCATATAACCCAGTGGAACGCGACTATGGTGACGTCAAGTAAAGGTCTGAGACACTACAGTCACAGCTTTTGGGGCTAGTAAACATTACTAATTGAAATTATCGATTCCGCTTGCTTTAATAACAACTAACAAGAGTCTTGCTATATTATGGTATATATCATACCACAAGCGCTTTGAGTTATTTGCAGTCAACCACTACATGTATCCTGTTAGTTTCAATTAATACATGGCCGCAAAGAACGAAAGTTTTTAATACAACCCGTGTCACAAACCCACCATCCGATCATTGGCGGTATCCTTTTCTGCACAAGTTAACCTGGAGCCCTTTGGCTTAGATCACGGTGCAATCCTTGCTTTCTTGTGTTGAAAGGTGCCCCTCGGAGAATCAGTTGCGAGTTTCGTTCACCTTGTTTATCTCTTTTTCCTATCCCTGGGTTATTCTTCCCTGCTACATATTAGATGTAGAACCAGATCATATCTAGCTGCTGCAATTAGAATGGCAGTCATCATGCACCCGCTACTGCGATATCCACTATTATAATATTTACTTACTCTTTTTAGACGTGTTCAAGCTCCAGATCTGGAACATGTGTAATATTCATGACTATAAAACCTCATCGTGTTCGGTCATAGGCTGGTTATATCAGTGCGATGCTTGTCCTTCTTTCTTGCCTCTTAAGCGAACACAGAAGTCTTTCATTGAAATACTCATTGGTTTGGCTGGTTGACATAAGCAGGCAAAGGCCTCCTAGAATAATCGCGACTAGAGACGATACCTGATCAAGTGACCAACAGCCAAGAAAGGCCGTCTCGCTGACATTGGGATGTGGAACAAGCTCTGTTTGACGCTAGTGATTGACCTTTTCTGCCATGGCTCCCATGGCCCTCTTATCGTGACTCTGTAGGTTCAATATGCGAACACGTCAAATCTTTCCACGAGATGCCAGATGCCTGACTCTAACATTCCAACAAGGAAAGGTATACCTTTACCCAATGGCGTTGGATGTAGAGCCATGGCACCTATTCAGAACAGGTTTTAAAGCTGGGCTGTTGGGCCCCACGCACCCATGCATGCCGCTCCAGCGACGCATCCAGTTGCATCCCCCCTTTTTGCAAGGTCTTTCGGCCGAAAGGGGAACAAACAAACCAAGGTATTACTCTCCAAGAAGGTATGACAGCAGTGAGAGCAAAAGCCAACTACGACGCCCACTGCGTAACTAGGTAAGGTAAGGTTTCCACCCCGAACCTTGCAGGGCACACCAATGACGACGGCCACACTTCGCGTCGGCACTCTCAACCTTCGGGCCATCTTTATATCGAATCCCGGACGTTTTACCTCGGACCCATGAACTGCCGACTGGTCGATGTCCAATCACTACCTCCAAGACGCGAAGCCGTTCCCACTCGCACTCATCTGCCGTCCACTCCTGGTCGTTGGTTCGGGGGATTGCCACCCAAAGGTGTGTATGCCAAGAATGAATGGCGGATTTTCGAAGGTCTCCTGAGATCCACCTCATTCTTTTAGACTGGCTTCCCCGGCCTTCACCCCGCACTTCAAATGAAGTTGGATGGGGAGACATCAAGCTTCCCCAGCAACTCAAAGCAAGGCGACCCACCCCCGCACGCCTCTCCAAACGCCTGTTACCCTAAACAAGCCTGATCCGTTGTTCATCTTCCCCATGATGCTTACCTCGAACCAGGAGCTATTCGTCTTACCTCGTCTGTTTTGGGAGGGGATGCTCACTGTGTAACCATGTGATGCCAAGAGTGGTGGCCACGTCCATCTTGCTTTGCCGTCCACGGCAATATCAGGCTCCAAACGACCGAGGGTATGGCCGGCTCTAGCACTTAAATACAAGCTTTCGTCCGACCCTAGCTTACTCTCCTGAAGCCATCCGTTTTGCTTTTTGACGCGCCTCCCCGATACCTCTCAAGCGTCGACGCTATTGTCCAATAATTACTAATAGGCCTCGTTCCTCGTAGGGCTTTGACAAAGTCGTCATACTCCTCCGGCGCGTGATCATCCCTGAAGACGCGTTCAAAGGCGCGATATACTGTCATCCAATCCATCATACCAAAGATAATGGGTGTCAAGGAGTTCTTCCATAAACGGTCCTTGCGCCAAAAAGATGACGTGCGCACAAATGCCGCCGAGCTGACGCTGAAAGAGTCGATGTTTCCAATCTTCCTCGTCACCATTCTTTTCTTCCTTTGGGGTTTCTCTTACGGTGCGCTACCTCCGGCCCAATCACGTGGAAAATTAAGAGGCTTGCTGACTTCCCGCCATCAGGTCTCCTTGACACTCTGAATAAGCATTTTCAAGAGACGTTACACATTACTAGAGCGAGGTCATCCGGCTTGCAGGCCGCCTACTTTGGGTACGTCTCTCGCACGCGGCAACTGTTTGCAGCGCTGTATTAGACTTGGCCAAAAGGATCCATATACTCGTGCTTCAACGGCGATTAATATTCGTGTCAACGACGAAACGAACGTCAACAGAAATTGTTTGGTGGAACTTCGATCCACGCGGCCAATCTTATAAGCTTGTTTTGGCGACCATTGAGATGGCAGCCCAGCCTACTAACTTCTACGCAGAGCCTACCTCATCGCTAGTCTCGGCCATGCCGCATGGATCTTGAGGCATTGGGGTTACAAGGCAACCTTCGTATTTGGCCTATTTCTCTACGGTCTTGGTGCTCTTATCGCAATCCCATGCATTATCGCCAAGAGTTTTGGTGGCTTCTGTGCCGCCATCTTCATCATTGGCAACGGCCTTGGCTCACTGGAGACGGCTGCAAACCCGTACATCACCGTCTGTGGCCCTCCAAAGTACAGCGAAATTCGGATCAACATCTCCCAGGCCTTCAATGGCATCGGTACCGTCGTCGCTCCCGTCATGGGTTCCTACGTCTTCTTTGCATTTGACGACAAGCGTGCTTTGGAGAACGTCCAGTGGGTATACCTTGCCATCGCCGTCTTTGTCTGGTCCCTCGCCATCGTTTTCTGGCTGGCTAGGATTCCTGAGATCACGGATGCCGATATGGCTTTCCAGGCCTCTGAGACCCACACCAACGTTGACGATAAACCCTTCCGAAAGCAATATCGCCTCTTTCATGCCGCGTTCGCACAATTCTGTTACACCGGGGCTCAGGTTGCGATTGCCGGGTGAGTTCAAACTGCTAAATGGCAAACATACGACTGTGCGTTAACGTGATATCTCAGTTTCTTCATCAACTACGTGACCGAACGCCGCGCCAATACTGATAGTGTTCTCGGCTCCAAGCTCCTCGCTGGTGCTCAGGCAGCCTTTGCTGTGGGCCGCTTTGTTGGTGTCGGTCTCATGCACTACATCAAGCCTCGTTGGGTCTTCTTCGGCTTCCTCTCCTGCTGTATCATCTTCATTGCTCCCTCCATTACCCAGTATGGAGATACAGGTATGGCTATGCTGTACATTGTACTGTTTTTCGAATCCATTTGCTTTCCGACAATCGTGGCTCTGGGCATGAGAGGTCTTGGAAGGCACTCTAAGAGAGGAAGTGGTTTCATTATTGCCGGTAGGTAGTATCGTAGGACCAGTCATATTCTTGGAGCACTTGCTAACATATTCTCCAGGTGTATCTGGTGGCGCTGTCGTACCTCCTCTCCTCGGTGTGGTCGGCGATGCCAAGGGTATGGGTACTGCCATGGTTATCCCTCTCATATTTTTCGTGCTGGCGTGGACATACGCCATCGCTGTGAATTTTGTTCCCAGATACCGTAGCATTGCCGATGCTTTCAGCACTACCGAAGTCGGCATCCGGTCTATCGACACAGACGGTGAGAAGGGAGGGGTTCAATCTGTCGAGGACAAACGGACTAATAATGCCGTCTCTACTTTGTCATGAGTAGACATAGCTTAACATGTGCCGTCGCATCGGACAATCTTTCCGGTGTCACTGGCTTTCATGAATTGGGATACAATTTGTCTTCTACTTACAATATGAGCATACGTGGGACCTATTCCTCAACGTCTTCACATAATCAAAGTACCCGTAGTAGATTTCGTAGATATAGCAATTCTTAAAACACGACAGGAAAAACAGGGTATTCTTGTATGATTGTTCCCCTTCTTATACAATAGAAATAACAGAAGAGTGTTTCCTTTAGAAATAGTTGTTTAATTCTATATCACAGTATTTTCTCTGCCCTTAAGATACCATGTCCATTATTTTAAGAGTACTTATACTCTAGGACCGCGGGGTCTTGGGGCCGAAGAGAAGCAAGGGGATCATATACGCCAGCCAAACCCACTGTATCGCCATCGGGACGCGGAAAGACCAGTCGCCTTTCGGGCCCAGACACGATTCTATCATCGCAGGAGCTGTTACGAGGTGTCGTTATGCAAATTTGAAGGCATGGCTGGATGGGGGGTGGAACGACCAGCTGTCGCAAATGACGCTGGTGGCCGTCTGGGGTAGAACGCCCGCTTACACTGGTAGAAAGTAGTGTTACTAGCCAATTAAAATATATATATGGAGTCTGACTATAAACTGTAACCAGAATATGTCGAGCTCCTGGAGAAACTTTTACCTAGGATGGGAGCAGGAGTATATACTCGAGCCTAACAGCAGAAGATCAGACCAGATTGACCAACTCGTACGCGAATATAGATTTTGTTGTTGCATTGCTGTAGACAAACATACATAGGAGAGCAAGACTACTTTAGGGTCATAAATGTGGTCTAGGTGATAGGGGTGAACCGGGCTTTTTTGAGAAATAATGGCACCACAAGGCAACTTTTCTTTCTTTACACTGAATGGATGAGGATGATTTTCAGTAGCCATACAGTCAACTTAATGACTTTACATCTAAATGAGACCACCTGACTGCTTGCAGAGCTCTTGTTAGGAGCGTTGAATCACAGATTCTTTGGAACCGTCGCTCAAATCAACTTTTTGGTGAACCATCTTGCCACTTCGTCTTAGGTATAGCCCTTCTGTCATTCTTTTCCTTGCCGTCTCGCCCTGTTGTTAGTTCCCGCCCAAGTGTTTGTTTGCTACTGTCTGCCCCTTGTGTTTCTAGCACCGATGTCTTTCCCATCCTGCAGCATGGTTCATGAAATGTATTCTTCTGGTTAGCTCGGATCATCGGAGAAATCGAGGGCCGCGGGTATGATCTGTTCTGCCTCCTGCCGACGCTCTCTCTCACAAGTTTAGCAGATTCCGGCTGCGTGATCTTGCCAACGAGGACAGAGATCTAACGGCCTGCTTATCAGACGCTACTTTTCATGGTTTTGGCTGGCCCCCTTGGTATCTGTACTGTAAACACAACTGGAGTATCCTCTCGGCCGGCGCGCTTGGTGCTAAGTAGTGGTTGCTGGTTGGGCATGTTTTTATGGATTGGGAGACGCTGTAACACACTCCTTTGACCTCCGGAAGCCACCTATTTAAGAATTTGAAAATGAGCACCTCTATAACTTTGATATCATCAAAATTGTTAAAAACGATATAACTAATACTTCTACTAATAGCTGTATTAACAATATTCTCGGAGTAGCTGTTATAAACTGTAGTTCTAAGTGCTGGTCTGAATGAGCTCTAGAGGCCCATAACGGGTTTTTGAACTATACATGGCTCGGTTTATTATAAGCAAGCATATTTTAAGGCAATTAATTTAGTTGTGACTTTCAACGTGAGAAGAAGTCTTAGGCAATGGAGACTTATTGAGCGTTCTTTATTTAGAATTACCATGCAAGTGCTGCAAAGCTATTGGAGTATAAATTAGTAGAAACTGGCATAGGAGAAACTGATACTATTTGATCCTCCAGGGGATTTAAAACTTTGTTGTGCCGCTTCCCGGCTCTGCCGGGAATCAGTGCCGGCCTCCGACTCCGCATTATGCCCTAGCTTTGCCGATTCCGGAGCCGGGGCCGACAACGGGTATCCACACTTTCGCCGACCTCGGCCTATTGCTACAAACAATTATCATTCTCAAAGTCCACAACTTTACCAACTTCAGTGCTACACAAGCAATGTTGCAACTCCCATCACAACTTCACAAGGCAGTAGCAAAGGGGGGGTGGAGAAATTGCAAACCACGCGTACATACATGTATCATTGCCCGCCAACGCTGTTGCACAATAGAGTCCGTTAAAGCGACAACACACCGTATCGCATACGCAATAAAGAGGCCATTCATTTTGGGACATGGGAACCAGAACAACACCTTCACTCATGTGGTAGAAAACGTGTAAGAAAACAATGGAATTAAGCAGGAGCCCATGAAATGCAGGGATCCTCAGCAAGAATCAATTCCCTGGCATATGTACTGTTGCACCAATAAGTCTGAAACCTTTTCGTTTGTTTTCTTCTTCTTTTTGTTTTCGCCAGACTTATCATCGATCAGGCGTGCATTACGATGTCAACTTGAAAGAAGAGGTTTGGGGTTGAGCTGCACTGTATTGGCCAACGAATCCCGATGAAACCCGACATTCAAGCTGTGGAGCAAAGTGGTGGATTCACAATTGGAACTGAAAGCACAATCTTCTATCTAGAACATGTGTTTTGAACACAGTTGCATTTTTGAGCTGTGGATGAACTTCATCGTATAAAGATCTCTAGAGCTGCAGGTGAAGTCTCAGTCAGACGCATATGACCGAAAGACAGTATCCCTATGCATGTTAATTTGAGTGCACAGAGTTCTATGCGACAACGTCATGAAAGTTTGAGCACTGCGCCAAGAGGTGATATCATTTGCCTTATTCATTCGTGAAAACATTGACTTGACAAGTATAAACTTCCAAAGAATTGTGACGAGGAACGAGCCTCAGTTGACCATTCGCTCAATGATGCACCTTGCTTCGCCGCATCAATTGAGGGATGCGCTCGGAAGCAAGGTCCTGATGTCGGTAATTAAGTGAAGCCGGGAACTACATATTAGTCTCAGGGCCCCATACATTGTCTCTCTCTGGCTTAGATCGGCATTTTCGCGGGGCTGGCGGGGATGACGAACATTTTTGGTGGTTCTGATCTGGGGTTGAGGCTATCGTGACATCTGGCATCAATGTGGGGATGAGGTTTTTGCAACTTCGTGCCTTGCGTAGCAGTTAGAACCATGTCGATAACTCTGTTTGAATCGAACACAGCGCTACGTATCGATTAACGTGCCACAATCTTCATAATTGGTACCATCCAAAACCCAGACTCGACTTCTTGGAGATGCTGCCAGAACCCCGAGGCATTTTCGGTTCTCTTTCATCTGCCGTGGCTTCCTTGCCCGAAACAACCGACCGTAATGTAGAGCAAGATACGAAACTCCTGTGCTGTAACATCGCTTGAATGATTAGCACCTCTTTCCCTGCAGTCACCCGCTTGAAGGTTCTTCGCTGACGCCATATCTGACTCGTGCTGCGTTGAGCATTGATTGATGGGATTTGTGTTATCTTTGGAGCCAACCTGCGCGGTATGGTGGTGATGCCATTTCTGATATGGTTGCATACCATGCAGTTCTATCTATGTACCCATCACATCAACGGGCGCAGTCACAGTCGATTAATAGCATGTGCACTAGATGGAGAGGGAATGGCCGTCCCCGCCAAGTTATCCATGCCACTGCCTTGTTTCGCTGTTATTCTCGGCTGCCTCGGGCGGGTATCTCTTTTTGTTGCCGTGGCCTCGCAATCCAGAGGAAGACCTAGACCCGGGCTTATTGCTTGACCTAGATGCATTAAGACGTAATCTTACCGCAGCACTCTCGGCGGCCTACGACATGGACCTGAAATCCCTCACGAAACCAAGTTGGATAGGTAGTGCAGCTTGCCTCACCAGGATTCCGCACCCAGCGAAAGGATCATATCATCATCCAATGAAGGCGGCCGTCATAGCAACCAAGGCCCCAGGGCCAAATCCATTATAAATGTTATGCTGATGTGGTGGAGATTGGCCCCATTCACCGATTTTGAAAAGCTACCTCACCGCCAATGGCGCGGATTGCTACATGTACTGGGATTTTCCGGACTCCCTCATGCACCGTGCCGAGAACCTCGAGAGCGATATTTTCCCACCTCGCAGGCGTCTCCACCAAAGATCGTCTCTTTGCCTACTGCCTACCTGCTTTGTCTGTCGAGGCGACTCCCCTATCGGCCGTTTCTCTCACCGTGATACGGGGTGCCGACGTCCTAGCGCAGCCCACATTACGAGGTATTTTGTCCAGTGGGAAGGTTTCTGTTCAGTCCAGGCTGGCAGGCTGGGAAGCAGTCCTTGTTACCTTGGTCGAGATAAAAGATAAACTGGAGCCTCGCGTGGGTCATTGATAGGACCTTGTCTCAGGGTATACAGGTTAGATAGAGAGGCTGCACGTTCGGCATCGACGTTCATCGACATTCTCGACAATCTGGACAGGGGTTGTGGAAGGTTTTTTTTTTCCCCCTCCCTTCCCTTCCCTTGCCTCCTTTTTTTTTTTTTGGCGCGTCTACCTGCTTGACGTCCTCTCGGACCAGAAAAGAATCCGGATGTGCCTTGCCGATCCACTGCCGGTAGTGCAAATCAGTACTTCCAACTTTCTGGACGCGATAGTTTATCAGCTTGGCGTAGTGTAGTATGGGTACATGTGAAAATTTCTCAGAGTCGATTCAGCCGCTGATCGCCGGGGGTCTTTGCCTTTCGGGCTCAGGGTCTCAGGGCAACTCGTGCAAAGTCGGATCATTCTGGTCGTCTCGCCGAGGTGGCATTTTACCAGTAGGCGACTCTAACCTATCACAACCGGGTAGTACACGGACTTCCGCCGATAAGGCGACGCGGATGCAACTCCATATGGCCGGCCACCATGCTGCTGTCTTGAACTGTTGCAAACGCACCGACTCCCTACTGTGTACTTGTACGTACGGGAAGACGCAACCCACCACTGCCTACAGGCCGTGTGCGATGTACCAAGGTGCAAGGACACTCACTGATTGATTGCCCAGTCTGAGGGAAGAGCGGGTCCTTCCGAACCCTCCCGATAGGGGTCCTGCAGGCTGTATGCCTCCATCACGCTGGTCCCGTCTACCTAATCACCATCCTCCATTCCGCCCTACATCAGGGGACCCTCCAATGACATCACAGGGGATCCTGAAACTACGTTCCTGAGTTTGCCGGGGCTCTTTGGGCCAATCAGCTATTGTCTACAGGGTTATAGCCATCTTCAAGGCCCCAGCAACAGGGCGCTAGAATAACTTTTTCAGACTCTTCAGACTCTTGAGACTCTGGGTAATCTCCAATAATGCAAAATAATGTACGAGACCTACGAATAGGTACGAATACATTGCCCATGTATCCGTACATGAGAAATGGCAAACTTGCAACTCGCATCCTCCTTGCATTCCAGGCGGCCGCGACTCGTACCATCACTCCCGAGTCCCTCATCAACACACTACCTACCTACCTAGCAGACGCAACTGATGGATCTTTTTCGGCTTCAGAGAGTCCGTTTTCTGACGGGTCTTGGGCTGCACAGCGTTTTAAATTGGTCCACATTGGCCGTGATGATGCCAGTGGCTGCTTGACGTCATGTTGGGAGAGATTGCGTCTGTCGCTTAATGCGGCTTTTCATTTCATGATACCTTACCCAGGGCACTCACTCACCGTATCCGTACGCGCCGGGCCTTTCGACCGTTTCCCCAGAAAACTGGATTTTCTTGCTCAGCCGCGCTGGCTCGATGCCGATTCTGCCCATCCGATGCATCATGGCAATCCGCCGCGGCTGAAAGGTGAAACGGCGCTTCATGGATCTTCGGGAATAATTCACCGAACCAAGTTCCTCTAGGCGGCTTGGTTGGCTCTTGGCAGTAGGGATTTCCGCACCGGCTGCTCCCAACTTTGCACTGTCCTTCACAATTGCGCTTGTCTGTAAACTTTCATGTGCATGTATTCGCCGCAAGGTTTGCGCCATTGTGAGGGCTGACATGTATTTGCCAAACCCGTGGACCGTGGAACACGCACAAAAAGTGAGGCTCAACAATACGACCGAATCCTCTGGTTCGGCCTCATACATACACCGACGTTCATGACGATCACTTTGCCTGATACATCGCTTATCCCGCCAGGTACAATTACATGCAGCATGAGTCGAGCTCAGTAGGCCCAAGGTCGCTTTTCGGCAGCCGGAACTGAGGCCTGCCGCAAGTAGTGTAACTACGAATACCTACAGTAGACAGCACAGTAGCCACCGCACCTCCATCGAGAACCCTGACTCGAACGGCGCCCAGCGGCCCAGCTTCGGCGGAGGCGCGGCACGTCATTGGATCCGTTCTACGGCGGATCAGCGGCCCAATGCCGGCGGAGAACCTCTACGTCATTGGATCCAACCCCAGCGGGTCGTGGGCCCATAGATAACGGGGCATCAACCTGGCACCGTACACGAGACGGACAGATACCGACTGGCAACCGCCAGCGCCCACTCGAAATCGATATTGTCTTCACATGGAAAGGTCTAGGTACTCAACAACTTGGGAGTGTTCCTACCATCCTTTAGAATTGGTATGACATGACGGGTACCCATCAAAGTGGTGGGGCATCGACCCAGCACAGACGGGCTCTTCATCACGGCGGGTCCGCGGCTGGCGACAAGGAAGAGGACGCCTTCGGACCGAAATAGGTAATAGGACAAGAAGATGCAGAGAGACGTCGAAAAGGATAAAAGGAAACAGATAAGTCGGCGACATCTGCTCTCTCCCTCGCTTGAAACCATCACTCACACACCAACCACTCTAAACGGCCTCAAATATATCAGCAACCACTTCACGCCGATATCCCACTCCCCATCTTTTGCCTACCAGTATCTACACACCAGCTCTCCCAGCATTCACAATGGCCGCCACCCAGTTCGCTTCCCGCCAGCCTGAGATTGGCATGGAGAAGGTCATGCCTACCCGCCAGGACTCTGGATACGCCTCTCCGTGCGACTCGCCTCGCATGACCGTTAGACTGAACGACGGCAACGAGATTCCCCAGATCGCCCTCGGTGTCTACAAGGCCCCCAACGGCCAGGAAACTGAGGACGCCGTCATTGCCGCTCTCGACGCTGGCTACCGTCACATCGACTCTGCCGCCAGATACGCCAACGAAGAGGCCTGTGGCCGCGCCCTGAAGAAGTGGTTCCAGAAGACCGGCACTCCCAGATCCGAGGTCTTCGTCACCACCAAGCTTTGGGACGCCGACCACGGCTACGAAGCCACCTTCAAGGCCCTGTGCGACTCTCTGGAGAAGTTTGGCCTCGACTACTTCGACCTCTACCTCATCCACTCCCCTCCGACGACAAGGAAAAGCGCATTGCTTCCTGGAGAGCCCTCGAGACCGCTCAGCGCCTGGGCAAGGTCCGCTCCATCGGCGTCTCCAACTTCAGTTCCCAACACCTCGAGGAGCTGATGAAGGAGACCTCCGTCGTCCCCGCAGTCAACCAGATCGAGGTTCACCCCTTCTGCCAGCGCCAGGACCTCGTCGACACCTGCCGCAAGCACGGCATTGCCATCGAGGCCTACTCCCCTCTCGCCCGCGGCAACAAGCTTGAAGATCCCACCGTCGGCAAGATTGCTGAGAAGTACGGCAAGACCCCTGCCCAGGTCCTCCTCAACTGGAACGCTTCCCGCGGCAACATCGTCCTGCCCAAGTCCCTCACTGCCCACCGCATCAAGTCCAACTTCGAGTCTTTCGACTTCGAGCTGTCCCAGGAGGACATTGCCACCATCGATGGCCTCGAGGAGAACTACGTCACTGGCTCCCTCCACAAGGAGTAAACGATGCCTCGACACCTGCCCCTTGGGCAACCCCGTTCAATCGGCACATGAGGATACGCCGCTGGACCACCAGCGCGAACTAAGCATTCCTCCATCCTGAGGACATTGGACAGCCTCTTGCGCTTGCCGACGTGACGATCTACGCACGTCGTCCATTCAGGACATTTTGAAAGGAGTCGATTGCATGCGCCACAGGGCGTCTTATTCCCCCGCCGAACAAGTTTAGATTGGAGTTAAGGATTTCTTTTGGGAGGACACACGATAGACACTATATCTAGACCAGTGACCTAGACAGCACACCAGGTAAAGCCTGGCACGAATTATGGCCTATTTCTTTCTAACAATCTATCATTTTACACTTCACCATGAGAAGATGAATGCTGCAAGTGATTCAAGCTGATCAGTGTTTTTGATGTGAAAACTGGAAAGTTTGGAGAGGCAGCATTTATCTAAAGATGAATTTTCCATGTGCAGAATATCTCAGGTCTGAGTCTTTATCATATATAACCTTGGGTATGACACTTGTTGGAGCCCGGATTACCCTTGAATTTGCTGCACGTGCAGGTGTCCGTCCGCCTGTGTGCTCAAGTTGTCGATTGAAACGTTTGAAGAAGATCGTTAAGCCCGGTCAAAGTCAGGCAATTTCCGAAAAATTCGTGTAAGCTGGCATTTCATAATAAACGATGTTACAAGATGCTCAAGCTTGAAAGTAGCGTTGGCGAGGGCTGCACCGCTAAGCGGATGTTATTGGTTGCAGTTCTCAAAAAGAACGAGTTTACTTGGCTTAGTAGAAGGAAGCCACTCAAAACGTGATGTGTATGTAGGCTATGTCGGATACAGGGCGAGCAGTTGGTTATAAACAAGAGCGCACATAAGACAGAGTAGGGTGTCTGAATATAGTTACATGTACACTTACACTCATGTGCCCACTCCTGTTGACCCTGACGCTGTTCTCTCCAGGGCCGGTAGGTAATGTATTTTCTAGATTTCGAAGACGAGAAAATATATGTTTTAGTGTGCTTGGCTTCTATCGCCAGCGGGTCGGTTGACGTAAAAGCACATCCTCTATTGTAGAAACATACTGATGGGAGTTGCTGCTACCAGTGGTCTTTCTGTTTGTCATCATTGAACGGACGTATCTTCACCCAGAATTTCATAGGTAACTTTTGTCGACGATGAAGCTGTTCAAAGGGCCAACTAGCCCGGCCATTAGCGGCGCAATTGTGCTGGCTATCGTCAAGATTTGCTAGAATTAGCTTTCGTATATGTCGGTTCCAGATGGATTCGTGCTTGATTAAAAGAATATCGGACCAAAAAGTTAAATTTTTAAACTAATTATCTGAGTCACTAGCTGAATAAACGCCAGTCTTAAGTAAAAGATTACCTTTTACTTCGCATTAACTAAAAGCTAAGAATATATTTATGAGCATCGTAGTAATTATAGTATTATTTATATCATTAACACTTTGCTCCTCAACTTGTTAGGTCGTACACTTAGTATCAATATTCTTGAAACTCTAAATGAACTTACGTATAGCTTATAGGATCCCTACTCTAGAGCGTTGTTAAACTGAAGTCAGTGAGGTGGAATAGTGTCAACTTGATTCTAGTGAAGTTATACTGTTCGACAATGACTTACTACTATTGTCATACTGTAGCGAAACTTGTTAAGACTTAACCTTCTTGTGTTAAGCTGTTCGGAACTACATGTATGGTTCTGGTATTAATGGACAGGCAGTGTCAAGATGTTTTGGTTGTTGATGACGCCATTGTTGTAATGATGAGTGTTGATGGTAAATAGCGTCGATATGTATGTGTACCGGCGTCTCGATTCGATCTGCAAGGCAAGGGTGGCTGTTTTGTATTCTATTTGCGGTATATGAGAAATAATTTCTGTAACGAGTCTTCGATATGGTTCTCGTTGGTTGAAGAGTTGGCTCCTAGCAGTAGCGAGGAAGCCGGCTTGATATCACTCAGCGGGAACCTTATTGAATGGTTGAGGACCTCTCCGAAAGCGGCACACTTTCGGTGAGGGTGTTCTGTGACCCTGTGAACCACGCCCGCGAGGCCTGTACATTTATGGCTAGTACGTGCAACTCCTGAACCGGCACCATAGAATTGGGGGCTTCCTCCTGAACACCTTCACTGGTGCTGTCTAGTGGAAATACGCATTTGCACGATGCCGCCGCCGCCGCCGCCGCCGCCGCCGCCGCAGCATTCAGTATGCCATATATTGTACAATGAAAGATGCAGGCGATATGCCAGGCCGAGGTGAAGACGCCGCGGGGGTTATGAAGTATGGCTGCATAAAGGAACAGCACATTCGTATCACAGGATAGGAGTCCTCAGCCTGCCCCACCAAGGTACCATGGAATCGCAACCCCGTTATTTAACATTTGGATTTATTTTAAAATGATTCTCTCCATGGCATTTATTAACCCTCTACCTTCTTTCCCTTCTCCTTTTCCGTTTTCCCGGCCTTTTCATTGCTTCTTCTCGTTTGGATCTTGATAGTCGGTTTTCCAGACTGATACAATGAAGGCTGTGCTCCTCTTCGTCGCCGCTGCTCTGGCCGACACGGCTACTGCCCAGGTCCAGGGCCAGGCCTTTGGTTTTGCTGCCGGAACCACTGGCGGTGGCTCGGCCTCGCCTCAGTATCCTTCCAGCATTGATCAGTGAGTGCGAATAAAAAGGGCCGATGAGGACCTGGATATGCGACAGAGGACTAAGATCATGATGCAGGCTGAAAGAGTGGCTTACTGACAGCACGCCCCGAACCATCATGATCGACCGCGCATGGGATTTCCGCAACACCGAGGGCACAACCAGTGGCAAGTGTTGCAGCGACAACCGTACGACGAAGTGTCCCGGCGGCACATCCAAGGGCCAGACCTGGATACAGGACACCTGTGATGCCGCCAGCGGAACCTGGGTCGACTGCACATACGACAACGCGGCCAAGAACCCCATCGACATCAATAGCAACAAGAGCATCGTCGGCGTCGGCTCCAAGGGTGTCATCATTGGCAAGGGGCTTCGCGTGCGCGGTGGCAAGAGCAACGTCATCATCCAAAATATCCACATCACCAACCTGAACCCCCAGTACGTCTGGGCGGTGACGCCATCACTCTGGATGGCTCCGACAAGGTCTGGATCGACCACTGCAAGATCTCCCTAATCGGCCGGCAGTTTATCGTCTCGGGCTGGGGCGCCGCCGGCAAGGTCACCATCTCCAACACCGAATTCGATGGCGAGTCCGAGTGGTCGGCGGGCTGCAACGGGAAGCACTACTGGGCCGCCCTCCTGATCGGGGCCAAGGACTACTACACCTTCTCTGGCAACTGGCTACACGACGTCTCGGGCCGCTCCCCCCACATGGGCACCACCAAGACGGCCAGCAGCGAGATCGTCTTCCACGCCGTCAACAACTACTTCCAGAATGTGGGAGGCCATGCCTTCGACATTGACGGCAACACATGGGTACTGCTCGAGGGAAACTACTTCGACTCCGTCACCACACCCATCACCCCCGCCACCTTGACGAATGGCGGTAACATCTATATTGTCAACACCGTAGACGAGGCCTCGCGGTGCCTTTCGTCCCTGGGATACATCTGCGAGTGGAACCGCGCCCGCGACTCGGGGGTTGTCAGTAGCCTGACTAGCTCCGCTGCTCTGTCCAAGCTGGGCGGCTTCAAATCCTCGCTCATCGGCCACATTGGCGTCGCCGATGTCCCGGCCAAGGTGAAGGCCAACGCCGGTGTTGGCAAGACCGCGAGCACAAATTCATGAGTCGACCACGAACTACGCTCCCGGCAAGTTGGGACTTGCGTGGTGCTGATCCCTTCTCTGAGCCTAAAAAGGTCGATGTGTCTTCCGTGTCTAGTTTACGCGTATATAAGCTCCCGCAACCGCTATTGTGAAGCTTCGTCTCCCGGTTAATAACCGACAGGGCGGCTTCACGGGTTGCGTGGCCACGCAGTCGAAGAAGGCAGCGTTAATAAACCCATTGCAAATGTATACAGGCTTGCACAGCTAATGCAGTCCTCGACTGGGGTATCCAAAAGTCTCAAAAATAATCATCCCTCGCTCGTATCCGCACATCTCCGCATGACCTCTCACGTGTATCCAAGCCCAAGGGAGCGAGCGCCCATCGCCACGGGATTTTATGCGTCATCAGACAAACCACGAACAAGAACAGCCGAATTTTGCGTTGTGCCGCCGACCTATCCCGTCGCCCGACACGGCATCGACGCGGGCGCTCACGGCTCTCTGAGTTCCCATTCTTGATGTATGGTGGGAAACTGCACAGCTTTTGCCTGCCCCGACAACCATGCGTGGCAAGCTTCGTAGTGCGAGTATTGAATGTTTTGCTTGGAAGTCGTCACCATCCGGTCGGCGACCTCGAGTACGCTCCTGCCCTCCCCATCGCGCGCCTGGGGGTTCGCCCCATTCAGCGCCAGCGTGCGCATGGCGAGCTTCCTCCCCCTCCGGACGGCGATGTGCAATGCGGTCTCGCCATTCCTGTTGCGGGCGTTTACGTTGGCGCCGGCCTTGATGAGAGTCTCCAAGATCTTGACCGGTTTCTTGTAGTCGTCGTCTTCGGGGAGCTGGGCGACAAAAGCCATGAGCACCGTGTTGCCGTATTTGTCGTAGTGGTTGGGGTCTACGCCGAGGTCGATGAGGTCGATGACGATTCTCTCGCGGACCTCGAGCCGGTCACTGGACGAGTCAGATAGCGTCTTGCCGAGGACGGGTTTGTTGTGCTTTCGCTTGCGACTGGGGGGGCGGTCGGCTGTTGTGCCTGGGCACCGGTGTTGGAGTGCTGAGGGAATTTGGCCAACAGAGCGTCCTGGCTAAGGATGGCGTCGGCAAGGCAGTGTAGACCGTTTCGGCCCTGCGTGTCCTGGATTCTTGGGTTTGTGTGCGCCTCGTTGACCAGCCTTAGGAGCGCGGCCTGCTGTTCAATGGGCGACGAAACCTGCCGCAGGGCGTGAGAGTCCCATGCCGGGGACATGTCCTGGCCGGCGGCGGCAGTGTACGCACGGCGAACGGGCAGTCCGATTGGTGCAGACTCGGGGATGTTGCCAAAGGCGTCGCGCCGGCAGTACTCCATGGCATCGAACCTCTTGAATAGGGCGTTCTTTGTGTCTTGGTCCAGGATGTCAGACTCCTTGGAGTGTATAACATGACAGAAGTTGCGGCCATAGACATCGCGCGCGTACAAAAAGTCGGCGTATTTCAAGTATTCGAGGAGCCGGAAGAGAGAGTTGGCCTTGTTAGAGAGCCAGGTGTCGTTGAGAACGTGCAGGAATGTCTGGCCAGCGCTGTTTGTCGCCGATGGATTTGGCGATGAGTCGATGGCTCGGAAGAGGTGATGGTGGGGCGCGTCGCCGGCGGCGAGGAGGTGGAGGATCGTGTTGCCAAAGGCATCGCGGTTGTCAAATTTTCCGTCCGGGGGTTCTCCGGAGAAGAGAACCTGTTGAGCATATGGCGATGGGCCGGCCCTGGTCACCCAGGAATCCTCGGTGATCTCGTCGTTGACGTGGCAGAAGCAGGATCGCGAGTCGTGTTCGAGTAGCCCGTCGGTGCAGAAGCCCCGGCTGGTCATGTGGCGGTGCAAGTTGAGAAAGTCGCCGGGGAGCGGTCTGGCTCCTGCGTCCGAGTTTCCTCGCGGCGCGTTGTCCTCGAAGATCCATGAGGCCGGATCGGAATCGGCGGTGCCCGGGCGGTCTTCGTCCATGGGCGACCGGTCCGGCACCGCGTTGCTTGGCATCGTGTACCGCTTCAACAACTTGTCGACTTGACGGATGAACCCCGACGAATACTGTGACAGAACCTCCTGCAGGGTCAACGTAGTGCTTTGACGGCGGATTCCGATCTCTGGCGGCGGCGCGGACGCGGGCTCGCCGGTGACCAGAGTCGGAAGCGGCTCCGCGGCTTGTGGACCCCATCCGGCAGACGAAGAGCGAGAGGGTTGGAAGGACTGAAAATCATGGAGGCTGGGACTGTTTCCGCCTTCGTGTTTGAAGTCGGGGTTTGCGCTCAGCCGCGAGTTCAAGTCGGTGGAGATGGATCTGGAGTAGGTTGAAGAAAACACGTTCTCCGGCGTGGTCTGGCGCGTGGGAGAGCTATCGAGAGCGCTTATGCGGCGGTCCATATCGGTCCGGGTTCGCGGGTGAAGCCATCTCGGTTCCTTGTCAAGGATTGAATTGAGTTTCTTGTTGGCCGAGTCTTTTCTGCGCATGTCTGTCAGCAATCGCGACCAATCGCAGTTGCGCCTGTCGCACGCAAGAATCACGGCGTACCCTGGGCACTCCTTGCTTCGGTGAGTCGATTTATGGACGACCTCGACGATCTTTGTGAGAGGCAGTGTGGTGTAGACGTATAGCCTAGCCAATCTACGCTCGGAAGACTCGTTCCATAGTGAAGGGCGACCAGTTTGGGTGGCGTGCGAGCTAGCAGGTGAAGCAGACATTGCGCTCAGAGTGGTGGCTGGCCGCCACAGCCTTGTCACGTTTGGTGGTGGAGAGGGTGTAAGTTGGCGGCAAGAAGGAAGTCAAAGTATATGAAGAGAAAGACTTGTTACAGATCAGGAGCTGGACAAAAGATTGAAAGGGAGGACTCAATGTAGGAGGAGAGGCATGATGGGCAATGAAGAGGGATTGGGGCGGAGTTTGGTCATCAGAAGTGAGGGGGATGATCAGGCTATCAATGAGCTGAAGGATGGTGCATGACACCGGCGCGACAGACACACGAGAGAGAGAGAGACGCAGGATCCGGCCGGCACGAAGCAGGGGTCAGAATAAACAGCCAAGGCTAAAGAAGTGTGGGAGCCTGATAGCAATGGCGCCCCCCCCTCCTCCGATGGCCGGGGTTGGAAGCCGAGTAGCACCAACAAGGACTTGCAGCCTAGAAGAGGACGATGAGGTCTTCGAAGTTGGCCGGGCGGGGCCGACGGGCGTGAAATGGAAGAATGGTTGGGTGGTACATCGGCAGGCTGGGGCTGCAGGGTGCGGTGGCTCAGCCGCCGTGTGCCCAGGGGAGATTAGTCGGACTCGGCTCAACTACAGTCAGTATACGAGCGATATCAGAGAAGTGGTGTGTGTGAGTGAGAGTGAGTGTGTGTTGGCAGAGGGTCGGTCTCCAGGAAGGAAGCTCATGACGGCATCCAAAATGAGGGGACATAGCGGTGATAGAGGATGGCCGCGATAGCACTCAGTCTCAATCCGCTCGAGGAGAGGGACTGGTACACAAGAATGGCCATATTACTGATTGTTTGTGTTTTCTTGTTGGTTTAGGCACCAGGGTTACGGTGTCTGACATTATTCAGCTGGTGGTATCCGTACTTTGGAGTAATCAATCCCCGTAAGCGCCCACTGCTAGCCCAGGAGCCGACAGTCCAGCCCATCACCCCCTCCCCCTCCCGTCATGCTCGGCAGCAGCGGTTGCGACTGTTGTTGTGTAGAGCAGTGGTGATGGGCTGAAGAGACTGATGGGAATGACTTCATCTCCGTCAGCGGAACCGCGAGATTGCGAGAGGAGGTCTCCAACCGGAACCAGCCGCAGCATTGTCACACAGCAAGAAAATCGGACTGAGAAACTGCCCGTCAGGCAGAGTCCAAGGTTAGGGGGGATGCAGTGTGGCGGAGCTTGTGGCGGCCATGGGAGCCCTCGTGCCCTTCACGCAAGTCTATGTTTTGGGGAATGACGTGCTAAGAAACAATGGTCTTCCGCTCTCTCTCTCTCTCTCTCCTTAGCCAATCTGGCAGGGGAGTGAGGAATGGTTTCGTGTGAGAACCTAGTGGACAATCAGAGCGCCAGTTGGGGAGCACAATGGTCATGTTCCAACCAAGAGCCAAAGTCAACTCAACTCTTCATCGTCGGCTGCTATTGGATGTACAATAAATACTCTAGGGTGTTCCAGACATTCTCTCCCGCGCACTGGAGTAGGCGAATCCAGGCCCGTCCGCTCGCATCATCCGTCTTGATCTTCCACTTCGGCCACTAGACAAGTGCCCAATAGCCCAACCCATGGCGATTGCAATAATCATCTCTTCATCGAGAAACAAAACTTTGGTTTCACAACCGCTGGCCTTTGCATGGTATGGATTGGAGCAAACCAGGCCGTCATATCCGTGAACCCCCCCCCCCCCCCCCCCGTGCTCCGCCGCAAAAGCCCCAGGCATGTACGGATATGTGGATACTATTAGCTGCTGTTGCTTGAGGCTCGTTGTTCAGTGTTGCGTCAAAACCACAAGCGGCGGCCTCGATGACATACGCGGGTTGCATAGCCACCACACTCTCCCCGAAGAAACTTCATTGACAATGACAGGGAACAAACCACACTACCTTGGGACCAAATGGCTTACACGGAGCGATTTGCGAGTCTGACTGCCAGTTGACGAACATGCGATCAGGGCGGGTGCACTCCCATCGTCCACAGTCATTGTCAATCCCGCGCTGCTCCGTCTTCTAACCTGGCTCTACCGGTCTCCCATCCCCGGTAGTCAATTTCCTTTCCATCATGATTCCTTCAATCTCACCGCTCCACCAGCCTGTCCCCCCCCCCTTCCTCGTCCCCGGGCTACCAACCTCCGCCCTTACGCGGGGACTATTTGTTTCATTCCAAGAGGGTCGTTCAAGCCTCTCGGAAGCTACTCTAGATCCGCGCGGGTGGCAAACTTCTTGGCGATGCGATGTGGACCTACTCCTAGTCTGGGAAGCTTTGCCCTGGCTCTCAACGCGCGCCGTCCCATCCCTCAAGACCCAGGGGCCCCTTACGGTTTTTCCAATTGCCTTGTCACCTTGTGTCCTTATTCCGACGTCACTGGCCCTTGGTTTGCTTGTCGGTGCCTGAGCTCTCCATATGGGCCTTGGGGCTTGCGGGAGGCCGCTTGGCTGCTAGTCCGTCGGTCACAGTTCGATGCTATCGTGACGCTGCTACCCCCCTTCAAGTGATCCTGAAGCCAGCCGAATCACTTCCCTACCGCTCGTTCCATTTGTCCCATTACCGCCTGCGCGCGCCCTGCAACTTGGCGACTTTTTTACTATTCTCAACCATGTCCATTACATTTTACATTTCTTCTTGGCAATGACCCTCAAGTGTAAGCCACTCACGAGTCACACTGGCACTGTGTTTTGATCTCAAAGTCGATTAATGATGATGTGTCTTCTTCCAATTGCAGATGCTTCTTTCGCTGGCTCTTGCGGCGGGCGGTGCCATCACCATCCGTCTCGTTCCCAGCTTGAGTAGACGGTTCAACTCATATGTATATATATATGGATTGCTCGCTCGAAATGTCGATCAAGGTCAGACCAGACCAACACAGTCCATTTCCTTGGCCTTGACTACCGACCGGTTGTGCACCTTGGGCCTCTCCAACGCCCTTCATTTCTTTCCCGCCCTCCACGACGGAATACCTACAAGACAACAACATGTCTGGACCTAGCCACAGCCAGCGTCCCGCATCCAGGTACGCGGGCTACTTCTCCCTTGACCGTAGCTTTCCCCCCGCCTTGACACGTTTTCCAGCCACCCCCAGTCGGTCTACAGCGGCTCTGCAAACACCGCTGGCCGACCGCGTGACAGCCCTGCCTACCAGGCGCGTTACACCACATACTCAAGCACATCAGACCCGATGGAGAGATTCTGGGTCACTGGCCAGGGGACGCATAGGGCACGCCATGCTGCCGACGAACTGGCCAAGTTCGACCAGCGATGGAGCTCGGCCACTCGTTGACGCATGAGCCGGGGCGGGAAAGTCTCCCATGCAACCTCGGCACTGTACAATAATATTCCCTTGCTGTATGATTAGTTAGTTGATACCCGAGCAAACAAGAAGGCGCAAGTCAGCCATTGATCGCCGCCATCTTGCCAAAATACTCTTCGCCAGACACCTACTCATGAGCCCATCTCTCACGATCTTGAACCCCATGGCATCTTGGCCGACCAAACCCGTGCACAGACCTTGGAATGAGTAGTTGGCAAAGCAATCAAACACGATCATGTTACCTATGTATGACTTCTCCACACGGGCTTGAGCCAGGGATGTCTTGATCAAAAAGTCCAACGTCTCGGGCATTCTCGACTCAGGCGGCTTCCACGGACGGTCCTCGGCCCTCATGGTTCAGTTGGCTAAGATCTCAAAATGGGACGTGCGTGCCGTGTCTCCCGCCCAAAGTCCCGGGCGGTCCTTGAAAGGGAGAAGATGAGGCGAGATTGCCGAGAAAGACAAGTCGACTCTGTTATAATACCCATTGCTCTGCCCTGGGAACTGGTGGTCAGGGACAGTGGAGGGTGGCACGGAATGGCAGCAAACGCCCACCTGGTCTGGGTGCAGGCCACGTACAATTAATCGCAATCGGTAGCACCTCGGACTTTCCACAAGACTTGGGGGGGGGGGGAGAAAGAAAAAGGAAAGAAAAGAAAAGAAAAGAAAAAAGCTTTTGGTGTTTGTTCACTAATTGGTTAGCGGCGTGCCATCTGGGGATCGGTAGGTACGCAGACAGCCGGAGGCGGCCTGTCTGACAACAACTACTATAAACGGTTCGTTCATAACATCATGTCAACGAGGAAGTGAAACCCGCAACCCGCAGAGTGTCGGGATGGGCGTTATCCAGCTAACAAGGGTCAGCTTGCGTCGTCGACGGACACACCGGCAACCGGCGGTTACAGCGGCCTGTTCTCAGAGCTTCGGAATCTTGGCAGACGGACTGAAACCATCATCCGCAACAGAGCCCGGGATGATGTTGGTAGCTGGGGAACTACTATACCACGACGTTTCCGAATAAACCGAAGTGACAGGTTCCAGTTTCCCCTGGGATTTATGCCCGGATGTCGACGAATGGGACTCACACCATCCGGCCACGCACTACCCACGATACCCTGGCACGGGAGACCTTTGTTCCCCCAGCAGGCAATTTAACTGGATCCGGAGGCTGAGCTCGCGCCAGGCGGCGAACCGTCGCTTTTTATTATCCCGCCAGCGTATGAGCCGTCAGTCACCGAGACACATCTTGACTCTGACTTTTAACCGGCTTTCAACATGACATGACAATCCCGCCGTGAGTGGAATGCTTCTGGAAGCCCGATTTCCATCCCGGCGCGATCCCTACCAGAGCATATTTCAAGCCCAAGACACCGCCCTCGTCTTGACGCGGCTTCGACGTGCATTCGTTTGTATATACGGATACAGAAGGCCCCGGGCTTGGATCCCAGCACAACACCATGGCGGAAATGAGCGGGCGGAGAAAGCGCCAGGCAGAAGATGAGGGACAGGAAGCCGAGAGCGTCGAGAACCCCGTCAAGAGAGGCCGCCTCAGCGACTCGGCCCATTTCAAATGGCTCTGGTCACCGCCGCATCCATCAACCTTCCCCTCCCCGCCGGGCCTGTGGTCTCTGCCAGTCCCGGATGGCATGTTCCTCACCCGCCACGACCTCCCGTGCTCCTTCTCCGTGGCATCGGAGCCCGCGCACAGCAGACGACCCCGTCGCCGAGGCGCCATCTCGGCAACGTCTCCAGCCGCACCGAGTGAGTTGGACCGGCACCTAGCGCAGCAGCTTCAGCAGCAGATCGCCGCCATAGGCTTCAAGTCGGTGGCTGCCGAGCGCCACCCCGCATGGGATAACGGAGACGAGGATCGCGACGACGACGACGACGACGACGACGACGACGACGCAGAGATTGACGGGCTAAGACGTGAGCTTGAGTCCGTGCAGATCGATGCCGCCCTGCCGTCCATCCTGGGCATCTCTATCGATTTCGATCGGAAGCTCTTTCTTGGAACCTCCAGTCGGCCGCCCGAGGCTCCTAGACATCGAGGTACGTTGGCCAGCAGCACCTTGGAGTACGATCGTCTCGCCCCCGCCCCCGCCCCCCTCCCTCTTCCACCAGGGAGGAGGACGGAATGCGTCTCGGATGAAGGGAGGCCAGGACCGCCCACGATAAAAGATGGACAAGAGACACTCGCCCCGACCCGCCTGTCTGCCGGTCGCAGGCCACGGGACTGTATTCTGGCCGTAGATCAAACCCAACAGTGACGGGACAGGGGCATGGTTCTCTAACAGCGTCGCATAGACAACCGTTCGCCCGCAGGCTCGGGCCCGGCAGCTTCCGCTCCCTCTTCCGCATGCTGCCGCCTATGGAAGTTTGGCAGCCCTAATCCCGCCAAAGAACAAAGTCCAGGTCTTCAAGTCCCATGTCACAACGGAAACAATCTTCAGAAACACGTAAGCAGCAGCAGCGACGGTGGTCTATGGATGCGCCCTCGAGCGTGAGACCAAACTCTACTTTGCGTCTTTGGATCCAGCACACAATAGTGTGCGTGTGTGTGTGTGTGTGTGATATAGAGAGAGGGGGAGAGAGAGAGGGGGGAGAGAGAGAGAGAGACGACACTTGCGCATCCGCCGGGTACTTTGTCACGCATGAATTCCAACCGCCATAGTGCAATATGTATTATAGTGAAAAGTAGTTAAGCTAAATAAGTTTGGGTGGCATGACCCTAAGTTTAAGGGAGAATTAGAATGAATGGGTTGTGGGAGCGAGCTCACGAAGCGTTCCCGTCGCTTCGAGGTCGCCGGTCAAGGCCAATCAGTCCCCCCCATCCACCTTGACCGGACCAGTCGGAGGAGACGAGCTCGGCCTCTACCTAGCAAACGGCCAGTCTGCGCCTCTCTCCTTGGTCGGAGTCTCCGCAAGGTCGCCGAAGGGACTCACAGTCCGCGTCCGCCTCAACCACTTCTTGCTTCCCTCCCCAAACTCGTCCGCCTCCTCGTCGACCTTGCCCAGCCTTTCGTTCGCGGGGGCCGCCGCGGATGCCAGTGGTGCCGCCGCCGCCGTCGACGCCGTCGACGAGACGGACCATCCCCGGTTTCTCATCGAAGCCGGGTTGGTTGGCAGCCCGCCAGCCCCGAACGAGCCCTCCTTTGGCGTCGACGGGAACAGGGTGAAGGCCGCCGGCTTCATGGGTGACGCCGGTATCGGTTTCCGCGTCACCGACGGCTCCCTTTGCAACACTCCCGTGCCCACCGACTGCGGCGCCGTGCTGCCTATAAACGTCGTCGTCCGCGAGAAGTTGAGCGCGTTGTCAAATTCGCTCACGGCATACCCCATCCCGCCAGAGCCCGTTGTGCGCGCCGTCTCCGGCCGCGCCGGTGACGCCGGGCGCTTGATGTCCTGCGGGTAGCCGCCGGCGTCCATAACCGGGCCCTTGCCGGCATCGGGCGATTCCTGCGCGGGATAGCTCATCTCGCGTGCCATCTTGTCCTTGCGTTTGTTGCGGCGGTAGCGTGTGAAGAGATAGAAGCACAGGATCGTCAAGAGAGACGACCCGATGATGGCCCCCACGATGGCGAGTGCGGCCTGGGTAACAGACACTGCGGCACCTTGCGCCAGCTGTACCCGTGAGTCCGCGGCGTCCTGCGATAAGAGTTAGATGACGCTCACATACCGAGGGCGGGGGGGGGGGGGGGGGGGGGGCGTTGAGAAACGTACCCTCGCGCTTTGCACTATCGCGATGGCCGACTGCGTGGCGGCGGCAATGGCACTCGCAGCGCTGGCGCTGGCGCTGGACTGTACGCTGGCAATCTGCACCGACGCACTGGACGAGACGCTCGCCAGGTTTTGCGAAATCTGCTGGCTCGCGCTTTGCCTCGCCGAGTTTTGGGCGTCGGCGATACCCTGCCGCGCGCTTTCCTGGGCCTGCTGCACGGCGTTGTTTGCCGACGACGACGCCCGGCTGGCCGCATCGCTGGCTTGCCTCGCTTGGTCCTGGGCCTGCCGTACCTGATCCTGTGCCTGCCTCACTTGATCGCCTGCTTGCTGGACGGCCTGGCGAGCCGACTGTGACGCCGACGCAATGGCCTGCTGGGCGGAGCGCGAGGCCGACGCGATGGCCTCGTTGGGATCTTGCCGGGCCTCCAGGACGGAACCCCGAAGAGGGCCGGTGGTGTAGGCACCGCCAACACGACACGTTTTTCGAGGGGAACCGACTTGCTGACGTCCGTCGACGCCGTCGGTGGCTGTTCCCGTCCGCCCGAGATATCGATGAGCTCTTCAACCCCTGCCCTCCTCCGCTGGTGTTCCGCCGGCAACATGCCGTCACCTCTCTCTGCAAATCTCACCCATCGTCCTTTTTCTTCATTCGCTGCCGCTGCCAGAGAAAAGCAGAAAATAAGATAAAACAATAACGGTCGTGGGGCCAAGCCTTCACCATGATTTCATGTCAATCGTCGTATTATATGTGGCCGGCTATGGGGCCGTAAACATGGTCTCCAGGAGGGTATCAACAGTCCACCTCAATCGTGAACTTTAAAAAATTACAAAGACGAAGGGAATAATAGAGAGAGAAAAAAACAAAGACCGAAACAAAAGAAGAAAGCCAAAGAAGGACGCAGTCGGGTGGCTATCGCCCATGTTATGAACCACCTCGTCCTAACTGCCGAACGAGGAGCCTCAAGGCCACAACCGGTTTGCGCACTTTGGTGGTACGCAGTAACCTACATTCTCGAGCCCCCCCTCCCCCTTGCCTATAATGCATCTTGCCGATGCTTTCGGCTTCACTCGGGGACGGCGACGGGGCCGCAAAGAGGCTCGCCATTGGGATAGCAGAAGGGATGATAGATGAAATTAGCGCGCCGTCCCATCTTCTAATTCGGTAAGACGCTTAGATCTTGGGGTTGCAATGCGCATGGGGTTTCACAAGGTCATTCGGAAACAGGACCGCTGGCAGAAAAGGAAGAAAAGTTCATGCCAGGTCGATGAAGGACGTTGGTTGCATCCGCGGCATCAACTCTCGGGACCGTTCCGAGCTGGGTTGAGTTTCAAAAGGCCACAATTGGACTCGGCCCACGACCACAGGAGGAGGAGGCTCTGCATGGGCACACGGGGAGAGGGAACCAATTGGGGTATTGTGTCGAACACCGTCGATCCTCGAGCCGCTGGTGTCACACATCCCTGTCAGTGTCGCTTGACACAGGACGGGGGGGACGGGGGCATATAGAGTATGTTAAGGTCACGATGGCAGTCTGAGTGATCAAGAAGGACCAAAGGAAAAGCGAGTTACCCACTGAGGTACTACCATCCCAAGAGATATGGCATGTCTTTTGTCAGGAACCCGCATCCCTCCCACATGGGCAAGGAGGAGAAAAAAAATAAGGAGGGCCAACTGGGAAATGGTCTCTATCTTCACGTCCCAGAAATCAACACTAGGTTTCGGAAGCCGGAAGCCTAACTGGGGGGCCCCCCTCGGTGTCAAACTGCCGCTTGGCAGTTTGACAGTCGGTGGGCGGACGAAAGTACGGATGGATGATGGATGGGAACATGTCGGAAGAGCTTAGGGGACATTTTTCACATTGACCGTCTATATACCAGTGCGTGTCCCGGTCTTCTTTCTTCTCATTCTCGATCGTATTGATTCTGTAGACGCGTTCACATCAGCAGCTCAACCAACCCCGTGCCTGACTGACCGCCTGACGTGCCGCCCAAGCAAAACTAACCATGTCTACCAACGCCAGCCATGCACCCATCCTGACTTGACGGAGAGTATCCCGTACCCTGCCAAACTGGGAGCCAACGATTTGGCGCGGATGTGCCTTGAAAAAAAAAAAGGCTCAAAATTCGTTGAGAGACCAAACGAGGAAAAGAGACAAGATAGAAAGGCCATGGACCGCCATTGGCTCTGGCATATCCGTATGGTCAACGCCTTTTGCTACGTCATCCACGACCCCTGCTACGTGTTGCCCGTCACCCGGTGAAAATGGCTAGCTCGGAGCTGCAACGGAAACTCCTGTGAGGAAGAAGCCGCTTTAAACAGGCAGCTTGAACTTCTTGCCCTTCATCACCTTGGTGTAGTAGATCCAGAAGAAGTCGCTGTAAAGGACGGTCTGGATGATGCCCGCGATGAGCGCGATCCAGTCGATCTTGTGGTGCACCTCGGTGAAGTAGCGGTAGATCCAGTTGGGGATGTACAGGGCGCGGTAGATGCCCAGGGCGAAGATGTAGTGGGTGGTAATGGTCTCGGCCTCGCCGGTACGCTGAAGCATAAAGAGCTGGGGCAAAATGGCGACAGACTCCAGCCAAATTGAAAAGGCCCAGAGGATCTCGGAGAAAGTGTAAGAGTATGGGAAGAGGATGGCCAGAATGGCAGCTCCGCCGAGCAGGTACTGGACACGGAAGGTGTCCTGATTCGGGTCGTTGGTGGGCTTGTAGGCGGTCGTCATCAGGTACACGATGTAGCCCTGAGAGGTGATGAAGAGGATCTTGAAAACTACGTTCCAGAGACTCGAGGTCGAGAAAAGATCTGGGAAGGGAGGGTCAGCTTCGTTTCGAGCGGACCGAGGGGATCGGTTGTAGAGCCGTCATACCAAGGTACCTGGTGATGTAGACCAGGAAGTAGAGAGCTTGCGATTTGAAGGAGATACCGGAGCAGCTCTATAGACAAATTAGAAAAGGTGGCCGGGTGACGACATCTGGGGCGTCGCAAAGCTCACATTCAGCTGTACCATCTTGTGGAGGAGGATGCCAATACTGGCAAGGTGGGACAAGTCCCCTGCAAGGCCATCTGGTTAGCCGACAAAGCAAGCATCGCGAAATCGTGCCAGGTGATGGTTTGGCACGTACCAGCAACGCGGAAGAGGTTGAGCATCGTTGCAGAGTGGTAGCGATGGATCGCGGACTCTTGGTCGGATGTTGGGCAGCTTCAGATCGACGGGAGCTTCAAGCTGCCAGTGACAGCTGCGGACCAGAGAGTGGTTTCGAGCGAGAGTGCAGTTCTTCTCTGCGTGGTTCGCCGTCGAGGGTCGCAAAAGCCGGGACTGCGTCGTGGTGTGTCGTGATGGCGACGAGAAATTGATATGTTGCAAGGGAGTGGGAGAGAGCCTTTGGCTGTGTTCGGCGAAGCTGGCAGCTGTTTTTTTATTTTATTTTAATTTTCCTTACTCGGGGTTCAAGGAGGTCGAAAGGACACGAACGCGATTGCAAGCTCATTGGAAGCTGGATCTGACCACTCAAGCCACACACTGACCAGGCCAGCTCAGCACTTTGTTACAGGTTCCATGTCTGCGTGCGTTTGCCTCGCCTCGCCTCACCTTACCTAAGACGCTGCTTGGCTGACATAAGGCACCTACCTGGTACTCAAGGTGAGACAATCCTGTCCTGCATCAGGGTACATATGTACCTAGGTACCCACAGCGGGTAGCTAGCTGCCTTAGTCGCCAGGAACGAGGCGAGCACGGGTGTTCTATATTCGGTCCATGCTGTGGCTAGCTTCTGCTTCTTTTTGCTGAGGTAATCATGGCGGGCTCCCCGAAGCAACTGCGGGCATCCCAGGCCTGCCTGGGCCCGGTGTGACGTATTACAAAGCTGCCTGCACTTACAAACCGTCCGAATTGCCATCACGAGTCGCCATGCGCGACTCACCAAGTCCGTTTCCTGCGCGTTCCACAACAGTCTTCCGCAAACCGTATATAATCTCGCAAGCGGGCGACCGATAGACGAGCTTCCGCAGCCCTTTACGCATATTATATATAATTTCGGATCCCATAAAGAACTAGTAACTCGGTCAATGTCAACCGCGCATCCAATCATGGCCGAGCCGAACGCTGCCGACTTAGACTACGACTCCTCCGACGAAACGATCACCATCACTCTCACCCACCGCAACACCGCGCATACCTTCAAGTTTCCCTCCGACGGCACAATCACTCATCTTTCCGAGGATGTCGAAGACACACTTTCCATCCCTCCGTCGAACCAGAAATTCATCGTGCCCAAGGTCGGCCTCCTGAAAGCTCCGTTCAAGGACCCGAACATGTCCCTCGTCACCCTGCAAGACAAGAAAATCATGCTCATGGGCGTCGAGGCCAAGGAAGTCGCCTCCCTCCAAGCCGCATCCGAGTTCGCCGCGAAACGAAACGCCGCCCGCAGCGCCGCCCGGCGGCAAAATCGCCCTTTTCGAAGGCGCGACCAGGGCGTCGCCCAGGCCGACAGCACATACACATTCCTCTCCGTCCGGCCTCTCGCCGGCCTGCCGCATCCGGAGCGCTCCCTCGCCCTTCTCGAGAGGCTAAAGGAGGACCCCGGCATCCGCGCCACGATGCGCAAGCACAAGTTCAGCGTCGGCCTGCTGACGGAGATGGAGCCCCTGTCCAACACCCAATCCACCCATGAGGGCACGACGAGGCTGCTCGGCCTGAACCGCAACGGCGGGGAGGTCATCGAGCTGAGGCTGAGGACGGATGCGCACGACGGATACCGGGACTACAAGACCATCCGCAAGACGCTGTGCCACGAGCTGGCGCACAACGTCCACGGCCCGCACGACAGGAACTTTTGGGATCTTTGTCACCAGATCGAGCGCGAGGTAGACGCCGCGGATTGGAAGCATGGCGGGCATACCGTCGGGCAGCAGTCGTCGCACTATCCCCCAGTGGGCGAGGAAGAGGAGGGGTTCGAAGACCACGGGGGCTGGGAGGGAGGCGACTTTGTGGTCGGCGGCAACGCTGCCAACACGACGGGCCTCAGTCGAAGGGAGATTTTGGCCAAGGCGGCCGAGGAGAGGGCCAAGAAGATGGACACGGAGAGGCGGGACGGCGGAAAGCCTGACTCTGGCCCTTCGGCCTGAGTCTTGCGCATCTGCTGAGACGCGTTCGACCTCTGTTTTGATCTGGTTCTGTTTTCCTGTGAATTTAGCATTGCGCGGCGTTGGTACACACTGCAGACACGAGATATGAATCGGCCTCAGACGCCAAGACACACTTTATGATGACCCCCTCACTACACATGTTCAGAGTTGTGCACAATCCGAGGCGTCGGTGCCCCGATCACTTTGCAAACCATAGTCTACATGCAAATCATTAGGATGTTGTCGCCGTCTATTTCATCCATGCAGTTAGCAACCTACTATTCGGGCTGATGCTGTTAATGCTGTTCGGACCCCGTCATCGTCATGTCCGCCATGAAAAGAAAAAGGGGGCGTGTGTCCTCATCCGAGTGTCACCCCTGTGCGGAAGCCCATCGTCCGTCCTGCGACTCCAAAATGCCATGCCATGCCATGCCGTATCCGAGAACGCCGTCAATGCACGCAAGCGCGCGAAGCAAAATGCAGTCGCCCAAACTGCTGCGATTCCTTTTGCCGGAACCATCAGAACCCAAAAGACACCGCTTATGCTGATCCAAATCATCCCAGTTGTGTCGTTCGCCAGGAGACGAGAATAACAAGTAACTTCCCCCGTCTATCGTTGAATCTTCTGCTCGTCCGACTGAGACATCTTGATCCATTCCTTCTGCTCAGGCTCCCATTTGTGTCTGCATCTTGTGTTAGTCGTAAGGTCAAAAAGCCCAGCCTGCCAACCCCTGGGGGTGGGAGGAATCAAGCTTGAAAGGCTCCGGCACAGCTCCTTGACTTACCCAAGCCACTCCGTGGTCACCAGGCTCTTGGTTCCGTACTCGTCGGTCAGGATGCGCTCGAAGCTGTAAGGAATGGTGGCTGTAACGCCCTCGAACTCGGTTTCACGCATGGGGAAAAGATCGGTGGTGTGGTAGCGGTGGTAGTTCTTGCAGCTCCAGACTCCCGGCATGCCGGAAGGGTCGCGCTCAGCAAGGCCGGTGATGTCGATGAAGGCGCCGTTGGCCATGTTGATCCAGCGGGCGTCGATGACATTCTGACCGTCGCCACGGTCCTTTTCGGTCCCGTGGGGGTTGACATCGAGAAGATAGCGTTCCTTTCTAGGATTGCCGTCCTTGTCGGTCCAGTCGTAGTCGTGCTCGGTGCGGTTTAGGTTCTGGCCCATCCAGTAGAGCGTCGCCGTCGAGACCTGGACGTCGAGATCGTAGTCCCACGGCATGATCTTGCCGTTCCACCACCAGCCCAGCAGAGTGCCATGAGCGAGCCATGTCTCGATCTTGAGCTTCCTGGTGGTGATTAAGTAGGAGCGGATGAGGTTGCGCAAGACGACACGGTGGTCGTCATAGCCCACAGCCTCCTTGAAGTAGCGGATATCGTAGTGTCCTAGTTCTTCGCCGCAGCAGGGCTCGTTGAAGTACTTGGTGTCTTGACGCTTGACGAGAGCCGATGATGAATCACGAACATTAACTCTGGGAGGCTGGGAGGGTGCTGCAGCGACTATGGTGGTAAGACCCAGCAGGGCGAGGGGGAGAGTCAGACCGAATCGCATGATGTCAAGATGTGTCGGTGTTGATATGTTACTCCAGTTGCCTTGGGAGATCGGAAATCGAGTTCGCTCTGTTGATGGTACAGCCAGGGATTACGATGATGCCAAAAAAAAATCCAAAGCCAAGATAGACGACTGTTCGTGGGAGGCCTCGCAATGCCAAGAGTTTGTGGTGTGCAGATTGAGCCAGTTGAGAAAAAGGGCAGTTGCGGGAATCAGAAAGGTATCTGTAAGTTGACAGGAGCTAGAGCGATGGTTCAAAGCCGTTATGTAAAAGCAAACTCGATGGGGTATGTATGGCTGCAACTGAAAAGACGGAAAACAATAAAGTCCAAATGTTGATTCGGCTACTTGTGAGAAGCAGCCTGGAAATCAAAAGGCCGGTCGTGGGTATCGTGAATGTATGGGTGGCAAGAGCAAGATGAGGCGAGGCGTATAATACAGACACCGGCGACGGGCGCGGATGACGAGGGTATAGTGGGTGAAGGGGTGAAGAGGGACCGTCGGGTGAAGTAAGTCGAGACTGAGACTGACTGAGACTGATGGAGAGAGGGTTTGTGTAAGAGGGACGTCGGAACACAGGACTGCCAAGAAGTAGGAGGAGGAAGGGACAGGAAAGAGAACTGGAGTATGGATAGACATCTCGAGTGAAGGACGGTCGGGCAGGAGGGAGGTGATATGATATGTGTGTATTGGTAACTACCTAGACGGTGTGTGAGGTGAGGGGCGTGTGAGAGAGCAAGGAGGGTGTGTATACCTAGTATCCGTAGTTAGGTATCCGTAGGTAGGTAGGCTACTGCGTACATACTCCGTACACTGGATACCTGCGGGACTGTGGGTGGTGTGCGGTGATCCTGGTCGAGTCCCGCGCGCCATGGCAAAGAATCCCCACGGCCAAAGATGGGAGGGAACTGCAACTATTGACTGGTAAACTTGGCCGCAGTGTGCTTGGTACGGGGGGTTTCCTGCCAAGATGCCGGGGCTTTGGTTGCTTGCTCCATCTCTTTCGAGTGTTCCTCCACCTTTTTTTCTTCTGTCCCATTCTGCCCCCCTATTCCGATTCATCTTTGATTTCCCAGCACAAGCAGGAAGGAAGCAGGTCAGAGAAGGATAGGTACTGAGTACGGAGTGCAGTATCCGTAGAATGGAAGCGACGGGAAAGCCGGCAAGACGAGAACAAGTCAGAGACGCCATGTCTCACCCGCCAACCGCCTGGCCGCAGATAATGGGCAGTACATACGGATAGGTACCTTAGATAGCCAAGTAGCTTACCTACCTGCCTACCTAGGTAGGTACGTACACGATGCTAAGGTAGCTGCAGCAAGTACGGAGTAGATGCAGGCAGGCTCTTGAGAGCCTCCCACCTCCCACATTCCTTTGCAAAACGAGTGTGCGTGGTCGCCATGCGCCATGTTTTAGCGGCATACGTAATCCCGCATAAAAATAAGAGAGTTAATCAGGTGTGTGGAGGGGAGGGGCTGGAAGGAGCCCGCCCCGACTGTTGCCGGTAGCCGGTGACTGCACCTACCTACCTAGGTAGGCAGGCAGGTTGGTGTGGTGTGCAACGACGACGACGACGACGAGTGACACACTGACAGACAGCGTTGCGTCGTTTATGGTGCTGGATGCACCCAGTGTGGGCCCACATGTATGTGCGGTTCAATGAAGGTTAAATAGAAACATTGCTAGGTTAGTATCCGTACTTTTTAGTAAACGCGAGTAAGTAGCGAAAACGGGCAGGGGACGTGATATCACAATATGCCGCCAACAAGACTTGTCGCGTGAGCTTTTGCCCGAATGTACGGATACGGATACCACTGAGCATCTCGAATGACAAACGGATACACACCTCAGTACCTACGGATACAGAGGGGGGGAAAGCCGTGTCGCGTGCTCTCCTTCTGTTTCCTTGGTGTTTTCTTGGTCCGAGTCGCCGCATAAGCCGCTAACGGGCTTGGCATCATTTTGGGATGGCTCCGGCGTTGATGTAGTGGTGCTCCGTACCAGGGGTAAGGTCCAATCTAGGTATGTACGGAGTACCTACTCAACTATGCACTCTATGTACCTATCCGTATAACGACTGAGCCCGAGCTGAGCATTATGTATCAGAGCACGTCGGTCGATCCTGGCAACAGCGCCGTGGGTACGGATACCGATATACGCATACTCTGCTCTGGCTCGCCGAGTGCCAAAGACCCAAATCCATCGTCTTGTCGCAGTATCCATACTTCGTAGTCCGATGCAGCATGTTGGTCCCATGTGGCAGAGCACAGCCAGCCCTAGCAAACTCAATTCCCCGTATCCGCAGTGCAAATACCGTGCGAATAAACAGAAACGCTGATGCAGATCAACGTACCGTCCTCCTTACCGTCCCTGGCTGTCGCTGGCCACCAAAGCAGGCTGGTTGGTACCTACCCACCGTGCCACCCACCACCCAAACAACGTCACAACAAAAGTAGCCCCTGCCTGCCATCAACAATCACTGACGATCTCATTTTGTCGGCAGCGTCCTCAGCGAATAGTGCCGCGTGCCCCATCATCTCATGTGTCCCCCCCCTTGTCTTCGCACATCGGATTCTCCCAATTCCCCGTTCATCCGACTACTTACTATGTATATACCGAGCTTGCTTAACCTCTGGAAATTGCATATTCCGCTTCCAACCTTTCGGGGACAACCATTAATTAAACGACGGACAAGACTGTGCTCGACGCTACTATATTAACCTTATAATGTGTAGTTTAGATTGTTCATAAATCGTAGAACGTCGTACCACCTGGCACGGACGCAATCGCCATCAGGCCAAGCAGTTTGGGACCAAACAAGGCAGCTAAACATATGAGTATTACCCAGGACTTAGGTTAGGTACTCGGGCTATTTCCCAAGCGCTTGGCACCGCCTTGGTCTCAGCCCATCCCCCTGGCGCCCTTCAACTTGTTGCTCTCCCCCGTCCAATGGTCCGACTCCCTCTGTCGGGGCCTCATCTTGGCCTGCCTGGGCTCCGCCCATTGTGCACACAACGACACTTCCAACGTCCCGTTCCGCTGCTTGGCATTTACGATAGGATTCAGTCAGACCGAGTCTGCCAGACTGCTGCCGCATTGCGGTACCGAATTCGTCGCGGACAATCAACTGCATGTTCCTCCCCCTCCCCCTGAGTGTTTAGCCGCCTCGCTTCCCCTAGCCTTGCCTCGTTGTTCTCTCCAGACCCGATTGGCTTCATCCAATATTACCTGACGTCCCACGCGGGAAGCCAGACGGCATACCGGCATATGTTGTCCACCGCTAAACAGCCTCCAACAACTCGCAAAGAGACTGCCTACGTGTGTACCTAGTGTAGTGTCCGTAGTCTGCATACCCACCCACCGACCACCTAGAGTTTGCGCGAATCCGAAAGGAATGCCACTGCCACGATTGCATCTGACCAAATTCATTTAGAATCGGAACATTGAAAAAGAAAGCTTAGTAGCTTGCCGCCTCGCCGCCGCCGCCCTCAGTCTCACCAACCCGATTCCCTGTCATTGGCACTTGGGGGCTACCGGACCCACAGTGACGCGTGGCCCTCACCCCTGCCACTTTGCCCTTTTGGGGGTAACGGTTTGTCTTGATGCGCAGTCCACCACCTAGTGCACCCTTTTTGTTTGTTTTTTGCGCCAAGCCCATTCGTCGTAGTCCATGTGCTTTTATTTTTATGTATTCGTCTTTTTTCTTCCTTCCATCTTTGATGTATGCGGTATACCTCTGTTTCCACCGCAACTAGGTATGGCCCGTGTGGCTGCTGTTCGTGGCTCGGTGGCTTCCGCTCCGCCCCTGCGCCCGCCTCCCGGCTCTGTGCCCACTTGTCGTTGCTCATGCCGCCGCATTCAAAACTTTTATATCTTCACAACGCTGCCTTAGTAGCCGCTAATAGGCACACGGCTGGCGGTCTAGCAACTCGAGGCATCGTGGCCCAAGGTTTCATTTCGCCTTTACCCATGGCGAGTCGTCACTGGCCGCGTGGTACTTTGTACTACGTCGCAAGGGTAAGGGACTCGGCATCGTTTGCCGAAAACACAAGCCGCAATCGGAAACACTCATGGCCAGGTAGCTTGGTCAGCTTTGTGTAGTGCCAATCTGCATGCATGCAAGGGAAGGCAAAGCATTCGTACCTCGGAATGAAGAGGCCAGACCGGTGGCTGCCCCTTCACTGCGACAAAGTCGTGGCTGCATACCTCGGCACCGGACCGGCCAAACAATACCTGCCTACCTATCCGCACCGAGGTAGCAACAGCAACAACAAACCGACTTTCGACAGTCATCATCCCTTCCCCCTTGTCGCCTGTCCACCGTCGAGCTTCCTCTGGGGGCGGGGGGATGCCCGCAGTATTCGTGGATTGCGTGGCTGGTGGCGGGCGGACATTGACAGTGTCTTGGACATCTGCCGACGTCTTGACTCACCACATACAACTTCACCTATCGCCTTCTTCTGCCGGGCGGCGAAAAGGAACGTCTGGGTCAAACTGGCAGCATCCTCTGCAATTCGTGCACACGACGACTTGTGCGTGCGCTGCAACATGTCGAGATTACCTCGTCAAGCATCCGCCTCCTCTCCTCGTGATCACGGGGACCAAGTTAGACCCTGAACATCACTGCTCTCTTACTTGCGTCCGACGCCGCCTTTCCGCCCGAGAGTCCGCAGACTATTGCATCTGCCCCGCTCTCGAGCCGAGGGTGGAGCAAAGATGCAAACACAGTCACCATCAAGAGCGGGGGGCCTCGAAGGACTTTAGAGTTGAAGAAGGCGACCGGCCGATCGTTGCTGTTGGACAGCGCACAGTAGCTTGCAGCCGGCAATTGGCCGGCGTTGCTGACGCCAAGCATCCACCTACGACGGAGGTCCCGCCACATCCCGACGCAAGCCCGCCTCTTGTCCTCACGCGATTCCCAATCTCCGGATAACCCCTCTGATGATGTACGCGCCGTAATGTGGGCTGGGCAGGCCTCCGGAACCCGGGGGGCGCGCAGCCTCCCTCCGGCGATGCTGCCACCCCGCGTCGCGTCGAATATCTTTCCTTGGCCTTGCTGCTCTGTTGTATCCCGCCCTGCCCCGACCCCACCTCGTGCCTCTCACGGCCCAAAGCCATCATCACCCCGGCCGCCGATGTGCTCGTGGTATCTCTTCCGGGGTCATGGCAAGTTCTTAAAGAGCACTGGTTAGTGCTGTGGATGCTGAGCCTTGGGATCTGTGTCTATGCATGTCTATCGAAACCTAATATCAAAACCCTGCCCCGGGTAACGCGCCGCCTAAAGTGTCCCGCCGCCTTGGGTTTTCACCAACGAACATGGAGATCGTGAGCGGACTTACACCATGGCGTCTGTTCCGATCACTGGGGAAAGGCTGGGACAACTATACGCAATGGCGCTCGACCAACTAACTTGTTTGGACCTCAAAACAACGGCTCAACGCATGAGCCTGTTTTAAACATGAGCTTTGGCTTCGTATCCTGTGGTAGCGACGAGTTACAAGATTCTTTTGAACCCTTTCGACCTGAAGCACTCTTCTATACGCAAAGTATTGCACATCTAGTTCTCCAGCATCAATTCAAATTAGCCAATAGGTTTGCTAGACAATATTGCCACGCCCTCTCCAGTTAAATATTCACCCTTGTCCATGATCCGTTCTATCTTCTTTGCTTTGTTTTGATTTAGCCCCGTCGCCAACAGTGCAATTGACGAAGGCACCCGTGAAGACTGCTAGATATTAAGAGCAGCAACGAGCGCTGACGGGCGGGACTCATGATACGCAAGCAAGGCATGTTCTCATGTCAGGACTGTATTCAAGCGCGAATAATATCCTCCATGGCAGCAGCCATCATCACTGGGAAAACTAATGCTGAGTCGCGTGTAGACAGCTAAAATCTTACTAAACGCCAAATTCAGAGAACAACGTCATGGATCTGATATATAGTCACCTTTCCGGCCCGTCTCACCCCACGTTCGTGCCTTAGGATGATGGATGTAGGTGGGACTTCTCCTTGCGATTCTCTGTCCCGCTGTCTATAACCTCTTCTGCTTCAAAGGATGCTCAGCTTCTCCGAGGAATAATCCTTTACCAGACCAGATGGTGTCATATACAAGCTCCATTATAGGCGAGTATACCCAGTGAGATGGGAGTATAGACTTGGTGAAAACAATGAATTAGGGGTGTCTCTAATCGACATAGCAATATCTCCCTCACAGTGATGTTGAGAGGTTGGTGACCGAAATACATATTGGAACGGAAGGTGCCCAGGCCGTCGTTCAAGCAACGCTTCTGAAAGAGGGCAAACACATACTAATGATGATCATGGCGCCAATATGAGCCGTTGGCTTTATGTGGGTTCAACCCCCTCGATCCACAACATAGTGCGGCCCAGCCTCTTCAACCGGCCAGGGAGCAGCATCGTGTCTCGTCCAAGGACGCGCCGCTCACCGTTCGCGTCTTTGCCGGTTTATTCGGCTCGGCTAGTTCTGTGGCTTTGCGAAGCATCACCTTGCCTAGCCGTCCTCGTGGTAGGTTGTGATAGTAGAGTTATGGCTCAATATGTAACTCTACCAGACGCTGATAGGAGGGCTAGTGTCTATATGGGCGATATCCGAGATGGCCGCTGTCCGTAAGCCGGGAACGTGGCCTGGCCAGTTGGTTTGCAAGGTTCAGAGCGATCCCGCCGAAAGCCCGAACCTTCTTGAGGCTTGAACGCCTGCTTCCAAGACGAGACGATCGGTATGGTTCGAACACATGACATCCAGCCAGAAGCCATGCGTGCATGTTGGGCCCGCAAGATCGGTAACCAGACCATGTATGTTTTTCAGAGAAATGTTGAGCATGAGCGGACTCCTCGCCTTGGATGCTCGAATGCTTTATAATGTTGTCGTAGACCTCCATATTATAACAGATTCTCCTCGTGGCAGCAAACGGGCCTCGGATCGAGTGCTCTGCGATTGCTGGCCGGGCCATTGACGACAGGCCACGTAGTTCGCAAGAACCCGGGATCTCGTTTCATCCGATTCAGACAGCCGACGCGACGCAAATAATAACGCCGTGGAATGCCACTAGAACCCATTATTCTCTTTGGTATACCTTCGACCAGGTTGCGTCCCCAATACCGTCTGCGCCTCTCCAAAATCGCGAACATGATCGTTGCTCATGAAATTTTGTCCATCAATCGACATTTGTCCAACAGTCGACGCACACCGTCTCCAGAGCACGGAATGTTACAGTCGAATATTGATATCGAGGCACTCGACGCGCCATTCTCTCCGCCCAAGGAGGCTGCGCAGCCATTCGATGCCCAGCCCCGTCCACTCCTGCCTCTGCCTCGCAAGCTCTTCTGCTGCAGCACCGGCGAGCGCACTGGCGGTCGAGTTGATTACCTCCACGACAGTAGCATTGAAACCAGTATTCGGATCGAGGTCGGGCAGCTGCGAGGATGTCGGCGGGCGGGGCTGGAACCAATTGCTGCTTAAGTCGAAGAAGCAGCGGTCAGACCAATTGCAGGATGTTAGGAAGAGGATTAAGAGAAGGAAACTGCAATAGACGCAGGGCCGGTTGAGGAAGTATGTGCAGATGAAGAAGAGGAAGATGAAGGCGGGCGAGGCATTGGTCGGGATGAAAAGGAGGGGGAGCCAGCTGGAACCGTCGTTAGCAGGAAGTCCGGCAAGGGAAGAGGGCAGCACGGATTCGAGGGATCTTACCTTCGGAGACAGAACATGATGGCGGTGGCTGTCCTGTCCTTGGTGTTGGTGAGGTAAAAAGAGGTGGGTGTGGGAGAGGCCGGAGAGGTCGACAAATGCGGGATTCCCCAGGCGCAGTCCCTGGCACGTGTACACCGGACGCACTCGCTGATGGATCAAGCGATCGTTTTTCGCGTTTTTCCTTTTGCTTCGGGGGTTTGGTCCAAGGCCTCCGAGGTTACGAGCTCGGTGTGATGCGAACTCTGGGGCTGAATGCACACGTGTATTCCGGAACAACGTCGTGGGATCGATCGGTGCGGAAGCCGGACGCGGAAGGGGTTCCGATTGTGGTACAGTATGTTTCTTAATAGATTGGTCGCAAGCCGGACGCAAAGAAGAGGAAACAGAAACGGAAAAGGGGCAATGATTGCTGGGTTTGTCCGAGACAAATGGTCGGTTTCCTTCCAGCACTGACGACGAGGTTATGGAATGCAATGTAGGTATGTAGGTATACCCAGCAGGTAGATAGGTACCTAGATACATACCTACGCAGGTAGGTAGGTAGGTAGGTATATTACCTAAGTCGGTCGAGTCTCGTAGTTGCTGACATCAGACACCTACGAACCTTAAGTCCGATTGTCGATTCTGCAAGCAACACCAACAGCCAAAGCAGCGACAGGAGGAGGGTGGAGTGGAGGAAAGACCACCAGTGGCACGGCCCCACGTCGACACTGGGCAGCACAGGCCACCTGCATCTCTCCTGCCTGTCTGCCCAAAGCACCAGTAGCGTACCGGTGATCATCCCGGCACCACAGCTGCCCCTCAGCCTACCTGGGTAAACTACACGTGTAGATAGGTACCTGCCTAGGTAGGCATCAGCACGAGCACTCACTGATTCCCTTGCTGCGAACTGTGTTCCACACGTGTGCCCGCTGCACCTCATCCTAGCTGCTGTATCCAGGCAGGGCCGTTTGTCCGCTGCTCCCCTGTGAATATGCGACTTTCAAAGTGGCGTTTGCAGTACCTACCTAGATATGGTACAAGGGGAGTTGGGAAGGCGCCAGGTGCCCAGGCTTGTACTTAGATACCTAGGTACCTGAGCTACCTGTCTACTTTTTTTTTTTTTGAAGTACCTGCCTATGTACCTCAGATAGCTAGGTAGGTAGTCAAGCAAGGCACAGTCTAGGAACATACGAATATCCTATCATTTTCCTACCTAGGTAGGTACTGTAGACAGGTACCTAGGTAGGCATGCACCAATGCATCAGCACCGCCAAACAAACCAACTGAATCGTCGGCAACCCCAGAAGATGCGCTAAATTGACACTGGCCAGTCTGGGCCTGCTGCATGCGCGTTGATGAAGCCAACCGAGCCTGAAAATCTAGGTACCCACCTGGGATATGAAGAGAAAGGAAGGGATCAATTAGAGTAGGGATCTCGGTAAAAAGACAATAATAATGAAGAGTGAGTGAAGAAATTATGGAAGAAATTAAGTGAAAAGAAATACAAACAAAACGAACGGTTCAAATAAGATAGGTAAGTAGGTAAGAAAGGAAAAAGAAAAAAAAAGTCGCCCCCAGCTCGTCCTTGCTCTCCCGTCTTTCAACCACGTCACACACACCCCTGCTTCTTGCTCTCTCTCTCTCTCTCTCTCTTGCGTTCTGGCGCTACGGATACATCGACAGGGTTGTCTCACCTTGGGTCCTTGCGTTGGGCTCAGAAATCGTCCAGCCTCCCAAGTCATCTGTTTCCGTCCCAAAATTTATTTTTGATATCCTATTCTTCGCTGGGCCTTTCCCTTTTCTCCCACTCTTCCTCCACAAACTCTCAAAACCCCCATACCCAACACATCATCGTGTCGCGACGGAAGGACCTCTTTGTCAATTGTCCTTCGTTTCCCTCGTCGAAACACACACGCTCTCTCTTTCTCCGCACCCTCCCTTCGCCTCCTCTCCCTCCCCATTGACGCCGCCATGGTGTCCCCAATGCCCCCGGCGCCGACGCCTCCTGCCGGCACCATGCCCTCAAATGGTGATCGCAGCAACAATCTACTGAATCTGCTCAAGTTCAGCGGCGTCGGCGGTCAAGCTTCCCAAGCTGCCCAGGCCCGCCAGGAAGGTTACCAGCAGCAGCAGCACCAGCAACAATCGCCGCTGCAGCAGCAATCGCAGCAGCACTACCAGCAGTCGCCGCATCACCAGCACCAGCAGTTGCATCAATCCCAGCAGTCGCAGCCTCAACAGCTTCAGCAGCAGCAGCAGCAGCAGCACCACCACCACCACCATCACCAACAGCACCACCACCATGGCCATGAACCTTCCTCGACTATGTCTTCGTCCATTCCGACCCAGATCGTCGCACCAGCCCGCGCCCCGGCCGATCCTACCGGCCTCCTCGCCGCTCTGATGAAAGGAGCACACGATGGCGAGGATTCCCGGCAAGAGCCTCCTCAAAATGGCTCTTTTTCGACTTTCGGCGCATCGTCGCCCCCCGACGATACGCGCGCCTACCTGCTGAATCTGCTGAACCGCCCGAAGCCTAGCCAGAACGACATGCTTCTGGCCGAGTCGACCCGTTCCAATCCCCCGCAGGCCGGCGAGAACATCCTCCAGAGGGTCTTGGCCGAAGCTGGCCAGGGTCCCAGCATTCACATGCCCCCCAATTCATTCGAGTACGACCCCAGCGTCTACGCTCAATCCAGTGGTAACTACGGCACATACTCGTTCTCTTCGACTCAGGATTCGAATCTGCATGTTGCCCAGCACCAGCAGTATGGCTACAATGCCAACAGCAACAACAGCCTTGACGAGCCCCAGATTACCTCGCCACACAACCGCACACCCAAGTCTGGTTCCATCTCGGGTATCGCCCCACCTCAGTCGGCTGGCCAGTCGCCTGCCGGCCCGGCTTTTCAGATCCTCAAAAAGCCCCACGACTCGCCGAGCTCTCATCACTCCCATCACGGTAGCGAGACCAAACGTATCAACAACGAGCGCAGCCCTCTCGCCAGCCCTGAGCGTATCCGCCACAGCATTGGACGCGGTTCTTCTCCTGCAGATAAGCTTGCTAACCCCACGCCTGGCTCAACCGCCTCGTACGTGAGCGCCCCGTCTGCTGCCGAAAGGAACAAGGAGACGGTTTCCGAAGCAATCCACGACATTGCGCAGCAAGCAGATTACGAGGCTCAGCAAGCTCTGGCCCGCGCTGAGGAAGAGCAGTCTCGGCCGGAGTACATGCAGGACCTCGAGGACATGAACTTGGCGCGCACCGAGAGGGAATTCGAGGAGAGCGCCCATCATGCCGCTCAAGCCATCAAGAAGGAGCTCGACCGCGAGGAGAACAGGGATATCCTCGAAAAGGTTGTCTCCGCCGAGGTGGCTGAGGAGGTCCGCGAGATCATCGAGGAGGCTGCAGGCCATGCCGTGGCTGACAGCTGGGAAAGCGCGGACCAAGACGAGATCGTGGTGATTGAGGAGGAAACTCCCTCACCCGTCAAGGTCTTCAATTTCCCCATGAAGCCTTGGATCTCGATTGCTTTGCAAGACGGCGCCACCGAGCCCCGCCCCCAGTTCCGTGACGAGGCTATCATGGACATCGCCCGTCTCAAGAAGGAGTTTGACCAGATCGACCGCAACCTCTACACCGCCACCGAGAACTACATGGCCTACGGTATGTCCAAGGCCGGTGGTCTTCGCGTCATTCGACAGGACGATGGCAAGGATGCCAAGATCTTCACAGACACCAAGGACCGCATCTTCAATGTTGCCATGTCCGTCACCCCCCCTGACCATACCAGCACCCACCGTGAGGCCATTATCGGCACGGGCATCAGCGGTACTGTCTATTGGGTCCAGATAAAGAACGGCGAGAAGGATCACATTGAAGATGCCCACCCGGAGCAGTACGGCTTCGCCCTGCCCCCATGGCCTCCCACGAAGGTGGTGACGCCCCCGGTGGTGTCCTCAAGACCCGCGCTCGCCCTTCGACGATCCACCCAGAGTTCTTCGCTGTTGGCCGCGGCAAGTCCATCAATATTATTTGGCCGACATTCATCATGCAAAACAATCTGCTTAAGCCTGGTCACGACCGTGTCGTCGACACGGAGAAATTGACCAAGCAGTGTTCGTTGAAGATCAACACCGGTAAGGCCGGCAAAGACTTCACCTTCAGTCAGGATGATAGCGTGATAGTGTCTCTTGACAAGTCCGGACGCGTCAAGTTCTGGGACGTTCGCGACCTTACCGCCGCCAAGGAGGGCAGTGACCCCCGCGGGCCTACACCTGCCCACACTTCGCTCGAGATCAAGGAGCCTCTCATGACCTTGACTAGCACCCCCGAGGGTGAAAAGGCCTGGCCCACGTCTGTTCTCCTTGTCGACAAGCTCCGCCCGTACCAGAAGCGCTGCGCTTTGCGCTACATGATCATTGGCATGAAGCAGAACCATACTCTTCAGCTCTGGGATCTTGCTCTCGGCAAGCCTGTCCAGGAGTTCAACCTGCCCCACAGCAAGGAGTCTGACGCTGTCTGCAGCGTCATGTACCACCCTCCGACTGGCATGCTGGTCATCGGCCACCCGACTCGCAACTCCATCTATTTCGCGCATCTGTCGGCTCCTAAGTACAACTTGAAGAGCGTGTCCCAGGTGGAGTACATCCAGCGCTTGGTTGCCCAAGATGCCACCATTCCCCAGCCTGACTCGACGGCCGTTATTAGTGGTGTCCGCGAGTACTCGTTCGCGAACCGAGGAATCCTGCGCAGTCTCGACATCCTTGCCAACCCGGCAATGGCCCAGGAGACCGACGAGCCCACCCTCTTCGAGCTTTACGCCATGCACTCCAAGGGCGTCGCTTGCCTTCTAATCAAGCAGGCGGAGCTCGGATGGACCAAAGACAACAAGGTTCTGTCTCCGGTCGATGCCGTGGATGCCGGTGTTGTTGCCATTTCGAAGCTGAAGCCTCCTGTCAGTCAGCCTGCCGAGCCCAACCACCAACATGCCGACGCTGCTGCCCGCAATGGTGCCAAGGATTCTCTACTCCAGACCACTCCTTCTCAGGACGAAAACATGCCTCGCCGCGGCCCCGAGTCCGTCACTCCGGTTAAAATCGTCAAGGCCGAGTCGAAGGAAGAGGAGACCCCTGTTCCTGCTCCCGCTCCTGCCAAGGAAGAGAAGCAGGAGCGCAAGAGCCGTAAGAAGAAGGCAGCTGCTGCCGCGGCTGCCGCGGCTGCCGCTGCCGGCAACGACGCTCAGACCAACGGTTCCCCTCGCGTAAACCCTTCTAACAACAACTCCAAGGACTCGGGCAAGTCCTCTGCAAACAACTCCATCACCCAAGATTCTGTCGAGACGGCGATTAGCAGCATGGAGGCTCGCCTTCAGAACGGGTTCAACAACTTGCTCAATTCGTCTTTCAAGACGCTTCACAGCCGCATTGACGATGGTCTGCGCGCCCGCGAGGCCGACTTTGACGAGCGCCAGCTTAAGCTCTTAAACATGGTATCGGAGGTCCTCAACGAGAACACACAAAAGGTGCTCGAGGCGCTCATCCAGGAGCAGTTCAGCAATGCCGTCATCCCCACGATCGCCAGTGTTGCGGGCAAGGCCGTCTCCGATCAGTTCACCAAGAGCATGAACGCCCAGGTCTCGCAGTCCGTTCAGAAGGAGATTCACAAGGCCCTTCCTTCTGCCACCCAGCATGCGCTGCAGAACGGGGACTTTGTCAAGGCCATCTCCGACAGAGTCGGGGCTACTGTCTCGGCCAACGTCCAACAGGAGGTTGTCAACACCTTGACCTCCCGCCTGGGTCCTTCGTTCACCAACATGGCGACTCAGGCCTGCCAGCGCGTTGTCGGCGAGCTGCAAAAGCAGCACCGCGGCGAGATGGAGGCCTCAACGCCCAGCGTCTTGCCGAGAGCAACAAGGTCGACCAGCTGTCTGCAATAGTGACTCGTCTTACTGGGACGATCTCGAGCATGGCCGCGGCGCAGGAGCAGTTCCAGAGCGAGTTCCTCAAGTTTCAGCAACAAATGATCCGCGTCCAGGCTCAGCAGCAGCAGCATCAGCCTCAACAAATGTCGCACCACCACGCGACACCTTCCTACAACGCTCCTTCGGTTGTTAGCCAGGTTCCCAGCCAGGTGCCGAGTCAGCTCCCCAGCCAGTCTTACAGCAACGTTCAGAGCTCCGATCGTGCTTCGCAACAATCGATGAGCTATGGCCACTCGCAGGCTCTGACGGTTGTCAAACCCAACAACAACGACCACGATGCTGACTTGCAGGCCCGCATTGCCGTTATCAATCAGTCCATGAGGAGGGCCGTGCCGAGGAGGCCGTCGTCCGTTGGATGCAGTCTGGCCGTGAGCAGGAAGTGTTTGAAAAGTACATGTCGAAGTACAGCCCGAGTTTGTTCGCAACCTGCCTCACCTGGTTCTCCTTACGGTGACTGCCACTGTCAGTCTGAATCTGGAATCTTACACTCGAGAAAGGATCGCCTGGCTTGAGATGGTTGTACACAGCCTCCAGGTCTCTCTCGGCAACATGGTAAGTTGTTGCGTTGTTCCGTATTCACTAAGCATGACTAACGGCGGTTGCTTTCTTTTTTTCAGGATGAGGATGCTCGCGCGGTTACTCCAAAGATTATGGGTATGCTGGTGGCCCGTGTCGAGGGCTCTTCGTCCGGATTAGCAGCACGTCGGGCAATGACCCGGTGCTGAAGAATCTCTCGCAGATCATCGTCAATGCGAAGCGCGTCATTGATGCATGCCAGGACGAGCAGCAATACGCTTGAGAAATGGTCTTGGTTGGAGGTGGACATATTTGGCAGCCGTGACCTTTGACGACATGACGATATCAAGTACATACGACATTTCGACGCCATACAGAATGGAGGGCGGCTTTGCTGTTAAGCATGGCCGCGATACCGAAGGAGACAGATATAACCTTCTGGACAGTGGGTTGCGGCCTGGGCACTATAGGCCTGCCGTTGATACCTCGAGTGCACATATGATTGCGTTTCCTTGGCTTTGGAGAATGGGGTTCTAGCTCATTGGGATTTCGATGGGATGCGTGATACCGGGCATGCAAACGGAGTAGTTTGGGCTTGGAAGGAAGTGTAAGAGGGCGGCAAAATCCGGAAGCTTTTCTCGTTTGTAATAAGGGGTACGCTTGGGTGTATGGCGGAACGGAGGGACAAGGACAGACAGACAGACACAGACCGCTGAGGGCGATTGGACGACTAACCCAGGGTATTTGGTATTCATGGGTTTGGATGGTTCCTTTGGGGCAGGCGTGACGTTCTCTTTAGACAGGAATATGAGAGGTGACGTACAAATTCTTATTCTTGCAGAGAAGGGGCAGACGTGATCTCTTGAAGGGCAAACGTGGAGGGGTCTCTTTACAACAACAACTCGGAGCAGCCAGTGGCGAAACCGATAGGTACGAAGACATATGCATTACATAATCTTTGAGAATGAATGGAGGATGTGGCCTGTGCCCCTGACGAGCAAGCAGAACCCTGTAGGACTTGATGCCTGACAGCCTCACACCCTTGGTGGGCTGTCAATGATTGGACGAAGACTGGCGGCAAAGGGCAGGACAGCTGTGCATGGAGAAAGCTCAGTCACACAGCGCAGCAGCCACGCACATGCACAGCGCGAGGCGACGTGGAAAGACCAGACAGTGAGAGGAAGAGTGGGGCCGCCCCTAGATAGGGTGGGTGTACAGTACCTAGAACTGCTTTACCGCTAGGTAGGTCGGCAGGTGTAAGTTATAGGAGGTAAGTACCTACCTACCTACCTACCCTAGGTAGGTAGGAACTGAGCCAGTGTGACGTACAGGATAAAGGCAACAGTGGCAGCAGCAAATCCAGCCACCGAGTGTGACATGTACTGTACCTCGACGCGATCCAACGAAAATCTTTGTCAAGCCGTTTTGTCCTTGGTACAAGACACCTTTTTACAACAGCGTTCCTGTTTAGTCCTGGTAAGGAGGTAAGAGCCTACACCTACCTACCTACCTACCTACTACCTATCTATCTACCTGTCTACACCAGCACACCAGACAGACATCTGCAATCTCGACACGTTGTTCGTAGTTTTTCCGGCCGCCGAGTTAACCTGGAGCCATTTGTATTGAGACCCACTTGATCATACCTAGGTCAGTAAGTAGTGAGTGCACAGCACACACAGACTGGGTGTGTAGAGAGTGTGCAAAGGAGAGCAGTACGAAGTACTCAAGTCCAAATACCAACCTAGGTACGAATACCTGGTACTTTTGGTAGAGGTCGACGGAACGCGACAACGACAACAAAGCTCCAATTCAATTGACCAGGGGGCCAACACGACACAGCTGTCTTGTCTGCCCTGGACCGACGGCCACCTTTTCTCTCAACGACGAACACGACGAACACGACGACCACGACTAGCCACGCCAGCTTCTCGACCAGTCGCTGCCGCCGCCGCTTCTGCGACATCTTGTTCGTCCACCTGATGCGAAGTTGACCAGGTACCCTCCATCGTCGACAACAAAGGCGCAATCACCTGCACCAGCAGACCGAGTCAAGATAACCCGAACCCGACAGCTCGACGTCACTCACCGATATCTCGTCGTCGTCGTCTTCTTCGTCTTCGTCTTCGTCGTCGTCGTCGGATTCCCACCTCCCCCCCTCCTTCCGCATCTCACCACAGTGCCGAGCTCCTTGCCGGGGACCACTCCTCCCCTCGCGCGCGTATGAGCTGGCAGGTGGCTTCGGGCATGGGGTCGAATATTGGCAACGGCATGGGCGGGCCTGGAGGAAACGAGATGGGCGGTGCTATGCAGGGCAGCGGGGGCAACCAGCCTCATGCGACTGAATACACGTTGCAGGGTAGGTCTTTCAACGCTGGCCGCATTCAACATCTGTTTGCTGACTACCTCACTTCCCAGGTGTTATGCGCTTCCTCCAAACTGAGTGGCACCGTCACGAGCGGGACAGGAATGCGTGGGAGATTGAGCGCCAGGAGATGAAGGCTAGGATAGCCGCCCTCGAGGGCCAGTCGAGGAGGTCCGATGCGACCCAGAAGGCTCTTAAGAAATACGTCGCCATCCTTGAGAAAAAGGTCAAGGATCAGGCTGCACAGCTCAAGGGAGGGGGCAAGGCAGGCGACCAGCCAACAAAGACAGAGAAGGACAGGGCTGCTCTGATCCAGGAGAAGCTTCAATGTGAGTACTCCGGATGCACGTGTCCTAACCAAACAACCGCTGACACGACATCACGCAGCTTCCAAGAAACCGTACGGCGCCGAAGCTACCGAACTCGAGATTGAGAAGGGTGACGACGAAGCCCAGCGTGCAGACCTCAAGTCTTTCTTGGACCAGTGCCAAGCCGAATTCACCTACCTGATGATCACGCCTGCAAACCCTCTGCCTCCTCGAGACTCACCTCCGCTCCCGATACTTGAAGATTTACGCGAGGGCGAGCCGTTCGGCGTTCCAGGCGGCAAGCCGTTCCAGGAACCGCTCTTCCCCTTCGCTTCCTCATCTCTTGTGCCACAAAATCACGTCCGCGAAGCCAATCGGCCTCCTCCTGCTCCAAACCACGCGCCTCCAATGCAACGAAGCCAGCCGACCAGTTTCCAGTTGAAACCAGCTGAACAGCAGCAGCAGCAGCAGCAACAACAACAACTACAGCAACAGCAGCATCAGCAGCAGCAACAACTACTACTACAGCAGCAGCAGCAGCAACAACAGCAACAACAACAACAACAGCAGCAGCAGCAGCAGCAGCAGCAGCAGCAGCATCAATCTGTACCGTCCTTGAACCCTGAATCCGCGCCGCCTGTCATGTATGCTGCCGGCACCGAGTGGCCCCAGCCTATGTCAGTGACCGCCCGCATGCTCGACGATAACATGCAGCAGCGTCCTGCTCATGCCGTGGAATCGATCAGCAGCGTGGAGCCGGCCGATGAGCTCCAGCCCAGTCGCTCTGCCTCCGAGTCTGATGGATGGGATTTTTCCGAGGGCGCGTTTCCGGAATCCAACACATCGCAACCTCTGCAGCAACTCACAAACCGGCCTGATACCGATGCCTTCCCAGCCGCAGACAACCTCCCCAAGTCGCCCAACCGTGGGCCAAGTTCTCAACGCCGCAAAGGATCAATGTCGCGCAGACGCAGCGCAGACCATGATCTGTCACTGAACGCGGCTACCCAGAAGGCCGAGACGGGCAACTTTAAGCTGCGGTTTGGACTTCGAGGTCACCTGGATACGGTACGGACTGTCATCTTCTCGGGTGGCGGCAGTCCTGCAGAACCCGAGATCTGTACCGCTGGCGACGATGGCATGGTCAAGCGCTTCCACATTCCCCGTGTTGATGTTCACGGCCAGACCAACGCCGCATCGGACCTCGACGTAACAGCCAACTTCTCTCACCGTGGGCATGCTGGAGCAGTGCTTTGCTTGACATCTTGGTCGCCGTCTCCGAGCTTCAGCACTGGTGGCCGCGCCCAAGGCGACGGCTGGATATTCTCTGGTGGTCAGGACGCGACCATCAGGGTCTGGGAACGTGGCAGAGTTGACCCGAAAGCCACACTCGAGGGCCACACGGATGCCGTCTGGGCATTGTGTGTGTTGCCGACCACTCTCGGCGCCATCTTTGGCCAGAACAGTCAATACGGAGGTCCCGACCGCATCTTGCTCGTCTCCGGCGCCGCCGATGGATCCGTCCGTCTGTGGGCCGTCAGCGCACCTCCCCAGCTGACCTCACCTCAGCCAGGCACAAACAGAGCCGGTCTGTCAGGCAGCCGAGGCCGCGTCCGCGGCAACTCGATGAGCTCGGGAAGTGCTTTCTCGAGCAACCCGCAACCCAACATGGCATCCAACTCGCCCTTTAACCACACTTTGGTCCATAACATCAAGAGGCCCGAGGGCTCCAATGCCAGCCCTACTTGCATCACCCCTCTCAGCCCCAGCGGCGGAAGCTTTGTCGTCTCTTACTCGGACGCATCTATTCTCGTCTACGACACCAGATCAGGGGAACAGATTGGAACAATGGATAGCTCAGAGACATACGACGGCTCAATCAAAACAAGTGTCAACGCTGTTGTTGCGACGACTGTGGGGCTGGAGCAGCCTCAAGGTGGTCTGTCTGAAGAGGACAGCAGTGCTGGTGGCGGGCCGACGGGCGGAGGCAGATCCATGGCAGGATCCGGTGTCGAAGGCGTCATCATTTCCGGACACGAGGATCGGTTCGTGCGGTTCTTTGATGCCAACAGCGGTAAGTTTAGGATGATGTCGCTCGCCCATGGACAAAGTACTGATGAGTCTTTAGGGCAATGTACATACAATATGCTAGCCCATCCGGCATCGATTTCGAGCCTTTCCCTCAGTCCAGACGGCCGCGAGCTCGTTAGCGCAGGCCACGACGCATCACTTCGGTTCTGGAGCCTCGAGAAGCGATCCTGCACCCAGGAGATCACGAGCCACCGCATCATGCGCGGCGAGGGTGTGTGCTCCGTCGTCTGGAGCCAAGACGGCAAGTGGGTTGTCAGTGGCGGCGGTGACGGCGTAGTGAAGGTCTTTGCGCGGTAGATTGGAGGGAGCATCATGTATGTCCCTCGTTGAATAGAAGCGACGAAGAGAGCGGATATACAATACCAGCAGCAGCATAGCGTCCGATGAAATGGCGTCGTCTTTGGGTCAATACTTGCTCTGGACGAACATTCTGATTGTTACTCTAGCTTGGTTGATGGGGCATGAGATGGAGAAGGCGGTGTTTCTTTTTTTGTCATTTATTTATTGGGCGTGGCATTGGTAGAAAGATGTGCCAATGCTTTTGCTTTGGGGCAGTGGACTCAGACACTGGGTCACGCCCAGGAAAGGGGGCGAAAAAACAAAAGAAGGAGGGTACGAATAGTCGAATTGGGTAAACGGGAGATGGCCATGAGCAGGAGTGGCACGCCTATGTTGTGTTGTAATATTGTACCGGGGCAGCATTGTTCATTACACGTCGATACCCCCCTCACCACTAACCCCCCTCGGTCTCACTATGGTGCGGCTATAGCTGTTTTAACGTTATGGGGTTTGCTCGGTTTCTCCGTATATAGTTTCACGCTGAAGGAATAGACGATTGTATGAGTGGTACTGTCGTATGAACGGTTGTGGGTATTGAAGCTTGGGTTGGGGAAACAAGGCTATGATACATCATCCGATCCGCAAAGGGAGTAATGCCCTGCAAGTAAGATATAAAATAAAAAAGAAAGAAGATGAATAAAAAAGACGGCTTTGTGCTAAAACTCCAACTCCTCCACCTCCATGCCGCAGCCGTTGCACTTCTTGACCGTCATGCCGTCCTCGTTCTCGACGGCCCGCCCCCAGTCGTGGACGTGCTTCCCGCCGCCGACCGAGTCGCCAAACTTCCTCGGGCCGGAGCCGGCGGCGGCGCTGGCCTGCTGCCTCCGGATGGCCTCGGTGCGGGTCTTGCGCTTGAGGTCGTTGAGCTTTTCGCGGAACTTTGCGTCCTTGCGGCGCTTCTTGTCGGCCTCGCGGCGGGCAAACTCGTCGTCGAGCTTCTCGGCGGACCCCCACTTTGTCGTGAAGGCGTACTCCTCGACCTGGAAGCGGAGGAAGAGCATCATGTCGTGCCAGTGGGACTTGTGCGGGTTCGGCCGCGAGAGGTGGGGCAGCAGGTCTGCGTCCTTGAGCTCCTCGTCGGTGAGGAGGTAGTCCTCCCTGCACTCCGTCTTGGTCAGGAGGGAGTACTTTTCCGGGTGCTTGTCCTTGCAGGCGTGGCAGACCTGCGCGCCAAACACCTCGTCCCAGACAAAGTCGATCTCGTACGAGCCGCAGTCCTTGCACTTTTTCCGGGCGGCGTCGTCGGCGAGCACGCTGAGGCCGGGCTCAAAGGGTCCCGCCTTCTGCCGGCGGAGCTTGCGGAGGAGCTGGAGGCGCTCCCACTCCCGGGAGGACATGCCCTTGGGCTTCTCCTCCTGCGGCGGCCCGCCGCCGCCGCCGGGCTTCTGCCTCGGCACGAGGGCCGTGTTGTGCGGGTCGTCCTCGATCGTGAGGAAGCCGCCCTTGGTGTCCGTCATGGCCGACATGTTGTAGTCGACAAACTTTGCAAAGTTGCGCGCCGGGCGCGGTATGGCGCTGGTGTCGCGCGCATCGCGGTTCGTCGTCGGGTGCTGCTGCTGCTGCTGCTGCTGCGAGCCCGTGCCGGAATCCCCGGTCGAAATGGACGAGTGCGGCCGCTTGCGCGAGGTGTCTGCCGCCGCCGCCACCGATCGGGATGCGCCAGCGGTTGTGATGTGGACGTCGGGGGTCGCAACGAAGCCCGAGGCGGTTTTCGGGACGGAGGCGGCGCCGGAGGCGGCGAGCTCGGCGTCGCGGCGGTCACGGAGGGCTTTGGCACGGAGGCGGGACTCTTCCTGAGGCGGACAAGTGTTAAGAGAAGTGTGAGATAGGCCGCTGGGGTGTGGAATCATCGGAGAAGGGGGCTGCTCACCATGCGACGGGTTGCCGCTGGCGTGGGAGGCGTCGCGACGGGCGGCGGGGCGGCTGCCGGGTTCGGCGGTGGTGTTGACGGACGGACCATGGTTGCCGCAGAGACTTTGGAGACCGAATCGGGGATATCTTGGGCGTTGTTGTGCACGACGGGTGTTGTGGTTTGGAGGATGTTAGTGTGTGACGTGAATGGGCGTGGAGGGGCAACTTTTCGAGGAACGATTATGTCACCAGTTAGTCGCGAATGCACGTGCTTTTTTTCCCCCTTTGTTTTCCCTCTTTTTTTTCTTCTTGGCTGTCCTGACCGAAGCACACCGAAAAGATGAGGAATGGGGGTTGGGGAAGGCGGCAGCGGCGGAGCTGCCGGGACACATGGCAGGAGGAATTAGAACCAGTGGCACAGTTGGAGGGACGAGAAGGCGAGAGGGATTAGCGGACAACAGACAGCGGTAGTAAAAATTAATGAGCTGTATCATTCGACGAGCTAAGCATCTATGAGGCGGTTGCCACCTTGTCCTGAGATCAGCCGCAGGCATGCGCGTCCCAGCAGATTTGTTGCTTGGTTGCAGGTTGCAACCAACTGCCCGAGGGCGTGCTTCTGGGCCAGGCGTCCCCTGGTGTGATCCTGCATAACCAAATGCCTGTTTTTGTTGCCCGTTCCAAACACCCGAGAGAGATTAGAGAGAGGGAGAGAGAGAAAATAGAGACAGAAGACAGTTTACTCCTCCTTGGCGCCGCCACGGCCGGCACGCTCGGCGGCCTCGATGGCCTTCTTGTCGCTCTGGGCGGGGCCGCTCTGGAGACCCTGCATGAAGCCGGCGGGAGCAGCAAAGGGACGCTTGAGGTCGCCGGAGGCGGGCTTTCCAAAGACGTGGATCTTGACGAGGTTGCTCTCGAGGGCGCCCTTGAGGGGGATGATGGACTGGATGAGGAGGGGGTTGGTGTACTTCATGTAGATGTGCATGAAGCCCATCATGGCGATGCCCATGGCCTGGGAGCGGAAGGCCTGGCGGAGCTGGGTCGTGTCGTAGGCGTGGATGGTGGTTGTGACGAGCTTGCCCTCCTCCGAGGAGCCCATGGGTGCCGGCTCGACGTACTTGAGGGTGGTCATGTCTGCGGTTGAATTGTCAGCGTCTGGCCGTTGCGCGAGGGAGGGGAAGGGGGGAGGGGGGGGGGTTGTTCCCCATGCGCCGTGGCGTTTGTATGTACGCACCCTTCTTCTTATTGATCTGTGCCTGGACGTAGAGGTAGATGATGGCGATGATGATGTTGCTGGCAATGTAGCCGGCGCGGCACAGGTTCAGGACGTTGGGGTCATCGAAGGGAACCTTACGGGAGACCTGCACCATGCCGAGCATGATGATCAGGTTGGTGCTGGGAGCATTGTTAGCACTGGACGTTGGTAAAGGAGCCATCGGGAATGGCGGCGGCGGCAGCAGCAGCAGCAGCAGCATGCGCACGCAGAAATTGCAGTGAGTTGCGACGGGACGGGGGAGCGCGACGTACATCTGAGGGCTGACCATTTTGGCGGTTGTGTTGAAGAAGAGATGTGTACAAGTAGATTGACAAGGGAAATTCGACCCGAGGGACCTCTGCGAGTGCGAACGAGGTTGATTGACAGGAACTGAAGAAGGCTGGAGTCGGAGGAGGAGGAGGAGGAGGAGGCAGAGGCGAAGATGGCGCGGCGTGGAGTTTGGCGAGTTTTTGTACGGTTTTAGCGCGTGAGGGTCAGTGTTCGCTGGCCCAGAGGGTGAGGTGGTCGAAACGGCGTCTGGGCTTGGGTGGGTTTAGGCGGAGGTGGGGCTGACAGTGGGTGGTAAACTCGCTGTAGCCTACCGAGTACCTAGGTAAGTACAACATTACCCTGGGCGGACCGATTCGGGGTCCAGTGGGATGGCGAATTGCGAATCATCACAATTTTATTTTCCTTGTCCATCTCCGATTCTCCGTAGCATCTTCCCCATTACCAGTACCTCTGCGGATAGTTACACTAGATCGGGTTAAGCAGTGATGCGTGAACACTGGGGAACCTTTGGGCTTTCTTCTGTAGCCTTCCGCTGCTGTCCATGCCGGAATCACACTGAAAGAAAGCATGCGCACGTACTTGGCAACGCTACGGGGAGCCTTGCATCTGCCCATCGTGTCCCATGGTTCCCTAACGCATGCCTGGTCGGTTTCTTTCGGCACTCTGACGCAGCAACGCATACATAGGCATAGGTAGGTAGCATTGCAAGCTACTAGTTTACCTTGGGTACCACGTACTGCAAGTAGGGACATTCGTACATAGGCAGACCTGAGACATAACCGTCCCCCACATTGGTTTGCTGTCTCCATGTGGCGCAGAATCGGAGACGGAGATTGCCATAAGGACACGTTCGTCGATTGCAGCAACATGGGGAATCCTAATTGTCCTGTTGGTTGGTTGCTAACCCACCACCTGCCTAATCCAGACAGCTACTCTCCTTACCTCATCTTCGTATACCCACTGTAGTACGGAGTACGGATATTCCGTATACTTGGTAAGTACAGCAACTCCCATTGATAATGCAACTCTGATGCCGTCTCGCAATATGCCAACGACACAAGAAAGGTCTCGTCATATTCCGTGCCTACTTCGTATGTACACCGGGGGCCAAACGCCCACAACAATATCAACAATGAGAATGTTACCAATCAACACGACCACCACCCAGAGCTGCGAACCTAGGCACTCCGTACCCCACGCCACGCCTCGCCTCAAGCAAACGTCTTGAGTATCGGGAGGTACGCCGTGTAAGCCTTTCCGGTCCCCGGTTCCATGCTGTACATGTAGTCGGCCCACCAAGGGCCCGCTGCCCACCAGATCACTCTGTCAACTCGTTAGCCCCGACCCGGCAGACATTGAAGACCGCTCAACACGACTTGCACCATTGCGACTCACCCTTTCCACTGCTCTGAATTGTCCGCAAGGTGCTGAAGCGCCCCCTTGACGGCCGCCTGACACTGCGTGTTGGCACCCGCGCCAATCTCCCCAATCACCCCCTGCTTGTTGTTGTCCTTGAGCCATTTGGTCGCGACGGCAAGACGTTCGGCGCCCACCGTGCTGCTGACGCAGGCCTCGTTGGTGCCCGAACCGTCCGAGTCGAGGTATTGGTGCATTTCGTAGTACAGGAGCTTGCCGGTAGCGTCACTGGGGTCGGTGAGGTTCTTGAGCGCTTCGCCCGTGCCGCTGTCGATCTGCACACGGTCCGAGGTCAGTTCACGCCCATCACTTGCTACAAGACCGGGGACCAGCTCTAGGAAATCGGCGTACCCAGTGCCAGGCGCCCGAGTAAGCGTTGCCCTCGATGAAAATCTTCTGCTTCGTTGCGCCTGCCGCCCGGATGTTGTCAATGGCGGCCTGGTTGAGGTCCCTGACCAGCGAGTTGTCCATGTCGTGGTACTCGTTGTTGGTGTCGAAGATGACCTTGTCGTTGTCCTTGAAACGAGCGGCCACCGTCTTCCACCAGGCCCCAAAGTCGGCCGGGCTGCTGATGATGTTGCCGTAGTACCGCCCGTAGTTGTGGGCGTCGAGGATGGCATATGATCCCTTGGACGTCACATCATTGATGACCTGCATCCCTGTCAGTCCCGTGCCCTCTCTCGTTTCGCCAGGGAAGCCGCCGATACGCACATCTTCAAGACCGGAGAAGTAGTCCTCGTCGATCTGGCCCGTCAACTGGTTGGGGATGATGCGCTCCATCATCGTTCCGATGCGAAACGTGTTGAGCCCCTGGGACCTCAACGTCTTGTAATTCAACTTAGCCCATGTCGCCGCTTTACGCAAACGCGCACATCGTCATCACCACTTACATCAATGGCCGTCTTGTTGGGCCATGTGTAGTCCTTCCCCAGCTGGCCCGGCAGGGTGTTCTGGCCAAACTCGCCGCCACTCTCGTTCGTGCCCACAAACTCTAACTTACCCGCGCGTTTCTCCTTGACGCCGTCGACGGGGGCTGCCAGGGCCGATACGACGGACGCGGCTCCGAGAGCAATGCTGGAGAACTTCATGGTGTTCGGCGGCCAAAACGACAAAGGTTAGGCTCAGAAATAGACAAGGTGAAGGGGTCGGATGTCATCCCAATTGAGAACGAGACGGATTCCAGCATGGCGCCGACGCATCGACGCTTTATACTCCTTTGACGGCCCTCCTCCCTTGCCACCCCTCTCGTCCAATCCACAGCCAAGCGGCAGAGTAGAGCATGGTTCATGGTTAATACCATGGAAAGCGGGAAAACCGGCCACCCTCCTGCCAGTGCGACTGCTCGCCGTGCCCCGTCCCGTTTATCAAGACAAAACAAGATGCGAATTGGGGGAAATGAACCGGCATAATCAGCTGGGGACCCCCGCTCAGTGCGATCGTCTGATCTGGTCGAGGCTCCATAGCAGCACAAGGTGGTGGATGCAGGCCGAGCCCTTTCTAACTAAGCTTGCTCGGTAAGTTATCATGCCTAGATGACGTGCTGTGCGGGGCAGCCCCTGGTCTGGGAAGAGAAGAATACATTACCTATCGGGATCTGGGCGTCTCCTCTGGATCTTGTAGATGTGGATCATCAGTAGGTGACATCCGAAGCGTAGCGACGCACGCGGCTACTTTACGCCACGGGATCGCCGTTTGTGGCACCCGGGCCAATCTATCCGCGGGTGAAGCTGGGCCGCCAACGACATCATTACGCGAGAGGTTGAGAGTAATAACGGAGGGGCGGCGCACCCGGAGACTTGAGCTTGTTCACTCGGATAACGAGTGCCGGCATTGAGTGCCAGGGGAAAACAGCTTACTGATACAACACATCGGACGAATGACGGTCTACGTTCAACTAAGATCAAGCTTTGTCTTGGCCCGATTGAGGTGGGGTTTAAATTATCCGTTTCGAGTTGCGGGGGAGCCGCTTCCGCGCGTGGTAACAGGTATAGTGTCCGGTTGACGAGATTAAGGAAATGTGCCAACGCTATGCATAGCAATTATTGTAATGGGGCTCGCTGGGGAGCCGAACCATGAGCGGAGGACGCCGGCACGAAAAAGGTACAGATGGGCCCGACGGAAATGAAGCCTGCCCGAGGAAGAAGAATCAAGGAAAACATGACCGGCTCTCGTTGATGTCATTCGACAGAGGCGGATGAACTGCTGAGGAAACCTTGAGGATTTTAAGGGGAAGCGGGCGTTTTTGGGCCGGCACTAAAGATTGCATCTGGGCAGGGAGTTCCTTGGGCAGGGCCAGATCCAGGACGCGGTCATCTCGTTGCAGCAGCCGGAAAACTGACGGCTTCATCTGCTTGCCGCTGGCTGCTCCGATACAATGCAGGCCGATGATGCAACGTTGATGCGCCAGGTGAGCAGAGGTGCGAGTTGTAGGCTCAATGTGCAGCGTGGCAACGCGCTATATCAGACATGACAATTAAGAGGGGTTGCACAGAAAAGTTATTCTCTGACTCGAGTCCTCAATGTGAAGCATCATTGATGGCACGTCTGTCCGTCTGTAGACGAGGGGATCTGTGGTTGGCTCGCCGGAATTCCAGGCAAGTCGGGCTCCACACGGAGCACCGAAACGTCACGTGACGCGGACAAACTCTGGGAGCACGGAAATTCTTCCCGGGTCGCGATCCATCTGAAGGAGCCGCTATCAATCCCAGACAGGGCCATCATATCGCAAAAAAACGGTGTTGCGAAAATGCAGCCAACACGAGCACTTTTGAAGAGATCCGTGTGGAAGGGTGAGTTCGACCTGCTGGCGCACTGCGCATCCAAACCAAGGCCATGAGCTAACCGACCGCTTCCAGGACCACACATCGTCCCGTAAGGAGGACACTCCCCTCTTCCTGCGAAACCTCTCGATCGAACCCTCGAATCTGACCTCGATGTGAAACAGTCTCCCCATTGTGCGACCCCTTCCCGGCCAGAAGATCACGCCCATCCGGACACAGGCCCGTTCCGCAACAATCCTGCCCAACTTCGTCGGCCTCAAGTTCCAGGTCCACAACGGCAAGAACTACATTGATGTGACGATTACGGAAGACATGGTCGGACACAAGCTCGGAGAGTTTTCGCCGTACGTGTGCGCATGGGATTCGGCCGTGCAAGGTCTTGAACTAATTGATAGCAGGACGAGAAAGCCCTTCATCTGGTCCAGGCTGTGAGGTGCGACTTCCGAACCGTTGCTCGGACGGCGCTCCGGAGGATGCAGAGGAGGAGGAAGAAGAAGAAGAAGAAGAAGACAAAAAAGAAACACATGTATAACACTGTCTCGAGATACTAGCGATAAACTTGTAGCATAAGGAATTGGGTGCCTTGCGCCGAAGATGGCCCTCCCCGATGGGCCTTTGTGTGGATTTCTACATTGTATCATTCTCTCCGTCCTTGTTGGATCGCCCGGTCCAAAAAGAGAAAAAAAAAAACTCGCCGATCCGCCCTTGGCCATGCCCTGATTGACCCCAAGACGCCGAACCCAGACCGTCTAACGCCGTGTTGTATATACATCAGCCCAAAGATGCAAACCCGTCCCGTTCGACGAGCAGCGAGGCCTTGCTCTACCGGTAGAACTCGCTCCGCTTTACGTTGACGCCGTACTCGCCGACGGCCATGCCGAGATCCTCCATAGTAAGGACGGTCCTGTTCTGACTGCCACCCTGCCCGCCGCCACCGTAGCCTGGCCTCTGGATGCCGAGGGGCCCGCCGCGGCCCTGGTCCTTTGCGCCGGCCGGACCCGTGGGCTGGCCGGGTATGGGGAAGCCCGCCGCAGCGCCGAGGTTGCCCATGGGGTTGTTGGCGTTGGAGTTGGAGGCGCGGATGCGGCTGTACTGGTAAGCGTCGGCAGAGATGTCGGCGATGAACTTTTGCGTCGCGAGGGCGAGCAGGCGCGCCAGGCGGGGATCCGTCTGCGGCGGCGGGGGAGGCCAGCCTTGGTCATGTAGTAGTTTGTGACTGCGTCGGGGATCTAAGGGGGGAAGGGGTGGACGAGAAAGCGTCAGCATGGAGAGCTTCGCGGGCGGGGCATGGGGGAAGCAGGTGTTGACGCACAATTGGCGCATAGTCGTCCATCTTGGTCAAGAACTCGCGTAGGGACATGTCCTTGCGGGTGATGACCTTGGGCTCGGGGCCCGGTGCGACCGCCTCGGGGACGGCGGCGGCGTCGACAGGGGCACCTGCTGCCTCGGCGGGAGCTTCCTGCGCGTTTGGGGCAGTGGGAACCTGCTCGGCATTCTCGGGTGCGGTGGTGGCCATTTCGATCGCGAAAGTATCAGCCAGGCAGCCGTTACTTTGAGGTGTCTTTCTTTTTTTTTTCTCCCCTTCTTTTTTTCGATGGTGTTTTCGAAATGGGAGATAACTTTACGCGACAAAGCAAAGTCCTGCGAGGCTGGTGAGGCTGGTGTTGTATGATGTCTGTTGCCTTGCGAAAGCGACAAGTGGCTGTCGCCCACATTTGTCACGTGCTTTTATGGAGGCTCCCTTGTCGGCTTCCCCACAATGTTGAATCAACCCGAAGGAACGGTCTGTGCACTTGCTCAACTCAACCTGCCTTAGGTCGTGTCAAAGTCAGCCACAGAGGTGGAGGTACCCCATTTGAAGGATGACTTTGGATCCCGCCAAGTAGATAATACCCTTGACACTTTACCTCTTTTTAAGGTAGTCCATATCCGTACTCCGTACATACAGGTACGTGCCTACGAAGTATCTTGTGGATACCAGCAAGTTTAATAGCATCTTGGCATCGGCAATCGTCGTACCACTCGTGATTCACGACTGAATGATACCAAGCATTGGGTTTTGATTGCCGAGATGGAATACCCTGCGTCTCGTTGAAGCCGGATGGATTCTGGTAGCAGGAACACGGCAATGCAAGCCGACAAACCCGTCAACCTATCATGTGGGCAAAGCCATTGTGCTGTTCCCTCACTAAAACGACCGCGTGTTAGTTTTCGTTTCACCATTCCTTGGGTAGATGGCAACTTACCAGATATCCAGGCACTGCAAGAAACGCCCGCCGTCCCAAACTCGACCGCCCTATGAATTGCCCTTGCAAACTTTAAAAATTCCTCATCAAATCTGCACGATTCGGAACCATTGGCCTGGGTCGTGGCCCGTTGGATTCGTCTCCATCTCCATGATTCATGCACTTGCAAGCAAAGGATCAAATCCAAGGCCCTCGGATCGGCCAGCTCCTTTCTGCCCTGCCTTTTCGAAGCGGCTGGCTGGGATTACCCTTCTTGACCCGTTTCTTGCTCTTCTCATCGAGGGTCATGGGCCATTTCTTCTGATATTCGTTTACATCCCAGCCACCACAAGTTTACGAAATTAAAGGAGAATTCATTGTCTGACCCAAAGTCACGGTGCCTTGCTCCGTTATTCCTACGGCCTACGATAGCTGTATCGAATGAATGCAGTTTCGGCCTTCTGTGGAGCTGGCGATCTCCAGGCTGATTCATGCCCCTCCCCAGGATGATATGTTCTGCCAGGCTTCATAATGGGCAGTATGGATCCCCCGTCACTAAGATTGCTCTCGCTGGCGTTTTCAGAGACGGGGGGCGCATCTGGATGCTGTCGCCTTGTTCCTCCTCATCCATCCAACGAGCCTTGGGCAGAGGCGGAAGAGGTTTCCCCGAGTCTCTGTGTCCGGCAGGGCCGCCCTGCGTCTTGTTCCTTTTCTCCTCTCTCAACCTGCGCCATCTTCGTAGAGTAAAAGTCTCCAACATCAACGTTCGGCAGCTTTTCGTCGTACCAAAGATTACGAAGAGGAAGACGCCCGGTGTCACGCCTGGGAGGAAGAGGGCAAATGTTGTCTTGGCGCGTTCCAGGCTGAAGTCCGGGTCGGCCAAAGCTGCATCCTTTTTGATGTTGTTGATGGAAGCCAGTTGGAACAAGGTGTTGGTGACCTCGAAGATGCTGGAACGAGGGTCAGCGCTGCCGTGCCACCATGGCCATGTTCATGGAATAATAGGGTCTTACGAGAGTGCTAAAAACGCAAGCGTGAAGCGCCCCATGAGCCACCTGTCATAGACGCTGCGCAGCGTGGGCTGTGATTTGTTTGCGGAAGAGTTGACCGTTGTGTCGGCGCTCCTTGGCCCTGCTTGACTCGAGGCCCCGTAGCTGGCATTGAACGACGTCAGCCTCCGCCGTGACTGAACGTATCTCGTGAGTATGGCCAGCATTGTACCGGACCCTACGGCGAGACTCAACATGACTAGAGCAAGTTAGCCTTTGAGGAGCGAACGCCTTGTGGACGGCGACAACGCCGACTTACGCGGCAGGTCTGCTACGAGGATGAATGGAACAAACCGTTTCTGCAAGGCGGGTATGCGCAGTAACAGAATCGTGCAAAGAGGAAACGCGGCCGCAATGATCTTGCCGGCCGCGTTGATCTTGGCCAACACCTGCCCGAGCTTCCTGCGTTCGTTCAGCTTGTAAACCGATTGAGCCAGTGCGATGGCCCTGGGGAGAAGTTCATGATTAGTTGATTGCTCGTGCGGCCAGCGGCTCCAAGGGGGGGGGGGGGGGGGGGGGGGGGGGGGGGGGGGGGGGGGGGGGGGGTTTCCGTTGGCGTGAATCACTTACCAAAACATGATGAACATTGCCTCCACATTGTAACAATAGTACTGGATGTAGTACAGAACCAGGTCCATGCCGACGGAGCCATTGGCAATGGCTTGTTCTGGGTTATTGGGGTTCAGTTTCTTGTTGTTGAACTGCTCCCGCAGCATGTCTCGCCACGTCATGATATCGTGAACCTGTTGGATCATGGATGCAGTCGTGCTTAGCAGGGTGAAGTAGGCAACGCAGGCGACATCTTGTCATACGGATCAGCTGGAGGCTGCAAACTGCGTGAGGAGAGAGCATCGACTCACACGTGAACTGTTCGCCATGCGACCAGGTCAACCACAGCAGGAGAAGACTGCAAATCTCGCTGACGCAGGTGTACACCATGACGCCGGCGGCGGCGGCGGCAGCCCCCGACGGAAGTTGGGCCATCTTGGAGATGGAGGAGGGCCAAGGGGAATTAATTCTTTATTATTAAATATAGTCTTTTGACCGCATGGCAGGGTTCCGACGATGATCACGAATCGCACGGCCCCTTCAGGGACATGGGAAGCTGCCCCGTTTACATACTCGGGCGGATGCCGCGATCCATCCGGAGCTCTGGTCCAGGTGCCACTATTTAGCCTCCTTCCCCCATGAGTTTCGCGGGAGGGTGATGGAGATGTGCACACAGCATGACATGCATGCTACCCGAGACACACCTGGGAGCAGACATTTCACGTTCCATCGGCCCTTGGCTACTTAAAGGAGAAACCCACGTGTGGCCTGATTCACGGAATCAGTGACCCAGCACCATGCCGCATGCAGCCCACACCTGAGAGGGCAGAAATTTTAGAGAAGGTCGATTCCCGCTGCGACTCAATAAGCATGAGATGATTATGCAGGGGCGGCCGAGTTTCCCATTTCTGTTTAGACGGCGGCTTCTCCACTCCAGCCCCTCTGAGGAAAACGCCCCAATCCCTCAACACGTCGACCCCAAACAGGCAGCTCGTCTGGCTCCTGATCGATTAGAGAGCACGGCGGCCTGCCACACACCGTTGCGACGGGAGGCGTACATGTGAAACGTACTCGTGCCTTGATGGGGATCAGAAGGCACATACATGCCCGGTACGCATAACCTGGCGCGGCGGGATGGGTCAAATCTCTGTACTAACACGCAGAAAGAAACAGGTTTCGCCCACGACAGCGATATCAGTCAACTTTGCATCTTGCGCGAGATAACAGCCACCCGAAGTCTCAAGGTACCTCTGGTGTATCGGATCAGGTGCCGCTGAATGCCGGGAGCACGTGTTATGGGCTGTATACGACGGCGTCTGAATGTAGCGGCGAGAATCGATTCCGTCCCCCAAGCACTTTCGAGAAGTAGCTTGGCATTCCGGCAAGGTCGTGTGCAACACATGGATCTTGGGGAGAGGAAGAACAGGGCCCCGAGAATTCTGCCGATCAATTGCCCACGTCTGTCTTCTCGTTGTCTCACAGCTTACATGTAAGGATAATGCCTAGTCTACGTTGCAGACGATCGCTCCTAGTGCCCGTGCAATATCGACAAAGAGCACGTTGATTGGACACCGTGCCTTATAGGCTGTTTCGTCCAATCTCTTGGGGATCGACGGAGTTCAGCCGAGTTCAGCCATGTGCCATGGCTGGGCAAGTATTCCCGGCTTTACGGTTCCGAATTCTTCTTCAATATGTCGGCCTTTTGTGCACTCGAGGTGGAAGAAGCTGTCACGTAACCAGAAACGACGTCGTTGGTTACGGGGCAGTAACTAACGCTTACATATCTCTTGGCAGAAGCCTTATTGAACGAGGCCTCTGCCTTATCTCGGACGCCACACTCCTCATCGCAAGCTGTTGAACCAAAGCTGCTATCCTCTATTTTGAACCGTCACCTGTATCGGTTATTAGCTCCATGCAAGGGTTTTCTCTCTCTCTCTCTCTCTCTCTCTCTCTCTCTCTCTCTACTTTTTTTTCTTTTTCTTTTTCTTTTTTTGATCTGTGTAGCTTCCGACGTTTACCAGGCTATCACTCGTCGCTCATCCATGTGCCTCTAGGAATGCCCGGAACTGCTCACGGATGTCTGGAATTCTCCATTTCCTAGTACCTGCAACGTTGTCGCCGCCGCCTCGGGAACACTCACCGTCATCTATTCGCCAAGATACGGGCAAGGATAACATATCCATCGACCCTCGCATTGTTTAAAGAACTCGATTGGTGGCCGGAGTCTTGCGTTCAATGCAATATCGGCCTAGTAGAAAGGACGATGTCAAAATCCGTCGTCAAGAATGCTTTTCAAATACCATGACTCCCCGAAGCCCCCAAGCCTAGATCTCCAACGGAAACATCCACGAGTGCATTTTAGTCGACGCTATTGTGATTAACGCCGCGCCATGCTACTATCAACGTTGTTATTCTGGCTGGCATCACTCAAAATCTCAGCCGCTCCTCGAAAAGCACTGCAGGCTTTCGGGGCACGGCCGAAATGGGAGTAGCCAAGCCACCAATCAAGCAACGTCCAGCAACCTTGTTGGACTCGGGAATTTCTGCCCGAAAACGCTTTCTTTTGGGACACTGGCAAGCATATATGTATATAGCGGCAAGATATTCGAGTACTGTCTCGCCGAGGTTCTTCTATTATCCTTTCCTTCGTATCCAGGCGTCGACCCCGCCCCCCTTTCTGTCTTCTTTTTCGGCTCCAATCACGTCTAGAAACCCATCATTGACCGTGGTTCAGCATCGCGGCTCGGGGACATGCCCGCCATGACACTGCGCGGGTTTCGAAGCCCTCTCCCGCTCTGGGCCCTGCCTGCTTGCTCTTTCATCCTCTTCCCTTCCTGGTTCGGTTGCAAAAACAACGGGAGGTGCTCTCGCACCGGTATCCCTTTACTCCGAGATGGGGTACTCCACAGCAAGAGCGTGCGCAGCCAACTGCCTTGTGCACAACGGTATATGGCACTGTGGTGTCAACGCCGGATACCAGGATCTGGGGGTGGCCCTTCAATGTGGTTGCCAGTCAGTCAATGGCTGCTATTGCAACACGGCTCTTGGCGGCTTGGCAACTTCCTACATCTCCTCGTGCGTCAGCAAGGGGTGCAGCAAAGTCGACAACTGGCCAGTTGACCTGACGAGCATGCTCAACCTGTACGACTCGTACTGCGCAACCGCAAATGTGGCCGTGGTTGAAGCGCAGGCGACGGCAACAACGGACGGACCGGCCTCTTCTCCGACAGTGGCGACTGCTGCAAAATCCTCGAACGCCAGACCGCCAATGGAGACTCCGGGGTCCGTTGTAAGCGGAACGGCCCCTGCCGGTGCCCAGCAAACAGCGGCGGCAGAAGGAGACACCGGGCTGAGCAGATCGGATATAGTAGCATTGGCGGCGAGCCTGGGTGTCGGCATACCAAGCCTGTTGATTGCAGCCTTGACTCTATACTTTCAGATCAGGAAGAAACGCAGAAACGCCTCTGCACGGCAAGCTGCCGCCGAGATGGCGCCACAAAGAAATGCGTACGGGGCGAACGCACTCGGGAGCACGCCACCCCATCCTCCTGGCTCGGCAGGTTCAAAGGCTTGGTGGTGTCCTCGGCTGGAATGGAAGCCTACCTGGGGGCAACGCGTTGGTGCACCCACCCGGGCAACACAGAAGGTGCCGTGGCAGCATGTTGTTCCTGGCTTCTGTCCGACTTCCTCGATCCGCGAGCAGTCTGACGAGTGTGTAAGTATGCATCAGTGGCACAAATCAAGCAATGGGGGTGCTGGAGATTTCATGCGAGATGATAGAAGCGAAGCCTGGGTACAAACTCAACAAGATTGTTTACAGCAAGGGCGAATGGGTTTCAGAAGCAAAGCTCGACTCACCAGCCTGTTTGAACGCCATTCGTTGCCTCGGCAACCGGCGGTGGGATTCGCGCACCACGTCCCAGTCGATCGAGGCAGTCGAGCGCAAAACGACGCGCATCGGGGGGCGTTGAGGAAATTTCGGCAATGACCGACAGCGGCCAGATGAGGCACCTTGCCGAAACGGAGAAGCGATCCTCGGAAAACTCGAGATAGTCGCCGCAGCTACCAAGCACCTCGACAACGAGACTCGACATCTTCCTGCTGGAGGACCGCTGGTACCCCTCATAGTCCGTCTCGTCATCCGGGTCCGGCCCGCGGTCAAGCGCCAGTGTCGATTGGATCCAAATGACGTCGTTGAGGAACATTCGAATGATCCTGAGCGAGTTCCAGTACCGCAGAACCAGCAGGGAAGGGTAGCGGAAAGACATGCCTTTGTACGGCATGGGAGCTCGCTCTCCAGGGGGCCTTGCCGTGAACCTCCATTCTTCCGGGACCTCCCGGCCAAGCTTTGCCGTCGCCGCGTCCAAGTCGAGAGCTTCGTATAGGACCTCTTGCCTCTCAGAGTCTCCCAGGCTGGCGATCCTCGACCTCAAAGTCGCGACCCGGTCCAAAATTGGAGTCATCTTGAGGAAAGGGTCATCGAGATCGAGGTACGGGCTGGCGGTCTCGTAGAGCTTCAAGAAGCGTTGCGGCACGGATGTCTTGCTGTGTGCGCAGCTCGTGCGAATGTTGCCGCTGGAATGCACGAAAAGCTGCCGACCGAGAGGCGTGTCGAGCTGTCGAGTCCCGCGCAGGCGGAGGAGCTCCACGGTGCCGAGCGTGTGCTGGTTCCAGCTATCGAGAGATTGCTGCCCAGAGTAAACGATGGCCTCGAAAAGCCCCAGCAGCAGCACCGCCGCCAGCGTGCCGTCCTCGACGGCGCGTTTTGGCGAGCTAAGAGCTTGGTTTGTTTGGGACAAGGCGCTGGCGTAGTGTATCCTGGCCAGCTTCATCATCCGGGGGTCCGATACCTTGAGCGACAAGCTGGCGAAGGATGCTGCTAGGATCGACGCCGACATTGCATCATTGTTCTGTAATCCGTAGGGGCAGAGCCTGGGCAGGTACTCGAACGGAGAAGACGCTATGTACTCCCTCATGAAGTATGTGCGTGCTAGGTCATCCAGGGGCTGCGAGATGGTTTGGTAACGAACCAGGTTGAATTCCGGAAATGGTTCGGCAGGCGGTGGTCCTGGGGAGACGACACCGGGGACGGCCAGAGTTCCAGCTGCCCGTGTCGCTGCGACGGCCACTGTGGCTTGCGTCGTTGCCGGCGTCCTGCTTGAGCTTGCAGGCTGTTGCTCCTGCGGATTTGCGGCGGAATGTGATTTTGCTTTTTGTTTCGTCTTGGCGGGCAAACGCCTCCTGGGTTTCCTATTCTGGACTTTGAACGCGGCGTTGGCGGTCTCGTCTCTGAAGTAGAATTCAGAAGGATCCCTGTAGCCGGGACAGGTTATCTGCTTGCGGAAGCATTGGGTGCACCCGGGCTGCATGTGGTCACACTGTAAAAGAAACAAGCAGAAGAAACGGTTAGCACTGGCTTACATCTGCATCGGCCAAAGTCCGCCGCCGTAGGGCTGACGGGCTGGAGAGAGAGAGAGAGAGAGAGAGAGAGAGAGATAGAGAGAGAGCGAGAGAGGGCGCGAGCGGACCAGTAGGAAAGGAAACAGGATGGAGTACGAACCCTGAGTCTCCCCTCGCGACAGGGGCCGCATGCCTCTGACGGACGGCCTAGAAAGACCATTATCGGTTGTTGAAAGGAAGGACAGGCTCGAATTGGGTGGTGGCGGCGGCGGTGGTGGTGGTGCTTACGGACGGGACACGCTGCAGAATGCCCCCTCGGGTCAAGGACGCGCTGGAGATATCACGACACGGAGGGGGATGAGGAGTCAGGCTCTGCTGACGGTGGCTGTGTTTGTGTGCCAGTCACCAGGGCAAAACGCAATGTCGGATGCTGCCGGGAGCCCGCACAATACCCTGGTATCATCGAAACGAGCTCCTCATTTGGTCTAGCCCACGGTTTTATGCACCACGACATCTGAGCCTCCATATTCAACCCCCGCAGTTAATCCTGGTCGTGTGGGAACCGAACCCCCCAGCTCCAGGGGCAATGCAGAATCGGCCTGGCTTCGTTGGTGAAGGAAAACCATTGTCGTCGGCTGGCGTTGGATTCAGCTGATGACAACTGGCACTCTCCCCTGGGTTTGGCTTACTCTGCTTCACAACACACTGTTATGAAAGTCTTGGTCTTTTTTTTTTTTTTTTTTTTGAATATATCGGTGGGTCATTGAGTAGATCGAAAACGTGCATAAATCTTACCAATGTTTACAGATGATCAACTCAACAGACCATCAGCTTGCCTGCACGGTGAACGACAGATTACACGCCCGGATTACGGAGCTCACTGTCAAGAGCTGTAATACATGCAGTCTTGCGGCTCGGCTTTTGTCCAAAAAAAAATGAATCGGAGAACTCTACTGTCAATATTGCGTGTGGACATGAGGCAGCATTCGTGACCCGTTTGAGTGTGTCTCGACTTCCAGCTGCATAATGAAATATAGGCACCACACAAGAACCTATGTATGGAAGCATCCGGTCTAGCCCCATGGCAGTCACGTAGACCTTGAAACCATTGCGGCGATATCATTGAATTCTACCGCCTAAACCGGAAGGTGGTAATCCTCGATGAATGGCTTCTCTTGCGAGAGGCACACCGTCACCGCAAGGATAACCATTATCTATTTGCTTTAGGCTGTAGAAGCTTCGTCACCTTAGCAGATGCTGGTGCCTGTCCATCATGATTGGCAGTGGTGTCGTTGTCACCCATGTCACGCAACGCATCTACGAGGCACAGCACGATAAGGAAGAAAGACATGTATTTTGGGAATTGCTGCGATTGTTGTTTGGGCGACCACCCTTTTCCCTGGAAGTTCCCTACCTGTTTGATTGGCTCTCCACGTCAGCAAGTTAGGCTGCCAATTTCTGCTCAAGTATTTATACCAACCACAGCGCCGTTCATCTTGAAACTATCTTGATATATCCCCCCATACACGGCCCCTTCACATCGCTCTATCAACTTTCCCACACCTGAACGGTCCTTGTTCTCCACGTTTCTGAAAGATGGCCACCGAATACACTGGCCCGTCGGCCCGCGAAATGATTGCCAACCGGACACTTGCCAAAGAAATCATGGCGCGCAACAGCGACCCCGAACCTGTACTCGACGCCGACGAGCTGTCACTTTTGAAGCAATTTGTCAACGATCCCAGCCGGTCAAACGCTATCCTTGAGTCAAAGGGTTTTTTGGCCGACCCAAAGACATCGGGCAGCCTGGTAGCATATGTCATGTCACTCCACGACACCGAGAGGCCCGCCCTTAGCACCGAAGACATTAGCACCCTGAAGGAGTGGTTTGCGAGCAACACCCGGAGAAGGCTTGAAGTTTTACAAACACGAAATGGTTCAAGTGGGCGTGACGGGGAGAGACTAAGAATAAGGAGGATACGAGTTAAAGGCCATGGTGCCGCGGTATCTTTGTCGGCCACGGGATTGCTCAGAAGGGCAAAATATGCAGTGCACAGCTTGTCAGACGACCAGCATTCTTTTTCACTTCCGAGTTCTCGAAAGCATTTCATGGCCATCTTAATTACAGTCAATTTATTGCGTGACGTCGTACAACAACATCTACATGGTCAAATCTTCCATGCAACACGTCTACAAGAAATGAACGCGTGCAGTACCCACTCCCCTCCCGAAGTATACGTGTGTGTCCTCCGCCCCACGATCCGTCTCGACGCCGGAGGCCCCGGCCGTGTAGGTTCACTGACGTTCCCCGCAACCATAAAAACCGGACCCGAAAGCACCCCGTCCTCACGGCCGCGTCAACCTTCTCCATGGTTGCATAAGTAATCGACCCCGTGGAAGAAAAAAAAAAGCCACTGGATCCTTCTGCAAACTGCTTGTTACATCCAAACTCATATCTCACGGGGATTCAGGCACGCAGTCCAGAGAATTCGACACCCGCTTTAAAAACCTTTTAGGACAGGTAATCCAACCCACAACTCAAAGACCAAGGGAGGAGCATGGCTAGTACTGGCACAGTTATTCCATACATCAGCCATATCGTGCGAGAAGCGGAGGTGTCGGTTCTCATAGTAATACCGCCACTCTGCTAGATGGGAGGACTTTGAGTCATCTGGTATAACCCAGGAAGCGAATAGATGACAAACCTTGTTGCGCACAGTTTGCTGTCCAAAATAAAACCAACGTCGCGGCGGACCCACACGCAACAGTAATTATAGTTCAGTTTTTGATGGGTTTGATGTGAAGGATTCCTGGTCCCCCACAAACCACCTATTAGCCGAGTGCAAATGCCGGCAGAGGCGCGGAGGAAAACGCTTGTGGATACGCGGTGGCGGGGGAGGGCTCTCAGTCTGCTTATATCCGTATTGCGGGGTATCCGTAGTCATGGAGTCAAGTCCAGTCAAAGAGTCTTCCCTTACTGAGCATCATCGTGCGATCCGTTGCGTCACCTAAGCCTCCTCCAGCATATTGAACACTGGCGTGGTATTTACCGGGCCTAGGAAACATTCACGACATACAGATAGTGCTCTCACATTCATCATACTAGTAGATAGAAGAAGCTTACTTATAAACCAGCCTCGATAGCCACTCGGCGCCAAGGCTGGATTACTTGGTACCTCTCAAATGATGCCATACCCTGGTTTAGGCTTGTGGTGTAGAGGCATGTTTCCGGCTAATCTGACGTTTGCTATGATCGTCGCCACCCACAATCCCAACCCCGACTCGGTATCCCGGCTAAAGATATAGGCGGTCCGCGTGAGTACGGACGACCAGGCACCGCGACGATTCAGTGGGGAAAGGTCGCAAGTGGAAACGAGCAGCAACGAAGGAAACATGACGATGTGACCGGGAAAACACCGGAGGTGCGATGTACTGACTCGATTCGGCTGGCTTGATGGAGGGGAAGGGTCCATCTTCATTCACATCGGGCCACTGGGCCGGCAAATACCAGGTGCATTTGATTTCGAGTACAAATACCGAGGACGTGCCGCATTCGGAACATATGCCAGGAGCTAAACGCAAACTGCCTAGTCACTAGCAATAAACCTTTCAGAATGCTTCTTTCTTGGATCCTCGCAACGGCGCTCGGTGCGTGTACTTGCGTCGCGCAAGGCACCCCGGAGCCCCAGGCGCCCAAACTAACCTATCTCTACACTCTTACTGCCCTGCTCAACTCATCGATTGAGGTTGGAACGGGAATGTACGGCGATCGCAAAGCAATCCCCATCATAGGCGGCAGTTTCAGCGGCCCTCGGCTGAACGGTGAGCTATCATGATATACGCTGCTGGTCCCCCTCATCTTGGCTTGACTCTGACCATCAGCGACAGGCACTGTCCTCGACCTTGGGGCCGACTGGGGTCTCACTGACCAGAAGGGTGTATTTCATCCCGACACGCGGTACAACCTAAGGACGGACGATGGTGCAAACATCTTCATCCAGACGAGTGGGTCGCAACAGCCGAACGGCAAGATCTATCTCAGACAAGTATTCGAGACCGGCAGCGAGGACTACTATTGGCTGAACAATGTCGTGTCGGTGGGGGTGTTGACCTCTGGGGAGGGTAGCGTGACCATCCAGGGGTGGACATTGGATCTATGACGGTTGTTCGATCACGAGAGGAGAGGAGCGGACGCTTGTTTTCAGACATGAGGTGTACTTGCGGTCTTTGCTTCCGCCACCATCAATGGAAAGCAAAGCAAGATGAGCAGCCGCGCAACGCCATTGCACTCAAACAACCTCTTCGACTGCCACGTTGGCAAGCTCGAACCAAGCGCCCGCCGTACTAGGCGGTGCCCATAGCATGCCAATCACTAATATTTCTGCGAAACTGATTCAACCCACGAGGTGCTACCTATTTGGGGGTGAAGAACAGTCGGCTGGCACAACTCACTTGCGTGCGCTCAGTGTTACCAAATTCACAACTGCCGCCGTCGCCCGAGCCGTAACAGCTATGAGCATCATATTGCCCATGCAACAGTAAACGTCTTGGATGAGACCCCGGGGTCGTTTCCAAATGGAAGGAAGATGGCGCTGACGGCTATGTCGTTCACCTGGGTTGCAAGTCCTACCAAAAGGACCACTCAGCTTTGAACCTCGGTAATGTATGCTTTAGACTGGGCCATACGCATATTTGGTGGATTCTGGCTGTCAGTATCTGTAAAACGACCGTGTCGATATTAAACAGCGTTCCCGGGGTGCCTGTCGACAGATTTGAGATGGCAGAGGCCAGGTACACAGTGAGTGACGCTCCAAAAAAGAGACTCGGAAAGAAGAGAAGAAACAAGGGCTCTCGACACGCTGCACCGTCTGTATGGATATACGTAACGTCCCGCACGTTTGGCGTCTCTCCTTCAAATTGTGGTGATGTGATAGTAATCCCATGTGCCAGGATGGCTAGGTGTGTGTATAAGGGCTCGACATTGAGGTGATGTTGACAGCAGTGTGTGCACAAGTGCGCACATTGACGGATCTTTTGTCTCGGGTACCACGGGAATTTGGAATGAACGATGCATAGGTATGGGACCGCAAGCCTCTTACCAAGGGACGTTGAAGGAAATAGGCCCCGAAAGCTGGGACACACCCCGAGGCTGCGTGCTTCGCTGGCTACTTACTGTGAACAGAAATGTCAAGCCCAGCGGATCAGAGCTTGACGCCGAGCGTTGTGATGCAAAATTGTATCCGCTTGGGAAGGAAGATGGCCAATGGAGATGGTCAGACGGATGGAAACCAAGATCAGTACCTGTCTCGTCCCAGTGGCGACGGTATGCAAGCAACGAGACAACGGGATAGCCCAGTAAATAAGATTGCGGTACCGCTTGCGATAACTCCGTACTACCGTGAATCGGAAAGGTCCCTTGCTGATTGATCGGCCTGCCAATCCCACGTAGCACGCACAGCCTGATTTCGACGCTTGGTCAACTCCGCCTTCATCGTGGGTAGGCTCCGAGACTGCACTGCAAACTTTAAAAGGTCTTGCGATTGAAGATTATTGCAGCGCCAATGTTGATCTTTGCGCAAATGGGATGGCGCGTAGTCTAGACCCCCCTCCCTGATGTCAGACATGGCTGCGCGCGGCTCACTTCCGAGCCATCTGGCCAGCCACGGGAGCGCCACTACGGTTAGCGGGATCTGCTGCCCCCATGTCTCCGGCGTAAGACCTCTCGTAACCTTGGCACCCCCCAATCACGGAGCAATCGGGGTTCTGCAACTCAGCGAGCTCGTCTCTTGGCCGGGCCCTGGGCCAATATGCCATATGATGTACGCCCGTAAGCGGGGTTTTCTCCGGAAGATCAAAAAAACCTTCATTCCTCCAGCCCAAGCCGGGTAGTTGTGGGGCGCCATCTTTGACTCCCTTTGTCGTCGGCCACGGTAGACCTATCTTCTTGGGTTGAGACAGTGACCGCGTTCGGCTGTTGATGTTGATGTTGTCCGTAACGAGAAGATGGCAGGATTTGTCAAGAGTACTCAGTCGTCGCCCTCAGTCGTCGCCACACGGAGTATAAAAGGCACAGCAAATTGCTCCCTTGCTAGGCTCGATGCTCCGACCCCCTGGACGTGTCATTCGCGCCATCTCTTGGAATAACCTCAAACCTCGCAAAATGGTCTTCATTCACGCTTTTGCAAGCATGATGCTGATACTCGGCGCCGCGGCCATCCCCGCGCCGGTTCCCCAAATCGACATTACGTCTGTCTCGGACGGTATTCTCTCATCAGCCGACATCGATCTTTTGTTATCGCTTGACACATCCGTCTATAGCTTCTCCAGTGTGACGGATCCGTCGATTCTGCCTACCGACATCCCTGCATCATCCGACATCCAGTCCATGTCTTCGGCATCACTGGACGCCCCGAAGACGACCAAAAAGCCAGCTATTCCTCCGGGTCCTCCGCCACGCCTTACATGCGACACCGTTCTTTGCCGAGATGGCTACGTCTGTCGGGACGTTGACGGCCGGCCTGGTTGCTACGATAAAAACCTCTGCGGCAACGTCTACTGCGAGTTTGGAACTAGGTGCTGCAACTTTAGCTGCAGCAAGTGCGCGCCTCCCGATGTCTTCTGCACCCAGGAGGCTTGCGTCACCGATTCGGTCAAAGGCCCTGCCGTTTCCGAGAATATGTTGATGTAAATGGTCGCGCTATTGGTGCACGTAGGCGCCGGTGCTAGGGGGCAATAGCGATTGTGGGAGGAAACGTGGAATAGATGGGGGGTGTGGGATCACGGTTACGAGATGCCAAAGCCAATTGTCGACTATGGATACCTTGAGAGGGATCGGCCGCCCTAAATACGTGGTACTGTTCCGTATCTCGGACGAGTCAACTGCCCCCCTGAGACATGATCCTATTAATCGTGCGACCTAATGCCATCTCTGCAACTGCCAAGCTACGACGGTTGAGTACCGGTGATTACCGACTCTTGCCTCGCTCCTTGGCACTCTTGCGACCCTTAGCAGAGCCAGGTTAGGTTCCGGTGCAGGCCTCGCCTTTTTAGCGTTAACTTATTTTTACCATTATCGACGCCGGGTTGTTTGACATCATGGACCATTAATTACTTTCAAACAGTGGAGAGTATCTTTGCCCGAGTCATGCCAAATTCGCAGCCTCCCCTCATCTTATTGGAACCATAAAAGGTTGTTGATTACCCGCTCGGCTTTCGGGCGTCGCCTCTGGAGTCCCAAAGCCATCCATTCTTTACGATTCAGCTTCCGCTTTGAATAATTAAAAAAAAAGCAGCCAGTCCAACTCGAAACGTCGTTCTTTGCCAACAAATACCCAAAATGCTGTTCGTCCGCCCATTCGTCGTTCTCGCCATCGCTCTCGGCGCCTCCGCCGCCCCGGCCCCGAGCCCCCAAGCCGACACGACTCCCGCAGAAAATCGATGCTCCGGCGTCACCTGCCCCGAAAACTCGTACTGCAAAGTCTTTGATTTCCAACTAGAACACCCGGTCGGATGTCAGTCGAACGGCACCGTCCCGGCCGGCGCGGAAACTTGTGGCAAAGTCATCTGCCCGATCGGAACAACATGTTGCAACTCGCCATGCGGCGTTTGCACGGCGCCGGGAGAACCATGCCTGCAATGGGCCTGCTGAAGAACCGACATAGGCCTGTGTTAATATTGGAGAGGGGGGGGGGGGGAAGAAACATCACTGTCAGGAGTTGGGCGGTATTCGGATCATAACAAATGCACAAGGGAAGCATTTCGATACGAATTCTTTCGGATATTTTGGGAACAATACTAGGAATATCAGCTACGGGCCATCAGACACACGAATCCAACACTATATATTCCACCACGTCCTTCCTTCTGAACCATTGAGGCGGCAAACCCTAATATCTGGCCCCCATCTTCCTTCCTCTGCCATCAGAGCAGTTCGAGTCCGTCGTTCGGCGGCCAGCAAAAAGGGGGCGCTCCCGTCGCGGGGAACCGCGTTCAACCACCCAACGCCGCGGTCAGGGAAACTAAGTTGGCGTACAAAAGGCTGCTGGCCTTCATTCACTCTGCAACGCATTGACGGAGAGCCCGAGCTGGTGCATGGGCTACCCCTGCCTCGCTTGCTGTGCCCAGCCCCATTGATCGACAGGCCTGCGAACTCCATCCTTTCCACCGTTCGTTTTCTCGGGGTATTTCTCAAGCCTCCATCACTGTTTCTTGTGTCCTGGCCACAATCTTAAAATCCGCACAGAGCCTACCACTCGTCCCTGTTGAGTTTTCCCCTTCTTTTTATGGCATCTGACTTTGCGACCTAGTGCCTGTTCAAGAGTATTCACAAGTCAGCGAACGAATGTCGATTCGCCGCCTGACTCCATTCAGCAGGGTCTTGATCACAGTATGATGCCGTGAACATCCAGCATAGCCAGGACCCGCTTAAACCCTTGTATACAGGGGGGCTATTGGCCCTGTTCTCCCTACCAGGTCTACATTCTAGAAAGCAACCTATGGATACCCTGCTTCTTCGGGTCAATATAGGGTTGCGGGTTCTGGCCATGCTGAGTGTTTACGGTGCTAAATCATTGCCCATCTCACAGCTGCCGCAAGACGGATCTACCCAACGACGAGGGTCGAGACTGCTTAATTATCCAACTTTGAGAATTAAGCGAAACCCTTTAGCAGGGTATGGTGCTAGTTCCACGTGGTTCAGTGCTGTCTCTACGAAGTACATGCATTCTGAATACATCTTGCTCATAATATCTGTATTCTCTGCTGCCAGGCGACACCCCCCCCCCCCGTGACAAGGGACGTCCTTGCCTTGCTTTCCGAACGCAATTGGCTGACGCGAGATCGGTACTCGGACAGTTCGGACGGTCAGTCTCATTCACATGAAACACGCATGTAATATGGGCCCATCGATGACCAGCTATTCCCCCCAATGGTGATTATTCTAGTCACCATCTTGAGGCATGGCCTTGTGTCAATGTCAAACTGAGGCAAGTCCCGGGAAATGCGTCTGTTGTCGGTTGTAGTAAGATGAGTTAACCACACGCCACCCACACCTAACCTTACTGGAGACTACGTCCTTACTTCGGCTTTGGATCACAGTCTCAACTTCGGGTTACACCGTATCGCCTAATTTCCTGGCCGGTGTCCACGGCAGGGGTGCCCATACCCGACAAATCTTCACTAGCGATTGACGATTGAGACAACCTAGACGTACAGAATGATGCTCTATCGCATTGATGGCAAGACGGCTATCAGCCAATGGCGTTTAATGTTTCACAATGGACCACGATGGCACGGAGGGTTGAGTAAAGCATCTATCATTCGATTGCACACAACACCTGTAAACAGGACAAAGATATCTCATTTGCGATACAGCAAGACCCAAAAAGACCAAAGGAGCGACGCAGACCATGTTACTCCCCTTCTCGCGCAACCGTTTCAATCATCAGACATAACAAACTACCATGGCAATTATCCTCCTCTTTCTCTTAGCTTACATCTGGTTCTCGACGAGAGGTCTAGTGATGCGGCAACCGCTTAGAGCATGAAGGCGCCAAGAGCGAAAGCACCAGCAACGATGGCGCCAACAGCCCCGAGCAGGCCGTTGCTGCCGGGGGCGACAAGGCCGGGGGCGGCGTTGCCGGTCTGGCGGCCGCCACCGACGATGGTGGAGGTGGCGATGGAGGGGAGGCCACCGTTGCCCGAGGTAAGGAAGGTGGTGGTGATGGTAGAGCGGTCGCTGGAACGAGTGCGGGTGGGCTCGGGAGTCTGGGCGCCGCCGATGGTGGTGGTCAACTGCGAGCTGGCAGTCAGGCGGGTGGCGAGGACGACGACAGTGTTGGCGACACTGGTCGAGGACGAGACGTAGCCGCTGGCGCTGGGCAGCTGGCAAACGCTCATGATGCTCTGGATGCCTTGAGAGAACTTGTTAGACGGGGGTGCTGTGCGGACAAGGACAGGGCATGACAAAAGAACTTACCCTCGAGGCTGCGCTGCTGGTCCTGGGGGACCTTCTCGATCATGCAGGCATTGCACTGGGGACCCAAGCTCTTCAGGTCGAAGGAGCTGTTGGTGCAGACACACTGAGCGTCAAGCTCATCCTGGGTCTGGTCGCTGTTCTGGTTGCCCCCCTGGCCAAAGTTGAAGTTGACGGTGCAGATGTTGCCGAGGTCACGGACGGGTCGGCAGATGGCGGAGCAGTCCTGAGGGATGTCGTTGTTGTTGATGCGGAGATCAGCGCGGACGACGGCCGCGGCGGCGAGAGAAAGAGCAACGGCCTTGGCGTGCATTTTGACTGTTGTTGAGAAGGGGTGAAGTTGTTGGAAATATGAGAGTTGATTGGAGCGAGTGTTGTGTGAAGCCGAGGCTGCGAAAGGTGTGTGGACGAAAAAAAAGGGCGAGAGACTAGCTGTCGAAGGCGAAGTGAAGCTGGATGAGTGTGATCTGATGAGAGAGAATACCCTGACCGACGGGCTCGAGATAGGATATTTATGTCCTCGGGCCCAACCCTCCATGCCTCTGTGAACCCTCTTGTCTTCGCTGACCGGATATCCGCTTCGGCATGTAGGTTCGCCCCAAGGGTCGAAACAGCCAACGCGCCATGCCCTGACAAGAAAGAGGAGAGCGGCACTAAGGGGGGGGGGGGGGGGGGGGGGGGAGGCGCAACAGGGCCATCAACCACGAGGTGGGCTGTGGGTGGCATTGCCAAGCTGCATCTCAGAGACCCGAGCAGTCCAAGCCTCAGACCGGGAGAGACTGAGTGACGCTATCGGTATTCCTGACTTGTTGGATCAGACAGTTCCCCTCAGGCGATGGGGAACTTGCCCTTTGTGGGCGCAGCACAGGAGCAGGACGGTCAAAGAGCCATGCAGCCGTAGAGCAACATCTGCCGAAGCATAACATCGTGAAACGTCCTCTTTTCCTGTCATCGGTACCTGTCGCCTCCCCCCCCCTCGCCTCCCCCTCCACGTGAACGGCGTCGGTTAGTGCCTCTGCTCAAACCTTAGTTGCTAGTGGCGCCTTGGTACTCACTAAGCGGGCGGCTGTTATTTTCTCTCGGGATTGTGATTGCGAGATAACATGGTGTAGCAAGGCCAGATGCAAGGCACGAATCGCCCAAGAGAGGTCATTGGCGTTTGCTAAATCCGATCGATCCTCCTTGATGAAGGGTCCATCCGCATTGGGCTGGGTAGAGGGGCAAGGGGCAGTCGCTTGGTTCCTATTGCCCGTGCCAGTTCAAGGCTCATGCTGAACAAGGTACCGCTCCGAAGAAAAGGGTCAAGATAATGGGGGCTAGGGAGGGGATGGGGGTAAGAGGTATGATCAAGGCTCAGGGTGATCGTAGCCAAGACTGGTGCCACCCCACACTGTACTAAGAGCACGCTTCCGCCATAGACATGCGGGAGATGGCGTCAAACATTTGGTAAGATCCAATTACGGAGTATACCCACCAGCCATCAACAAGCTGTCCATTCGTCCCGAGGCAGAAGGGGGGGGGCACGGCGATGAGTCTATGCCTTCGGCACTGCACTTCCAGACGCAGAGCTGCGGAGGTCCACAAACATGTCTGCTGGGTCTTCAATTCCACTCCCACTTTCCTCCCAGGTCTCATGGCCAGATAGATCCTGGCCTCTACTAGGCGATGGAAGGTCGCTCTCTGTTCTCGTCCATTGCCCTGACGATTGGCCCTCGTAGGTGAGCTGTCGCGTTTGTTTCATTTCCGGCCGTAGCACCGGGCCGTGCACAAGGACTGAGGAGCGGTCTTGGCCACGCGGCCGGCTCTGCATCTCCCCCAAGCCGTCCGGTGGTGATGTAAACCATCGCTGGTATGCTGCAAGACTGACTGTTGCTATGGCGTACCGTGATGCCGGCTAACCGGTTCAAGCTGGGGTTGGTATGTGGCCCCAGGGCGGCAGCCGTTGGAGGACGGACGGAGTCGACTAACAACTTGGCTTCACGGGCTGCAAGTTCCGTTCCGCACAAAGGAAAAAACAAACAGCGTCCGTGCTTTTCACCAGGGAGCATACTGCCGGCCCCCTCTTCGAAGCCCGGGTGCCGGATTACGGAGAGAGATGGCAAGCTGGTTTCCACCGCGCGGAGGGGGCACTACGGGGGTCCAAGACCCAACTCACTTGGACGCGTCGAGAGAGAGAGAAAAGGATTCGTTCGAGCTTTTACTGTCGACTAGGCAAAGGGCTACAGGCTGACTCTGCCGACACATTCCACGAGTCGAAGAGTCGGTTGTCTAGTCGATCCTCCATCAGTAGTGTCCGCCACCATCGCTACGCTAGTCTGAGCGACCCTACCGCCAGAGATTCGATCAAAGTTCTAGCCCTGTTGTCTTATTTCATCTGGCCTGGCTGATGGAGCTGTCCGTCAGTCGCTCCCCATTATTGGCTACTGTGTAGTTTATACGGCCGTCGTCTTCGCAAGAAATGTGACTTGGGCGTGGTCAAATTCGGGCCGAACACTGGCCGCATAAACTCGACTGCTCTGGCAGTCGTCAATCAGATGGGCAGAGAGAGTTACGCGTACCCGGCAACCGGCCTGTGCCGTGGGCCAACGGTGTGCCCAGCGCAGCATACGTAGCAAGACAGTCATCGAGATGGCGACTTCGTCCAAGGTGTGTTCAAAGGACCTTTTCCATCGCCCAAGCTCCCCCACCATCCCAAGTGTCAAGATCGGTCTTCAAGCACACACACACACACACACACACACACACACACACACACACGCACGCAAAAAAGAGGCAAACAGTCTAGGTGGCCAGGTTTCCAAAGAGCTACGTCACCCATCTTTCCAACTGGCTGACATGAGAGAGCTGGCGAGGCCTGTGGCGGAGGGCACCTGCATGCAGCACCGTGGCGGAGGGCCTGCATCTGTTGGACACTGAAGAGGAAGTGAGACGATTTATCCAAAGGCCTGCTGCAAGCTGCACCCCGCGTTTGGGGAACCGAGGGAGGCCAAATTGAAGGGTTCGAGTCGACACCTGGGCAGGGGGGGAGGAGAGCGACCGGAGAAACAAACAGGACGAACCCACCGCCCGGGTCTTCTGTAGGGGAAACCGGGGGCTGGCTCGTCAGAAGGATTGAAGAGGTTCCGTCCTCAGTGCGAGACCGAGCGTCTAATGCACCCGCATGGCTCACACGCAGCCTGGGAGTCTGGCAGTCACGGAGAGAAGAGAGAGAGAGAGAGAAAGAAAAAGAAAAAAGTCTTCTTGGAACTGGCGGCCCGTGCTCTTCGTCCTGCCAGGCGTTTTGGTGCGCGAGGCGGCCCTCCCAGAGGCGGCAGAGGGGGCGTGGCTCGGCCTCGACCGAGATTACTCGATGCCGAAGCATGTCAAGGCCGTCTGTGCGGCACCAGCAACAGACAAAACACAAAAGGGCATCACATGTCCGTCGGTCTCTGAAGGGGAACGTCAAGGCGGGCTGGCTTGATCTGGGGTATTTCCGGCGGCCAAGCATTGGCGAGGAGGTCCGGATCAATGGCGGCTTGCAACCAAAAAGCCCACTCTGTCTTGTTCGTCTTCGGGGCGTTGCTGGGGTTGATAAGCCATAATATTGGCGGAGTAACGTGCCTTGGGTTCACGAGCCTGGCACTCGGGTCTGGGCCGTCCGATCTCCCAATTGAGTCCTTGGCATCAAATCGACGGAAAATGGATTGGCCAAGTGTATTCACCAAATTGCCAGAACAACAAGCACCGGCGGCTCTGAAAGCTGTAGACTTCTTCATTCTACCGACTGGGTTGTGGCGCAGGAATCTCGAAGTGAGCATCAACGCAACTGCATGTAAAGAACTGCTCCGGTTTCGATTAGAGGACCCATCGCACAATGCCCCCAACCGGGACACCGCCTGAATGCTCCCTCGGCCTGAGGTGGTACATTGCCCAACCTCATTATCCGTCAATCCAACAGGGGAGAAAGTATGCCAGCCAAGATCCCTTCCATCCGCGCTCGGCCTATGGCTTCCGCACCCTCCGGTGACGGCGACGGCGTCGTCGCATTGGCGAAAAGCGGGAGCCGGTCGGGGGTCGTCGGCGGTCCGACAAAGCGGCGGATGGAGTACCCCGGATCCGACACGACGGGAATTGCGGGGCGCTCGGTTGCTCCAGTCGGAAGTAACGGCGGTGTTGCGGGGGTTTCCCCGGTAGCTCTGTGAAAAAGACAGGGGGAGGAGGGTACGTGTCAGTAGGTGATCGGTCTATCCAAAGGCGAAGCCCACTTTCCACTTGCGGTCAGACGTACGTACTTGTTGTGATCGAAGCCAAGTACCGCTGCGGTCGAGGATGAGGGCATTGTACGCGACTGCGGGCTTGTTGGCCCTGAGCGAGACAATCTTTGGTCGATTTAGAGCTGCAATATGGGGCCGCAACGCTGGGCCCCCGTTGGTGGCTTTGTTCGAGCAGATGGACGGGGCGGGGTGCCATCCGATTGTCCCAGTACTGGCGGTGTGGGCCTCCCGAGCTGCAGGGTGGTTGCCGGGTATCTGGTACGGAGTACGGTAGGTAGTGAAGCAAACTTCAAGCCAGCTCACACAAAAGAAGTCAATGACGATTGATTGCAAAAACAATGCACGATGGGCACGATCAGAGGGGATCGCGGGGATCGGAAGCTGGAGCGGCCATCTATTTAAAGGAGCGGAACTGATCAACGAGGGACGGATTCTTGTTCGGCTGGGCGTAGGCCAGAGGGGGGGGAGGGGGCGGGGGGGTCACCCAGCAAGCAAGCAAGCAAGCGAGCAAGACGGAAAGGAAATCAACACACACGGAGGGAGCCTTGCGCCAAAGGTTGCAAGGTGGCAAAGCTGAACGCCTTCCGTCAAACCGTTCAAGGAAGAAGGCGTGGAAAGGAGGCATCGTGGGGAGGATGACGTGCTGCCGGTTCCAGACTTTTCAGACACATCGCGGTCAAGAGCGCCGCAACATCCTCCGGCTCACCAATGTATTCCATCACAGCGCGGACTAATGGTAACAAATAGTTCGCGGACCATTGTTGTCAGCGCAAGAGCGCGTCTCTCGCAAGGCAATGGAACGGGGCAGGTTGAGAGGTCATCTGTCCCGCCCACACAGTTAGAAGACGTTGGCGATCTAGAGATGCAGTGGCGGTCTAGAACACCAGGACTCGGGTGAAGCAGCGGCGCTGAGAAAAGGTCATCTGGCGCTGCGACGTCTGGTACCCAGAACGATTCAATGGGTGGGAGATTTTGGTGGCTGTCAATCACGACAAGAGTGGCCCGGGTGTAAGACTCCGGTCTAGAACGTCCGGCCAAGAAGGGATTGTGGCAGCTTTGAGCCGTGACGTCAGGAGCAAACTGGCAGGAGCAGACGGGGCGTTCGCGAGGCATCCGGAGGAGATCCAGGGGCGGGCGGGGAGGGGGCTCCGAACAGTGTCGGAAGGGGCCTGGGCTTTTGCATCCCTGTCCTCCCAGGCTGCGCCGGCAAGCTAAGCCAACAAGGGGTTGGCCACGGGTCACTTTCCGCTGTGCCGGTTCATTCCTCGTCGGGTTTGGATCTAGAATGACGTGGGCGGCTCGTTTGCGTCTGCTGGGCATGGGTATCGAGGACTCGACGAGCTGGTCTTGGATAAGGGAATGACAATGTCCACCCGCCTGTCTCTTGACGTGCTCGATTAGGAGGGTCGTTGGTGGTGATGGTGGTGGTTGCTCCGCTCGCGCAATACACGTTGATTGTTTTCTTTTTTCCCTTAGAAAGGACCCCGACAGAGAGGGAGTAGCCGATGCCGATCCAACTGCTGATGCGGAAAGACGCCACCAGAAACCGGCTTTTGAAAGAATTCCCATGGGCAACGGCCATTCTGCCATCCATCCCCTCAGGTGGTGGTTGGACCCTTGAAGTCTGACTGTCGGCAAGGGGGGCCCACCTAGGTGGTGTAAGCAGGCCCGTGTTTTCAGGGGCAGATCGACGGCGACTCTCCACACGCCGACAAGATGGGATGGCATCAACAAGGATTCGCATCCAATGGCTCCGGAGCGTATGCATCTGGCCGAATATGCGTCGTCGTACCATCACCTTCGTATTCTCACCTGGCTGGATATACACCGTACGATTCTCTTCCTCGGTGTGCTATCCTTTTTTCTTTCTTCAGAAGCATCTCAGTCGCAGCCAGAAAAGCTCCCAGCCGCCAGCAAGGGCTATGGCCCATGACGCAGGCGGCGTCGGTTCATATGGTGACGTCACATCATTGCACTGCCGCCCGGCGTCAAAGACGCGCCCTTTGTGACATGTGCATTTTCCGACAGCACGAGCCCGACTCGCCGTTGACTAATAAATAATCTCCTAAGGGCTATTGCAACTACCATCCTGTTAAGTGGGAGGTCTCCAGAATCTTGTGATACAGTACGGTCGAGCCAACCAATATCGAATTCGTCCTTCAGAGGCCCCGAGACCATCACATTCAACCACACCCGTCGTCCGCACCTTGGTCAAACGTCGAGCATGGGACCGCCGCTGAATTCGAAGATTCCGTTGTTCTCTTGTCCGAAAACAAACCCAAAGCTGTCTTGCAACTCTGTCGTCACCGGCATAGGCAATGGTTGCGTCGCGGCCGATTTGGGCCTTGATCCCTCTCGACATCTTTCCGACGAGGGCCGTAACTTCTTCTTCAATGGCTTGCCGGCTGAAGGAGAGCTTCTTTTAAGCCTTGGTGGGGTCTCTGATTCCTTGTCGACCCATTCGCACGTCATGACTTTGAATTTGACCCTGTTGGGATGCGCGTGCTTGCTGAGCTTGCTGCGAGTAGCGTACAGGATGAACCTCTTTTGAATCCACGACAGCGTGTCAACGACCCTAGACTTGACATTCCACTCTTCGTCGTCTAGCTCGCAAAAGATCCTGCCATCGCTCTTGAACATCTTTCTGGGGACTCGTCTCTGTCTGTCTGTACTGGATGGGGTTGCGCCGTCGATTGTGGTGGCACTCTCATCCTGCGCAGCCGTGAACAAGTTGGCAGTTTTTCTTGGGGATCGGTTGTTTCCATGGCGAGCGTCTTCCTGATTGCCTAGTCGAGGAACATGTGAGTGCCCATCGCTAGGCCTACTAACAAGGGTGCTTACGCTTGTCCAATTTTTCCGACGCTGGATCCTTAGTCCTACCCAGGGGCACAGGCGGCGGTGGTCTGATGTCTTGGGAATCTTGCCTTTTCGCAGTGAGGCTGGTGCGCTTTTTGTAAACGAGATAATCGATGAAGTAGAAGGTCTCAAGGTTCGGAAGATGGCGAGCCAGAAACTCATATAAATGAACGGGGTAGACCTTGCTGATGCCAGCTCCATGGAGGCTGCCACAATGGCTGCAACGGAATGCGGTACTCGCAGCCTCCCAGCCGTGGCAGTAGGGCATGGCGACGTGGCGGATGTTGGCCAACTCGGGGCACTCAATGTCCAAGGACATGCGACACCAGCTGCGGAAGTTGTCCGATGACAAATATTCCAAGCACACCACATCGTCGGAGGAGGCAAGGGATACGATGCGGCCGCCACTCAATTTGAGGCTCCCTGGCTGGTTGACTAGACGTTGAACAACGGCGGCTGCTTCGGAGCAGGTGACTGACAGTTTGACCAGTGTACGGTTGAGGGTGACGTAGTTGGAGAGGTTGGCCTGGGGCGTTGGATAACGGGGCTCTAAAGTTGCCGGCCAGAGCCTCGAGGGAAGCGGTTCGTGATCAAAGTCGAGGATAGGATTTGGTTGTGCTGCGTCGTTTTCGTCGTTGTCGCCAACAAGAGAGGCAATAATAGGTGACGGCAGGTGAGTAGCACGAGCTGCGGTCTTGAGGCGGAGGAAATGCATGCCGGGCTCGAGGATGGCGTCCTCCCAAATCTGGTGGCGGATTTCGGGGGGCAACTTGGAGAAGAGATGGAACGAGCGGGCGGAAGGAGGTATGTCGAATTTGACGGTGGACTCCATGTTGGATGGTTTCTGTCGGGTTCGTGTGGCATTTGGTGTGCGAAGGTTTGATGAAAAGAATGGCGATGGCATACCTTGAAAGAGAGAATGCCGTGGGATGTGGAGGGTGAAGGCCGGGCTATTTGAGACGAAAATCATGCAAAAGTATCTCAAAATCCGGTCATTCTGTCGATCATGTTTCCGTGGGAGTGAATCAGATGCTGCTTTTCCGACGGGGAAGTGAAGGGCGGCGTCAAGAAGAGGAGAAGCGGCCGAGTGAGTGGCCGGTTGGCCGAACCAGAGTTGCTTCCAAGACGGTGAATGAGAGGGACAAAAACACGAACACTACAGGGAGCAAACAAGCGGTAACTTTTGCCTGGGAGGAATCACGAAGAGGAAAGAAGAAAAAGAACCGCATCGTCGTGAAAGTAGCCGACACGGAAATGTTGCAGTTGGACCACCCATCCCCTTAGGTAGGAACCTACCCAACTGCCCAGGTTCGTTCCTACCTACCTACCTAGGAATCTTACTAGTAACCTATCTACATTAGGTAGGTAGCTACCTTGTAAGTCAGGTACCTAGGTATGTCCAAGTACCCTCCTTCCGCGGGGTTAAAGTTGGGAAGGACACGTGCGCGGAAGCAAAGACCATCTATCTAAATACCTAATACATACACCTCCACTGAAAACCGTGAACCTTGAAGATTTGCGGCGCCACCTTCCGCGTCTTGGGTTTCGAATGGTTTTGATTCCATAAGAAAGTCTCTTCTTACCTTACCTGCTTAGCTACCTAGCCACCTACCTAGGTAGGTACCGTGATGGTACCATGGAGCCCCGAGTCGTCTTGCACTCTAAACTCACGCCATTTTCACTCTCGCCCTCTTCACCGCTTTCAACCCAAACTGAATGCTATCAATTCAGAGCCAGGGCTTCTCACTTGCATCGACAAAACATGGTTTCTCTGTAGTGTCCATTGCGCCTCCAATTGCACATGCCTAGGCTTTCGTAATACCTAGGGAGAACCGCGCCTGGGGCTGACTTTACTTCCAGATTCGTTGCCACCTGTTCATCCCAATCATCATTAGAACTTGGCCCGAAGGCATCCTCGTCGTCGCGCTGGCAACGGAAGCCATGCCATGCCAGCAAGTGCCCCAACAAGACCGAGTTCCATAACTATGACCCAGCTCTTCCCTTCTGATGCTGGCTACCCGGCGTTTACGGTTTTCTTCTAGTCGCAGGGTTACACGACGCCTCCGAGTACGTCGGCCAAGGCAGGCAAGCGTTGTGGCAACTTCGAGGTTCTTCGTGTTAGCGACTGGCCTTCGTCCGTACTTGCTAGCTAGGCCTAGGCTGGGCGCTAGTATGTGACTTACCTGCCGTACTTCTGACCGCATTTGTTAATGAAATCCCTGCAGATCGTTCGGGTGCTGCAGTGATTATCAGCACGTCCAGACCATGACGTGGAAACGGAAGGCGGCGGCGTCGTCGCTGGGTTTGGGCCGGAGGGAGAAGCCGGTATCTGCGGAAGGGCGGTGACGACCCCAGCGAGCCCGAGAACCGCAAAGAGCTGACTGTAAAGCATTTCGGCGTGTCGGTAGCGGTATTGAATGGGAAAAACGGCGCTCAATCTTGTTTTTCGGGGGTAGGAGGTGTGGGTTGGGAGGTCCGTGTGTTGGAAGGTCGATAGAGAAACGTGAGAGGGCACAGCTCCAGCCGCCTTTTGTACGTAAACCTGGCTATGACCAGCAACCTTGCTGGCGAATGAAGCTATCTCTGTCGCTCAAGGTTTTCAGCGACCTTGGTGACAGAGTTCAATGGAGCCAGGGGTGCTGCGCATCGGGCTTTTACGTTGAGATTATGCATGCACCGGGTGAATTGCACCAGGTCGCAGTCTACTTGTAGGGGTCCAGAGCGATTCCATCAATATCCTTTGGTCTTTCCTACCTTGACTCCTGTACTACGAGCATCGAGTCCTCCGAAGCCAGCGTTGGCAAGTTCTGCCGGACAGAAACGCGCAATCACAACCGAGAACGGGTTCCGAAGCATCTTGAACTTGTGTACATTGCAAAGGTTGGCAATCGCCCAGCCGCAGCAAAAATAAAGGTGCTCTGGACGCCCGTTGCGGTGGTGGTACGCCGGAGCCGGCTCTGCCGACGTAACGATATATGCACCGGATAAAATATATTTACATAATGGAGAAGAAACGAATCAAGGGAAGCTCATCCATCTTCCGTTCCAGAGAAAGAGGTGTAACGTGTGTTCTTTCTATCCAATGTGTGTTGGACAGGACACGCTCGCCCACTTACAGGCGGATGGAGCGAGCGCGACGACGGAAAGAGCGAGCGCGACGGCGGGCCCTCTGGTCGGGGCAGTCGTCAGTGTCGGGAGCGGTGCCATTGATGATGGGGGTGGGGGTGGGGGTGGAGCCGGAACCGGAGCCGGGACCGCCACCGGAGCCGAAGAGCGCGGGACCGGGAATGGTGTAATCCGAGATGGTGGTGTACGCTGAGCAAAGCAAGTTAGCTCATAGTTTTTACCGATGGCGTAGGGGGGTTGGAATGAGGGCGTCCACTTACGGTTGAACAGGATGCCGGCGTCGGTGGCCTTGTACAGCTCCGTGCCGAGGGTGCCCTCGGGGCTGGCGGAGCCGGAGCCGGTGATCTCGACGTTGACGCACTGGGGGTAGTTCTGGGCGCCGTTCAGGGTGCCGGCGGCGTGCATGGCAATGATCTCGTGGCGGAGGACGTAGTTGCCGGCGGCGAGGTCCGAGGGGATGGTCGAGGTCCAGGTGTTGTTGTTCTTGATGAGCTTGGTGGCGGCCCACTCTTGCGTGTCAACGTCGATGCCGGCCTCGTCGATCTTGATCCACCGCAAGGCCGCCTTGTCGACGGACGCGAAGTCGCCATCGACCTTTGCGGCGTAGGTCAGGACGGGGCCGACGTGAGACTCGGGCCAGGTGGACCACTGGAACTCGACCTTGCCTCCGGCGGCGACCTTGGCGGCGGTGCCCCCGGGGGCGGCGTTCTTGTGGCAGTTGATGTCGGCGCTGGCATAGCCGGTGCCGTCGATGAAGCCGTTGTCGAGGTTCTCGGCGGACCAGGCGGCGATGGTGGGGGGAGTGCCGCCGTTCTGCTTCTGGTAGTAGTAGTCGAGGCTGTAGCCCTCGGTGTAGGCGCCGTCGAAGACGTAGCCATCGACCGTGCCGTGGGCAAGGGCACTGGCGGCAAAGACACCGACGAGGGCGAGAGTAGACCTGACAGAAGACATTTTGAAGAAGAGGAAGAAGGAAGGAAGGAAGGGAGTTGAGGGTTTGTCCTGGGGGAAACGGATGAAAGTGAATAAACCGAGTCCTGCTTGATGGTTGGGTGCAAGTATTGCAAAAGAATGTCCCAGCTTCACACAGTGAAGAACTGACGGCAAGACGGTTGGAAAAGAATGAAGTGGTGAAGACACCAAATAATGCGTGCGACCTGCAACGTTGGATGCTGAGCTGGAAGAAACGAGATGGACAAATGTGTGAGGAACTCGCCTCTTTATCTTTCTCACCAGACGGACGCGGCCACAGAGAGACACGCCTACTGCAAGCCGCAAACCTCTTTCGGCCTCCATGGTCTTTCTCTTTCTCCTCCCTCTCGCTGTACCGGACAGTCCAGTCCAAAGCATGCTTGCAGGCGCCGAGACTGCAGGTCACAAAGGCAGAAACCAACCAAGGCCGAAACACAAATATGCAAGCCGTACCGTTGGATTCTGGGGTGGTGGCACTGGGCGGGGGGGGGGGGAGGTGTGTAAACATTCGGATGTGCTCCGATTCGGAAGGCGGGCCGGTCTTGGAAAGATAAAATGACGGATCGCTCTACAGACTGCCTGTTATGTGCGCTTGCACTGGCGAGGGGCGTCAGCGGCTAGCTCCGTCAAGGTACCGCAGCCGCCTGGTCCCTTGCCTTAGCGTACCTACTTCGCAGACGCTGAGCGCCTTTGTCAACCCAAAGACGATCGTTCTGGCCCAGGGGTTGACGCTAGAATTCCACGGCCGGGGCAGCAAAGCGCGGGGATGGTGACGGCCACGATGGAATCGACACTGGATAAGCACCCCAGTTGCCAGCCGGTCGGTTATCTGAGCTTGTTCTCTTCGGGTTTGATAGCCCTCATGTCTCAAGAAGAGTCTTACCCAGTGCTGCAGCAGCCTCCTCAACAAGCACAACGCGCTAGCCCAGAAACAATGGTTATAGACCACAGGGCTTCCCGCGGGCGACCTGGGGTGGAGTTGACAGTCAAATTAGGAAGGTCTGGGTTCCGGGCCACGATACGTAAAGTCGCCGAGCAAGCTGTCAACGGGAAAATACCTAACGCCGTAGACATGCACCCCCAAGGCGGGATGGAGATGTGACCGCGCGTTGACAGGGCGCAGCGATAGGTAGGCAGGTACCTACCGGTAGCTGAGCCGTCTCTGTCTTTGACACCGTCGGTCGGTAGCGCCGGGAATGAAACAGCCCCTTAATATGGGAAAGGAAATCATAACAGGATCGGATCTGCGTCACCTACCTAAAAGAAACGACATGCTCCGCCCGCCGGCGTCTTCGCATGCGGCTGCTGGTCGCGCTCCATGAAATCCCCTCGGGATCCCTTTACTGACGATACCTACAGGCCGGGGGGATGATGCATCATGGACGGTGGTTTTGTTTCCAGCAATGTCCTGCGTCGATCGCTTGGTTGAGATGAACCCGCCAAGGCATTTTACCGCAAGAATGCTTCTTCTTGGTGCGCCGACGCCGACAACCATTGGCGAACCCAGATGGACTTGGATCCGTTGACGCTCCTCTGTCAGTCGGCAATCAAGATGAAACGGTGCTTGCATACCGTCGCCCGTCGGCGGCGTGCAGCCGCCAACTCTGCAGAGCGCGCCATTTTTCGTGCTCCTTTTCTTTCTCCCTTATTCGTACATACCTAGCTACCTACCGAGGTAGGCGTGGGTACCTAGGTCGGTAGGTACCTGGGAGATTGTTTGCGGCGCCGTCTCCTGCAGCGTTTTGCCGCCGGGAAACTGGCTGCGGACCACGCAACAGGTCATCGTTGCAGCCCAGGACCTGTTCATGGCATGGCAATCGCAAGGACAACATGTCTTGTCCAGCCTGGGTGGGGAGGCGGCCGACGGGTTACATTCAACCAGCCCTTCTTCCCGTTGGCTGCCAAAGCCACACTGTGTTTTCGACAGACTCTCTCTGATTGAATCATTGAGAGCCCAATATCTTTATATTTGAAAAATAGCCACTCTCTTGGAGCTCTAAGTCTACAGGTATCCCTGGATTGCCTCCCAAAATGCTGCAGGGTCTTCCCACATGGGGAGATGGCCAGTGTTTGGCACAGTCTTGAGTTCCGCTCCGTTGTCTCCGACCAAGTCCTTGAACCCATCCATCGCCTTGACAAGCGCCCCCTTGGCGTCGCCGTCACCAACGACCAGCAGCCCAGGAACTTGACAGGACTTGAGCGCCGGCTTCAGGTCGTAGTCCCACAGCGCCTGGCAGCTATACTTGAACCCTTCAACGTTGTTGCCTGCTACCATTTCCGTCATGGAGCTGACGACGCTCTCCTTGTCCATCGTTGCCGGATGGAACCACCGACCCACCGTCTGCCCGGCCAGCTTCTTGATCCCGGCGCCGCCGTCCTCTTCTGCCATCGCCGTGCGGTCTTTCCAGGCCTGGGTGTTGGCGGTGCTGGACGTCGCGTTGAAGTCGCAGGCGATGAACTTCCTCAGCCGGTTCGGGTACTTGAGGGCAAAGTTGGTCGTCGTCGCGCCTCCCATGGAAACTCCGATCAAGGCGTGCAACTTGGGGATGCGCAACGCATCAAGAACGGTGCGTAGGTCCGAGGCAAGGAGATCCAGGGTCGCCGGCACAGGCGGACTAGGAATCGAGTGGCGGCCACGCGTGTCGTACCGCAAGATGCGCAAGTCGGGACGCTGCTCCTTCAAAATCTTGACGACAGGGTCCCACATGTGCAGCGACGTCAGGAGCGAGTTGCAGAAGGCGACCGTTGGCGCGTCGTCTTTGGCGCTGCCCTCCAATTTGTAGGGAATGACCAGCTGGTCCTCCGCCGTGATATACGAGCTGATGCACCCATCGTCTCCGGGGATAGTGGTGGTCTTGCCGTCCGGAGCGGTAAATGTGGCGGTCGAGGCTGGAAGCTTGGCCAGGTTGGACAGGTCGCGAGGAGCCGGGCCGAAGACGTAGAAGAGCGAGTAGGTGCGACGGTTCTTGGCCGTGACCGATTTGGCAACCTCGGCGCCCCAAGGAGTGCTCATGGAGGCCTTGTGTTCCGGGCCACCGAGACCATTGGTACGGGCATAGTCGTGCAGTCCGAGGTAGGAAGTCTTACTTCCGGCGCCGTCGCCAACCGACGAGATCTTGAAGAGGCGGGTCCTTAGCCAGCCGGGGACCTTGGACAACATGGGGATGTGCTCTTGCGTATACCATTTCTCCAACTCTGGCCCGGCGGACTCGTCCTTGAGGATGGTCTCGACGGCGACCAGCTCGATTCCCTCGGCTTCCTTGTCGGAGAGCTGCTCGATGGGCAGGAACAGAGGGGCCTCTTGCTTGTGAACCAGGTCGTAGAAGTACCTTGTGACGTCAACTTGGCCGATGGTCGCTGCCTCACGGGCGGAACGGTTCGCTCGAAGAGTGGTGTAGGTGGGTGTTTCGAGGTGGGACATGGAGGTCACGTCGTAGAGGGCGACAAATGACGGGTCCTTGGCGTCGGTGGCGCGGTATCGCAAGCCGTTGGTGAATATTTGGGGAAGCCGCAGGCGGGTTGGGCCGTGCTCGTTGTTGTACCACTCGTGGAACTGCTCGAGAGCCAGGCCAGGCTTCGGCTGCATAGTCACGTAGAGCAATCCGGGGGTTGCCATCTTGTTGCTTGGTTCAACTTGTTTGTTTGATGATGTCGAGGCGTTGTATCACTGTTGTCGAAGAAAGAAAGGTCGGATAGATAGGAAACCCGTGTAGAAAAGGATGGCAGACGCTCCAAGTGAGGGCGGCTTCTGGCACCCGTGGGACGCTCTCTCTCTCTGGGCGGGGCAGCCGATGAACGCGGGGTCGGAATTGGGGGAAGAGGGTCCAGCGGCTTTTCGGGATTCCAAGACGGCAAGCAGCTCGATGCCGATCAGCGACTGATGCCAGTCAGTGACTTGTGTTGTGCCCAGAGCAGAAGAAGATGGGTACCTACCTACTTACCTAGGTAGGAAGACAAGATTCTGTATGATTTTTAGCACTTCTGGAATTGGGCTCGTTCTTGCAGAGGCACACGTGTATAGTCTTGTCTTGGGGGTTGCGCATCATAAATAGAAACATGGCTGCAGTTGGTGGCGGAAAAGCATTCTGCCAGATCGTCTCGGGCGATTGATGATTCTTCCAGACCGGGTCGGCCAATGATGAGTGCTGTCGTTCCCATGGGGCCGGGCTTTCTATCTATCGGGCAAAGGGCCGTTGCGAGTCGTCCCATGGACTCGCATCACTGTTTGTTCGCTCCGAGATTCAATTGATGGTTTGCGCTTGACATGATGGCGTTGATAGGAAAAACGTGGACGAGCGATGGCGACACGCTGGGTCCCTAGGTACCTACCCTGCTAGGTACCCATCTGCCTACACCTGTACCGAGGTAGGTACCTAGGTACAGACTCAGGAGCAGGGTCCAACCTCCCTTACCTAGGTATCTAGGTACCTACCTACCTACCTACCTACCTAGGCACATAGGCAGGCACCAGATACCGATACTCCATTCTTTCCAAGGAGAATCTGCGATACCGAACCTACCTGATTCGTACCAAAGCTTCATACTCAGGTAGCTAGATGGGTAGATACTAGTTGTCCTCCTTCTTGCCTGTAATGCGGTACCTACCTAGACGTTTAAATGTACCTGTTGGCCTAGTTACTTTTTACTTGGGTACTCATGCAATGTACGCATTCAGGAAGGGCAGGACTCGGGCAGTCACATACTGTAGTGTACAAACGACTCGGCAGCCATTGAGGATCTGACCAATCACCACCCAAAACGCCCGGAACCCACCAAAGTCAATTCTCATCCGGGTGCCTACCTAGGTACGTACCTGGGCTGATAACCTTTCCCCACTCGGAAAGCGCGGGGGATCAATTCTGAAAGGCAGTTCCGAAGCTACCTACCTGCCTACCTACCTGGGTACCTAGGTAGCATAGCTTCTTTCTTGACTCCCATCGATCCTGGATTCTGTTTGCCCCTTCGTTGATGCTTCGTTGACTTTCAATACTTGCGGTCGGAGATGCCGGTTTGTTTGTAGGTTGTTTGCCCGGCTGCTTGCGGGGATAGACAGTTCCTCGCTGCAGTAGCTTCCACCCATATCCATTCAGCATTCGGCTTTCCCTTTTGTCTGGGAGTCTTACTTCGTACGTGTACAGAGAGGTGCTATTGACCCCCCGGAATCCCTGCTGTACCACGTCGCGTGTCCTGGACTGACGCTCGCACCAGGTGAAGGACCGCCTTGGCCAGCATCATCATCGACACTCTGCAAACCTGCTCCAGACATAAGTATCGTTGCGATACGCCCACTGCGCCATACCTGATGGGTTTTCGCTGTCTATTACTAGCTCTGCCGCACTGGTCGTCCATCGCTGATTGATGACAACCTTGTTCTCCACGTACCGATCTTGTACGGCTACAGTTGATATCGGCATCTTGCTCACTCTCCTCCGTATGATCCGCCTCGTCGACTCTCTTCCATCCATTCTGTTTCACCTCGTCTTTTAGTCATGGAAGTCTTCCTATCCAACGTTCCCACACACCTGACGGACCGTACCTTGGAAAGGGAACTGAGGCCGTACCTGAATGCCCTGGGTATTCTGGACTGGTCATGCTCGTCCAAGGCCGGCGCCAAGTTGGGCTGGATGACCTTTCTCTATCAGGAGGATGCCCTCAAATTCCTGTGGTCCCATGGCAAACAGCAGTTGCAACCCATGGCCACCCCGAGCCCTAACCGCATCTCCACATCAACAGGCGGTCCCAGAAACAGAAAGGGCCCGAGAGACAAGGCAAGGCTCTATCTCATGAACAATCCCGTCTTCGTCTCCCAGAGCGACAAACCTCCCGACCCTTTTGCTCTCAAAAGTCTCAGCCATCGTCTACATGAAAAGTACAAGCAGCGCAAGCAGCAAGAGACCTCCGTCGACAACGATACCGTCAAGTTCAACGTCGCGAGAATGACTTGTGGTCACAACTCGTTTGGCGACGATCACAAGACCCTCATCTTCCACGAGCAGTGTCAATTAAATGACCGAGGCCTTGCCAAGTTCGGCAAACGAATGCTCACCCTGAACTTCGACCAAGGAGCCAAGATCGACATACCTTATTCCTCCATCGTCGAGATGATACACACCTCGGCGCCAGCCACCTTTACCTTTGTCTTGAGTGAAGCCCCTCACTTCTACAAATCATACGCCGACATTCAAGACATGATGTCCCAGCTGGGCCTGAATCCTCGCATGCTGTCCCAAAAGACTCTTGTCCGCTGTCTCGGCATTCCCGGTCTCGAAGAGCATGTCAAGTATTCCGGCAGTTGCCTAGTCTATCAGCTCAGTGTCTTTGACGCCGACTTTGACCACAAGATGATTCATCTTGAGAAAAGGGGCTTGCTAAATATCGCCCACTCTAATGTTGCCCTTGACCAGACGCCCACTTTCCGCAGAGAAGACTACCCTAGTTCGTGGACTCACTTCTACGACGAGTTAACTACTGCCGGCAAGAACAAGACACTCCCATTTAGTATCCTCTTCCACCTACAATCTCTGGTATGGAACAACTTCCTGCACCCACGCCCCGTGCACCGCATGCTGCTGTCTCTCCAAATCATGTTCCAAGAAGCAAAGGTGGACAACAGGCCCCAGCCAATCTCGGAACAGGCTTTCCAGAGCCTTCGCGGAAACATGCAAGATGTCATACCCTTCCCATGCCATGACACGGATCCCAACAATCTTGTCCCCGAAGAGATTTTGCGACACCTTTTGGTGGTTGAGAAACGCCTTCGTTCCGAAGACGTCTACAGAAATGGCGCCACCGGACCTGCAGCAGAAAACCACCACGTGTGGGTTTTCAAGGCCATGGTGACTCCAACGAGAATTACGCTCCATGGCCCCGAGCCAGAACCCTTGAACAGAGTACTTCGCAGATTCCCGAACCATACGGATTACTTCATGCGAGTTACATTTTGCGATGAAGATGGCGGTGATTTATTCTTCAATCCCAGGGTATCCTACGAACAGATATTTGATCGCTACCGGGAGGTCCTGAATGGTGGAATACCGATTGCTGGCCGGATCTACCAGTTTCTTGGATTCTCGCATTCGTCGCTGCGATCTCACTCGGTTTGGTTTTCCGCTCCATTCGTGGATAGCACTGGCAAACTGCAGTTGTACCAAAATATCATCAAGTCCCTTGGCGATTTCGAACACATTCAAATACCTGCAAAGTGTGCAGCGCGTATCGGGCAGGCATTCTCCGAGACTCCCGCCTTCATCAATCTCGCCGAGAATCACATCAATCACTGGGACATACCGGATGTCAAATCACACGATGGGACAACTGAACGAGTCTTCAGTGATGGCGTGGGCACTATCTCTCAAGAAGCCATCGAACTGGTCTGGCCACAGCTCCCCGAGGGTCACTCGTTCCGACATGTTTACAGATCCGCTGGGGTGGCGTCAAGGGTATGCTCTCGCTGGACTCTCGGCTATCAGGCCGTGCCATCTGCATCCGGAGGGAATCGATGGAGAAATTTCCAAGCGATGATGTGCAGAGCCTCGAAATCTGCGATGCGGCGTCCAGGCCTCTCAGGCTAGTTCTCAACCGACAGATGATCAAGATCATGGAGGATTTGGGTGTTGACAAGAACTTCTTTCTACGATTACAGAAGAATGAACTTGACTGTCTGCGTGCCGTCACAGCAGATGCCTACAACACCGGAACGTTCCTTCATCTGCAGGGTGTGGGCTCGGCCTTCTTTCTACCAGCTTTCATAAAAAGCCTCGAAAAGTATGGTATCGACTACCGCAGAGACGATTTCCTGAGAGCAGTCGTCGAGTCGACTGTGCTGCGGGAACTGCGTTTGCTCAAGCACAAGGCTCGAATCCCTGTGCCTGAGGGTGCCACTCTTTTTGGCGTCATGGACGAGACCGGATTCCTCAAAGAAGGCGAGGTTTATGCCTGTTATGATACCTACAAGCGCCCCGGAAAGAGTCCCACCGAAAGATCTATTCGGGATGGTAGGATTCTGGTGACGCGTTCGCCCGCCCTTCACCCTGGTGATATCCAGGTGGTCAACATGAGAACGCCGCCGCCCGGCCATCCGCTGCGCAACCTTCGCAACTGTATTGCATTCAGCCAACACGGAAAGCGCGATCTTCCAAGCCAGCTAAGCGGTGGCGATCTTGATGGTGATCTCTACAATATCATTTGGGATAAACAAGCCATGCCGCGATGGATTTGCAGAGCCGCGGACTACCCCAGAGTCACACCAAAGCCTCTTGGACGACCAGTGACAAGAGAGGATATGTCAAATTGGTTTGTTGACTTCATGAAATCCGACGTTCTCGGTATGATTGCCACGCGACACCTCATCCTATCAGACCAGAACGATAAAGGCACGATGGGAGCGGACTGTCTCAAACTTGCTGAGCTGCACTCCACCGCTGTTGATTTCTCCAAGACAGGAATTGCGGTCGAGCAGAGGAGCATTCCGAAGGCTCCTCGTTTCCGACCTGACTTGTATGTAACATGCCCTCTACATCTTTGTAGAAAGAAAGCTAATACACCAAAAGCCTTGCACCAGCCCCTCCTGCCAAGCTCTATGATCGTACCCATATTGATTTCCTCGAAGAAGACGAAGCGGCTGGCGATGACGAAGATGCGCAGGGGCCGAATCACAAGTACTACAAGTCGGAAAACATACTCGGTGAGCTCTACCGTAACGTCAATGAGAAGCAGATTTGGGATGAAGATATCACTCGCGTTGTCTCGAAAGCTGGTCCGTCCGTCTGGGATCAGTTCGTGGGACTCATGGAGCGCAAGATTGAAGAATACGGCAAAGGGCGAATCAACTGGAAGACGAGGCACGAGCAGGCCAAAAGTCTCCGTGACGTGTGGGTAGCAATTTCCACTGCCCGGCTTTGCATGATGGCTAAACTTTTCCCAGGTTCGAGGACACTGTCAGTGGCCTCATGATACAATACTCGGATAATCACATGAAACAGCTCACAGAGGTCGAGGTCTTCTGTGGCTCGATCTTCAACAAGACAGGTTCGCAGACTCGACGTCAGAAAGACAACTCCAAGAAGCTCAAGCAAAATTTCGATCGTCTCGCGGACCACATCACGCAGCAGATGAGACGGAAATTTCGGAACGCCGAGGGATCTGGCACAGCGGTAAATGGTAATGCTGACCCCGCCATTGATCAAGCGGCTCCTGGCTCAGCGGCTGTCGACGATCTTGACCGACTTCTCGCGCCCAACAGGGAGGCTCTGGAGATGTCGTATGCGTGTCTCATGGTGGGATTATTGGAAAATACCGACGTCGAGTATGAACATTGGGCCCAGTTGCAGAGCTTCAAGGTAATTGCGGCGAGTGTACTGCTCAGAGAGCTGACAGAGCTGGCGAATCGTGTGAGGTCCGGTCACTTGGTGTATGCGAACGGCGGTGATGAGGCGACTAGTGGAGGCTTTGACGGTGTCAGTTCAGGGCCTGCTTTCTCGTATGCGTATAATGGCTACGACGTTGATGTCGGGCAGTACCCCAACTACGGGTACAGCCAGTATTTGTGAGGTGACTGATTCGGTCCGTATAGGTCTGTCCGGCTGTCATGACAATGTATGGATTCAATGACGATGAACCTGATTCTCCGTGATTAATCTGTCATGTTGGCCTCATGACGGGCCACAAAGGGGAGCCAGCAGGCAATTGGTTCAGTCGACGGCGATTGGGGTATGCAACGAGACAAGCCTCCCATTCACGTCTCACCGATTCGACGGAGAACCGGCCTGCATCGGCACCTGAAGAAAGCATTCGAAAGAATTTCATCACTGCTCAGAAGAGCCCCCTATCAACGCGAGACCACATGGTGCCGATCATGACGTTGGGGAGAAACGGGCGCCCTGGGTATCAACAAGCCGGTACCAACCTCGGCATGCGTTCGGATTTGTGTGTCTGGGGCTGAGCTCAGATATTGGATATTATCAACCATCCCGTAGGCGGCCTGGCCCTAGTCTTCATGCACATGAAGTAAAATCCGTCACAATTGCATCCGTCACCGAGGAGCTGGACCGCACCAAACTCATGGGCAATACAGTTATTCGCCGCCTCCACCTACTCAGCCCTGCTGACACCAACTTTTGGAGGAGCGATCTGCCTCTGCTCGCCTGGTTACAGTAATCGGAGCCCTTGTTCTGGGTTCCCTAGAGCTCATTGCCTTTGCAGTCTTTGAACGATTCTAGAGCCACAAACGTCCCTCTGCCTCTTTGATAATCCGACTTCCGCCATTGACTATTACCCGGCGACGTTTCTCAGCTCCGCGCTCTAGCCCGGGCCTTTCTTCCTCTTCCACTTTGTTATCGGGTCCTCGTGCAGGTTGCTTCTCCTGCTAGCTCCGGTATGCCCCTGGACGTCCTTCTACCGGCCTTCAAAACTGACCTCGGGAAGAAGTAATACAACATCTCCGCGACGGTGCGCGGGTCTCTGATCTGGAGCATTAGAAATACCTGGGGCAATATTATTCTATCCGCAGCGGCATTCAGCACTCATACAGCAACCTACATAGATAGGTATGCCCTTGTAAGGGTCAGTGGCCCTGTACACCTCTGTTACATGGGGATACTTGTGCAAGCCCCTAAGGCGTTCGTCAAGGGTTTGAGAACTGACTGGAACTCGGATCATTAACTCTTCCATATCAATTGCGTTATGAGATTTGACTTTTCCCTCCCTCTCCCTTAAGCGTTATAGGAATAAGTTCGGTCAGGGAAGGATTTGGAGATACATTTTCTGCTAGAACATATAAGAAAAGTTGAAACAAGGGCGGTTGCATCCGGACATTCTCAGCATCAAAACCGCATTCCTATGTGGCCAAACCCATACGTGTAATAGCCACGGCCTATGGACCAATTGCACACCGTTCCGCAGTATTGTCAGCTGTATCTAGCACTGCTGACCAACCAGTAAAACATCGAACTGAACTGTTAAGATGTGTTTCAATACTGCTCTTTTAGCCAAATGAGGAAAGTAAGTTTGGAGCCTAAATATTGACTCGGAACCGGGGCCATACCTGTACTTGCATAGATCAGTGTCGCGGTTTTCTTGGCTTCGTATCTGTTTCAATCTGTTTAGCTTACACAGCACGGCCCCCGGTCTGAAGTTTAAGTGCGGGTGGTCTTATTTCCCCTCTTTCAAACGCCGTGGTGTCGTATGCTTCCCTTTAGACTTCGCAGCCCGACCAAGCAGTCCTGTACACTACCTGCCTGGATAAGAAAGGGTAGGTACATTCAACTGTTGCCGAATGGTTCGTACGAGCCGGGCTGCCTCAATTCAGACGAATCTGCCCCTCTGATTGTCGGCGACTGTCCAAGAGAGATGGATCTTTAATGAAGTCAAAGCTGCAAAACGTGCCCCCCATGTCGTAGGAGCTTTATACTTTCTGAGCTCACGTTCAATTCAACCATTACGCGTCTGTCTTGCTTTTCTGTCTTTTGCTCGCACGAAATGTTGCGGTAGACTTGCGGTCCTTCAACAAGTCCGCCTGGTCTAAAAGTTGACCTCAAATGGTCATCTGCAAATAAAAGGTGCCCTTATGGATCGGAGCAAGACAAAAGAGGTTACTAGACTTCGAGTCAGGCGATCAACATACCGGCGCTGCCCTTCGTGTCGCAAGAAATGGACAACAGTACGAACTCATGGACTACGTGGAGGACGCAAATAACTGACTAGCATTTCAGTGCCGCTGCCAAATTTCCCGCAGCTCAAGGGTGGGAGTTGAACTAAACTCCTCCTCTGGGACGTCGCCAATGACCCAGTCGTCACCCGAGACGTCCGAGTCCAAAACTTCCACGCCACCGGCCCTCGCTGTCTTCACAGGTCACTTGGAGCCCCTTCCGGCGTCAGTGACGGCGGCATTTTTCTCCTTCGTCGGTGACTCACCTTCCCCTATCACGGACATATTTTCGAGATCCTTTATTGGAACCTATCTCAAAACCTCGATACCAGTTCGAGCGGTTATCACAACAATTGGGCACATTTGTTTGGAGTTTCAGAGATATACGGACTTGGAGGGCAAAAAGTCCGCCGCAGCTGCCGTGATGGCACAGGACCGTAGCAGGTTGGAGCAGTTCCTAGAACACCTGCTTGCACCTGACAGCCATGATCAACACATCATTTTGCTGTATGGTATCTTGAAAATATATGCCGAGGTGAGCCATGCTAGGCGTTGCCCTCTAGACAGGATTACATCGGCAAAAAAGCGGCGTCTACTAACTTCTGTCTCGCACAGCTGATGAGCAGTGAGACTTGGGCCTATTCCCGAGTCACATTTCTGAAATTGGAGGCAAAGATCCGGAAACAACTTGAGCAAAGACAGCGAAGGCCACTTCTCTACTTTGACAAGGGTTTGCTTATGAACTTTCGGCTTCTTGGCGCAATTTACTCCTTAATATCATTCGGAGATGCCCTCCTGGCCAACCTCGAGCTCTACAATCCTTCGCCGTTCGAAAACATTGACTCGCTCACCGGGCATATTCGAATCAACTCTGCAATCTTTCATCACTACACCATTTTCTTGACGCACTTTGCACGCTTGCATTACAGGTAAGCAGTGTGTTGTCTGCCCATGAGTGCATCTTGGTAGCATAGGCTGACGGCACACAAAAGGGCCTTCACCTGGGTGCAAGAGGCTCGCGGCGCCCTCGACAACAAACACTTGACAGGCACAGCGTCAGAAAGGGAATTGAGAGAGAGACTTGTTGCCTCTGGTCTGATGCAAAAAGGAATGGAAATCGTCAAAAGCTCGGCAGCGGCCATCGACGCAATGGAAAACCTCCGCGGTGGAGAATATCATGACGACAACGACGACGACGAGGGCGAGGGTAAAAGCACCGATTTCTGCGTCTTGAGAGGGGCTTACTACCACTTTTCTCTCATGGCCCTCACCCGCACTTTCTGGGACCCGGTGTGGAAGCTCCTCGACAAGGACTTGCCGCACTTTGGGAACATGCCCGATCTCGAGGCCTACGGGGAGTTCGTCCGCGAGCGGATCGCACAGAGGATCTCAGTCGTGGGGATGGAGTCGTGGAGCTTCCTGTTCATTTTGGTCAGCGTTGGTATCGAATCTAGCACGCCCGAGAATAGGGGGAGGATAAATGAACTTTTATATAGTATCATGGGAAAGGGGTTTGCGACTACAGAGGCGTTCCTGGCTGACGTGCGGCTATTATGGAGGGGCAACTGCACACCGAAGACCAACGTGTCTGGTCATGTATCGTGAGGGAAAACGGTCGTTGCGAAGATATATAGCAATGATTTATTCTTTGCATGCGATGTTTGTTTGCTTCTTTGAAAACCTATCCCCAGCACACTAGTTCACTAACAAGTTAGTAGTTTATAAAGCAGAGCGGGTAAGCAGACAGAGCCTTTCAGCATACTGCTTGTGTCATCTTGGAATGGCAGCATATCCCACGGATCCTGTGTTCAAAGCTCTCGAGGCTCACCCAGTGACTCTGCTTTAAGGGTGAGGCACTGGGTGACCGAGGGTGAGCTAGGGTGAAAAGTGCCCACTGAGAGTGAGGCGTGAGAAAGCGAGGTGAGCAAAGCTGAAATTATTGGTGGTGTAGAGGCTGGGGATTCTTCTAAGTGATTTTGTAAGATATAAATGAAGTGATTTTCAGTATTTTAATGCTTTGTTCTTTCTATTATTTGCTTATTAATTTCTGAGCTTACTAGTAGATTTACTGCCTTTTATCTTGTTTATATTTATTTTTTGTTACTAAACTTGAAAAATACCTTTTTTTAATCTAGCAAAGAAGTCTGTTGCTATTGCTTGTGCTATGCAAGGTAGTTATTAACCCTTCTAACACATAAACAAATACTTAAAATGGGGTCTAAATAAATATGTGAGGAAAGTTAAAAGCTATTATAAATGTATCCTGAGCGACTATATCTTGTAAGTAATATGCTGATTTAGTAGTATTTTATTTTTTAGCATATAATTAGGTAGGTGGTGGGCTCTTTACGATAAAATAACTAAAGCTATCCTAGATACTAATAAGTAGAAGATGTTTTTAGGAAAGTAGTAACTATTCTTACCTCTTAAAGAAATGAAGGATTTCTTCTAATAGTGTATCTGCTAGGCTAAAGATAATATAACTAAGAATGGGCGTCCCTCTCTTGACTTAATAAAGACCATAGTAGAATATTTCTATACTAGGTTTACTAAGTATACTAATATAAATATTTCTAAAGATAATAGCTAGTTATCCTAAAAATGTTGCTGACATTTATCCAGCGGTATTGCCTATTTCAGCGAATTACCCCACATCGCCCGGCCGGCCACACATTTATAGTCTACACTTTAACATTACTTAATGCGTTAGGCTCTAGGGTTACACTGCACTAAAGACTTCTTATTGCGGCTTATATGTGTACGGAAATTAGCGTACTACCGGCAACTATCAGCGCGGCAAGACCGGATGTTAAGTTTTTAACTTTACCACCAAGGTATTAACACAACGCCGTCCCTCTTGAGCCGAACAGGTACGTAATAATCCTAGATTGTATGCCCTTATTCCTGAGCCTTTAGTGCAGAGAATTTCCTATGTGCCGCCTAAGACACCTAGGCATACGGTGAAGCCGAAGCTGGCCCACTCCTAGCTCCGTTATACTCTCTGTGCATATATTGCTCAAATATATAGTTTTATAATTTTACTAAATTTTATAGTGACATTACTGAGCATAAGACCTCGACTGTTTTTTTATAGTGCATTTATGTGACCCTATGGGGACGGCCCGGATATAGTGTTCCCCACTTGCAGCCCGTCTTAGTCTATCGGCATAGGCCGAACGGCTTTGCAGGGAAATAGTGTATGTGGTGAGCGTATGAATCTACGAACCGATATCTATATAAGGTGACCCTATGGATAAGTAAGAACTATCTTGTAGACTATCAAACCACACTTACATTTTCATACATATAACTCACATACTCTTACTCTTTACAATGAAGGTCATTTCTCTTCTCGCACTTCTCTCTGCTGCAGCTAGTGTTACTGCTAAAACATGCCGGTATGTAACTTCTGTTTTTGATTTACATTATATTTTAACTAACAATTATCTAGCTGCTATAATGGAAGAACTATCTCTACCACTGCTACGAGATGGGCTTGTGGCGAAGTCGAACATTCCACGCTTGGCCGTAATAGTGCATGGTGTGTAATTCCAGAAGATGAGGCATCAGAAACGAAGTTCAAAAATGTAAGTGATAACTCCATACTAGCTATGATTATAACTAAGTTTTCAAAAGGAATGCAGGGACCATCGTGCTGCCACTCATGGCTCTTGTTAGAGTGTGAGCATTGGAAGTGTGCCGCCAGGCCAGAGGTCGGCCGGGCATGGATTATATTCAATGCTATGTGTGGTGCAGATCTGGCACGTAGTGCAAGAACTGTTGGATCCTTTGTCTGGATGCTAGAATGGTCTATTTTTAGGCGTAGCACACCACCTACACCTCTTATATTGTTGTTTGTGATGCCTATTATGGTGTTTGCTGGGAGGTGGTATAGATAGAAGAGTCGTTTTTATTTAGTGCGAATAGACTGCGGTTGCCTGTTTTTAATATGAGCCGATGTACCTCTGAACCCTATTGGGACATCTAACGGCGTGACACTGGTTGTGTGAGAATTCGACTAGTATTGACTAACTGCTTCGCGGGATTTGCTATTGAGGCGATGTTTGTCGTCTGGCTTCCCTTTCCTAAGAGGTCCTTAATTTACCCCCTTGTACCTAGAAAAAGGGCGGCTTTGTGTTGGCTTCTTATGTTTGAGCCCTCAACTGGAGAATCCGGAGTAGCGATATAGTGGTACAGGTTATCTGGTGTAAACTGTTGTTAGATCTGACGTTATAAGTAGACTCTAATAACCCCTGTTAGAGGAAGGTTATAAACACAGTAGTTACTTTTACCCCCTTATTGTTGTGTAGTTATGAAATTGCTAGAAGAAATTACTCTTAGATAACTGTAAGATTGGTGCTATTAGAAGTTAGAGTTTTAGACTTTAATTCTAAGTATTGTTTGCTAAGAATGACTTGGCTATGCCTGACTAGGGGCATGTGTTTGCTAACAACATATACCATATGATTTCAACGCCCTTAAATATGTTTGATGTGTAGTCTTAAAGCGCTTGCTAGTAAGTATAGCTCCTAGAGGTGTATTCTGTTAGGGTTAGAATCTTGACTAGTTTTCTAAGGCTGGAAGTTTTAAACTACAGTAAATGAAGAAGAGTTTCCTATAAGGCAATTATCTTGATACTATAGAGCTATGTTATTAATATTACAGTTAAGGCCTCCGTTATGAGTAGCTACATATGATAAAGATAAAGATATAATAAGGATTGTATGTATTATGGCTACCTTATTGCGCTACCTAATACCCTTCTGGAAGTTATTATAAGGATATAGGTAATAATGATGTAAAGTGACTGGCTCAGAACCTAAGTAAGTAACACTTTTAAAAAGCTTAATAGACTTTGTCCTACTAATCTAATAAGGTCTAGCTGAATCAATAATGTTATATATATTTACTGCTCAGTAATTACGGACTATCTGATAAAAATAAGACGCTGTTAGTTAAAACATACCTTTATGACTTTAGGCTACCTATAAAGCTAGACTATAGAATGAAATAAGTGATAACAGATATATAGTTTAATGTTACTAGCTCTAAGGTGCTTATTATTAAGACTTAATAAGATTTTGCTGTCTGTAAGTAGGAAAGGTGTATAAGTATAGGCGTTGGCGTAACAGCGTTGTTTTTTTAGTGACGGGGGCTTGTGTGATGAGTCCTTGTTTGGTAATGCTTAATAAATTCCTGGTGTGTAGATAGCAATAGATAAGTTACTTAATTGCTCTTTAGGCAGTAGGTAATGTTCTTAGCTGTAGTCTATGCAGGCTTGCAGATTATGGGCTTACTGCTGCGTTTGTCTGATTTACCTTTCTTCTTCTATATCCTTCCCTTCCCTTCCTTTGTATATGGGATTTGCCGTTTTTCTCAGAGAGAAAGCCTTCCTGTGGATCGACCAAGGCAGCTGATGTGCGTTTCATAGTGCTAATAAGGAAAGCAAGAGCCTAGACCTGGTATTCTAGTTTGCGTGTATTCTGATCTGAATGGAATTGGAAAGCTAATCAGCATATCGTTGACGAGCTCGGTCTCCTCGAGCTCTTGAGAGGACGATGCAAGACGTCTCCGGCGCGACCCCTCTGGATCTGGCGAATAGACAGAGTCCGCTGCTGACGCCAGTTCCTTGTTTTATTGATTACTGTGGTGTTTTTAAACAAGGGCCTTGGGGACATGATGCACGTGCCATCGGGGTTCCCTTATTTCGGTGGGGAAATAGTATTTCCATGCCAGAAATGATGCTAACATTTCTGCATAGCCCCACCAAGCAATAAGGCGTTCCACCCGTACGGCCCGCCCAACATTACTCTTTGAGAACCTACCCTACTCTTACTGCGTAATACTTTGTAGCTGTTAGCCGCTGACTCTTGCTAGCTATCAGGGTCAGGCTTTAAGATGTAGGGGTGACATGACTCCTTTTCTTGCACGTGCTGGGAAGGCTATTATAGTGATGTAGCATCATTAATGCAAAGCTTGAAATGAGATCTTGGTACCACTATAACACAGCCGCACAACTGATAGGCTAGTAATGCAATGCTATGTCAAGAGGCACTGCGCTAAATAAATACCAGAAAGACCACTATCATTGAGTGCAGACTGAGGTTAACAGTGTACCGTTCTTTCAAACCACAATGCAGCTGCTTTTTAATACTATTCTCTTAATCACTGGATTCTTCTTAAATCCCACGCTATGTGAAGTACTTCTCCCCTTCATTCCTATATAAATAACAGCATACTAACATCTGTATAGCTTGGAGTAGGATTCCCAAAAGCCCCCGCCTAGGATTCAAAAGTCTACTTAATTCTTACTGTTCCACTTTAGGGAAACAAGCATTATACTGTTCTCAATGATCCTGATGGTAACGACCACACCAGACGAGATGTGTACACTAATGGCTATGATGATGGCGAATGGCCTCTTGTTAAAGCCAATATAGACATTGCTGGTCGTTACATCAGAGTAGAATACGCATGGAACGAGGAAGACGAAACTCCAAACCGACTACACCTTAACGAGATACTGAAGGCCTTATGGGAAGAAGAGGGCGCAAAGCTTCACCAGCTCCGACATATGGAGTTTGCCCACATCACCAATGAAAAAACGCAGTCCATATTTAAATATATCAGAGAAAGCTTAGGAATAGCAAAAGAGGAGGGCTTTATGATTACAGAACCAGCAGCAGAGGGAGAAGGTGCAGCAATGGCAAATAGACCACAGCAACGTACCATGTTCTGGAAGAAATTGATGGGAAGCCCTTTTGGAAAGGTTGCAAGAAGGATGGCAAACGAAGGTGGTAACGGTGTCGACTTGTTCGTAGTGCAGACTGTGCTAGACGAGGGAGTTCGCATCTTCGGAGTGCCCCAATATGTTAACAATTTAATTGTTAAGTTTTGGTAAATGTACACACGACTAATGGGCTATGAAGCTTGATGTCTCAAAGTAAAGCGTCCTCAGCAAAAGGTTGGTTTATAGCTTGAAACGCCTAATGCGTGGTTTAAGTAAGAGAGTCACGTCAATCTTCCTATCGTCCTTATTCAATAGTAGCCTGTCTTCTTCGACTGTCTCAACTACTGGCGCCATATTAAAGTGTCCGTGTCAATCCTGGTTCATAGGCTTAACGATTATCAGAGGCGGGTGTAGTACAGAGTAAAGAAGTCAACGATTAGCAGCTAGGGGTCAATTATAATAGTTATTCTAATCTATTATTTCCTTCCCCTAAGATACCTCGTAGTGTTTTCCTTTTGTTCTACTACTAGGCCTATGTTTATCTATTCTAGCGCCCCTACTAGCGCCCTACTGGGTACCCCCTTAGCCCCTTATTCTAGTCCTTAATATAATCCCCCCCCTTAGAGGTCTTATCCTTAAGACCTCTAGTCCTACTAGTTATCCCCTACTACCCCGCTAGTTCTATATATCTTAGAGGAGTCTAGGAACTCCTCTAAGCCTACTAGGCTACTAAGTAGGTAACTATCTCTTTAGCTAGTTACCTACTTTTAGCTTAGTACTTATACTATTTTAGTCTAGGCTAGCTATAGTATCTTAACTCTCTAATATCACAAGCGGGTTAGGGTAACTAACTCTAGTATAAAGCAAAAGCTTTAGTAATAATGCTCCTATATTATTATCCCCTGTTTTACACTATATAGATACGCTGGCTAATACCCTAACTAGTTAAGCTATAACACTATGTCTCCCCTCTAAGAGGTATATCCCTATGCTAAGGACTAATTAGGTATATTATAGGTATAAGCAGGGAAACTCTAGTAGTAGTATAGGGTAACTAATCCTATATATACTACCTATAGTTAGAAGCCTAGGTAGGGGAGGAATTAATCCTACTAGTCTTAGCTTATAGGAATTAAACCTATAACCTCTACGTGGGGTAAGAGCATTATTATATTATAAGTAGGTTAAGGTAACTAACTCTAGTATAAAGCAAAAGCTTTAGTAATAATACTCCTATATTATTATCCCCTGTTTTATACTATATAGTTATACTAGCTAGTACCCTAACTAGTTAGGCTATAATATCTAAGTTAGCCTTACTAACTTAACCTAGGTATAGTCCCCTTTACCTAGGGGCTACTTACTCTAAAATAGAGGTACCTTACCTACCTATAATACTTAGCCTTTCTTTTATACTACTATTCTATACCCTAACTAGTTCTTTATTATATTTACTATCTTTTTAACTAGTACTTTTAGTTTTATATAAGTAAGCCTTAGGATATATTATTCTTATAGCCTTAGTATCTTTTTATTATACCTCCCCTATAGGGTAGCTAATACCCCCCTAGGCTTTTATAGTTTTTTTTTTTACTATTTAATTATTTTATTTTAGTAAGCTAAAGTTAATATTATATTTAGCCCTCTCTTAGCCTATTACCTTAATAAGTAATATCTAATAATTAGCTTTTTTTTATTTTATTTTTTTTACTTTTTTTTTCTTTTTTTTTTATTATAATACCTTTATTTTTTTTAATTTATTTTTATTACTACTACTATAACTACTATTACTATTATTACTACCCCCCTAGTAACCTTAGTAGTAATAGTAGTAATAATATTTACTACTACTATATTTACTATTACCCTTACTATTAACCTTACTACTACTAGTACTACTACTAATACTATTATTAATACTATCCCTAATAGTACCTTAAGTACCTTAAGTTAACTTACTCCCCCCTACCCCCTCTTATTAGCCTTATTACCTCTATTAATAATAAAAATAAAGAGCTAAGTAAAAATAAAGATAATAGTTACCTTTTATACGCTATCCTTTACTATTATTACCTTTAGGTAATAGCTTCTTAGTCCCCTATTATTTAAAATACTAAGGCTAAGTTTTTTTACTACCTTAAAACTAAGTATAAATACCCCCTATACCCCCTAATACCCCCTAGGTACTCTCTCTTAATTTCTTTTTACCCTATATTAACTTTAAGGTAGTAGCTAATAATAAGTATAGTTACTATACTACTATATAGGGTAAGCCTTATATTACTATAAGTTCTCTTTCCCCTTAGCTATAGTACTCCCCTATTAACCTCTATAGGCCTCTTATAGCCTCTCTACTACTACTATTACCCTTAAGTATACTTTTAAAGAGATTAATAAAGCTTTTACCTTTATAGTTAGCTACTATAGGTATAAGGTATATACTACTATCCTTTCCTTAGTACCCCTCTACTTACCCCTAGTAGGAGGCTATAATTAAGGCTTAGACTACTATTAAAAAGGGCTTCTAGGCTATAATTAATAACGCTAAGGTTCCTAAGGCTAAGTATAAGGCTTAGGAGGTAGAGGCTAAGTAGAAGCTACGCTAGCGTAAAGTTACTACCCTTAAGAGGGTAGTATCTAGCGCCTCCTCTACTACTAAGATAGCTAAGGAGGCCTTAAAAGAGGCTATAGCCTAAAATACCCTCCTTTATAAAGCTAATACCCTTACTACTACTACTAATAAGGCCTTAGTAGCCTATAATAACCTTATTACTACTATTAATAAGGCCCTTAAGGCCTAAAATAAAGTCTTCTAGGACTTACTAGATTCTTACTTTTACGTTATATATACCCCTACTAGCCCCCTAGTACCCCCCTCTTACTAACCTTACTTTTAGTATACTATTAAGTTAGATTTTAAGCTAAGTAACTAGGAGTTTAATATCCCCTCTAATAAAGGTAAAAGTAAGGGTAATAAGTAGGCCCCCCTAGTACCCCCCTACCCCCCCTAGGACCTCCTAGTTATTTTTTCTTTTTAGCCTCTTAGCTTAGATACCTACCCTTATAGGCCCCCTGTGTTTCTTAGCCTTAGTACTATAGAATAAAATACCTATCTTTTAAAACTTATATTATTTTATAATTAATCCCCCCTTATACCCCCCTAGTAATTCTATACTTATAGTCTTAATATAAATCCTTTACTATATTCCTTTATAGTTCCTATAAGTTTTCTTTATTACTATATCTCTTTTACTTAATAAGGTACTAGTAGTTTTACTATAGCTCTTTATAACTAATAATTTAATTTACTTTATATATATTTTTTTTCTTTTCCTTAATAAGGATTAGCTAGGATTTTTTTACTTATCTATAGAACTTCTCTAGCTATAATAGAGAGAATATATTATAAATTCTATATATTATCCCTACGTTTAATTTATAGGCTTTACCCTTAGTAACTACCTATATTACTATAAAGGAGCCTAGGTACTTATTAGATAACTTATTAGATAGGTGTCTTTACTTAATAAATTTAGCTAATAGTAGGACTTTCTTTTTAATTTTAAACTTAATATTTAACCTCCTTATATTATATTATTTTATATATAACTCTATAGAGGCCTTTAGCGTTATAAGGATTATAGCCTTTTAGCTCTAAAGCTACTTTACTTAGTCTCTTACTATTAAGACCTCTATTAGCCTTACGCCTACTAGCCTTATATTATATAGGTTCTAGGGGATAAATCCTATAAAGGCCTCTACTAGTAGGGTCTTAGTTATACTTATTATAGTTAGATATCTAATAGTAGGGTTTTTACTAAAAGTATAGCTAAGGTCTAATACTTAGTAATAGTAAACTAGTATAGGTGTTAAGGGATTACTTAGTAATTAGTTAAATAGTTAAAGGTTATTTAGGTAGCTTATATAGCTAGGTTATTAAATAAACTCTAAGGTAGATATCTAAAAGGTATTATAAGAAGTATTACAAGTTAATTACTAAAGAGCTATAGAAGTTTATCCTAGAGTATGTCTTAGTTTATCTTATATATAAGTCTTAATTCCTTAGGGTTATATACTTTAGGTCTATATATAACGTTTCTTATATTATATATACTCTTAATATTATTATATATACTCTATTAAGAAGTATATTTAATAATTCCTATATAATCTCTATATAACTTATATTATAGTTCTTTTATTCTAGAGGAGTTTTTTAGCTTATCTTATTTTATTAGTTTTTTTATTCTCTATAAGATACTATACTACCTACGCTTCTAGGCCTTTAGTAGGGCTAGTGTTACCTATAACTTATTAGGTTATAATATTAGGTTTTCCCTCTAAAGGTTTTACCCTTAAGACCTATAAGTAGGTTATATCTCTTAGGTTAGGGAGTTATTAATTATACTTCTTTATTAATCTATAATACTAATACTATATTAGGTTATATAAAAAAGTTAAAATTAATATACTATCTAAAAGAAAGTATTATTTTTAGCTTAGTTAAGGATCTTTATTCTACTATTAATAAGTCTTTTTATAGTTTTAGTATTCCTATAGATATACCTTATACTTATTACTTTAAGTAGAAGGTTATATACGTATAGGGGGAGAATTTAAAGAATTATAATTAGTTATACGCTAGGCTTTAGAAGCTTTATAATAGTATCTTAGTTATATCTACCTATAAGTCTTTTATAGATTTTTTATTTATAATAGGCGCTAATAGTATAGTAACTAAACTAAATATTAAAAGAAAGAAATAGGAGGATAAGGAAGATAAAGTAGGTAAAGAGTTATTAGATCTTTATTAATAGACTACTAAGTTATATACTTAGTTAGCTACTATATAGGAGGAGATAGCCTTAGCTACACGTTATCTTTATTTTATTTATTTTATAAAAAGAAAAGTAAGAGAAAAGTAGTAATAGGCTTTTACTTAGGGTATATAATAGCTTAATAAAAAAGATAGGATCTTATTAGCTTTAAATACTTATAAAGTAGGGGTTATAGGTAACCTTTAGTTTATAGGTGTTAATAATAATATAGATTAGACTAGTTTTAGGGTTAATAAAGAGTTTACTAACTTAGGTCCCTTAGTAGAGGAGTTAGGTCTTACTAAGAGTTATAAAAGTCCTAAAGTAGCTATTAAGAGTACTAGAGGTTTTTAACTAGTTTCTATAAGTTATCTTTATATTTATAGTTTTTTTACTTAATAAGGTATTTTTTTTAATTATTTTTAATTTAGTAATTAATAATTTTTTTAACTTTATATTTTAGTTTATTTAGTTTAATAATAATATAGTTATTTATATTTAATTTATATAGTATTAGCTTTAGTAGCGTAATATAAAAGACTAGGTATATTTTTATTATATCTAGTAAGTTAAGTTTAAAATTAATATTTAAGACTTTTCTAAGAATTTTAAAAGGTCTAAGTTTCTTATAATCTAATTTATTACTTAGTCTTTTTATCTTAATGTTTTATTATAGTAGGTATACACTATTTCCCTTTTTAAAGGTTAGTCCTTTAATTCTTAAGGTGTTAGTGTACTTTATTATACGTTATCTAATAAATTCTAGGTCCTATATAACCTATATTTAGATTTCTTATAGTTTATTATAGTTTATTATAGCTTTTAGAGCTTATAGTCCTTATTAAGGTTTTCTATATACTATTAAATTAAATCTATAGTTAAGGTAGAAAGGTAAGTTAAGGGTACTTTCTTTTATAGCGTTATTATATATAAATTAAGCTAAAGGTAGTAGTTATACTTAATTATTTTAATTATAGTTAATATAGTAGTATAAATACTATTTAAGTATCTAGTTAATTTATTTTATTTATCTATTAGTCTATAGATAAAAAGAGGTTAATAGTTTATAGTTTATACTAAGTTATAAAATTAGAGATTTCTAAAACTTTAAAGTAAATAGCTTATCTCTATCTAATATAATTTCTTAAGGTATTTTATAATTACTAATAATATACTTAAGGAAAGTATATATAAGGTCTTCTACTATACTTAATTCTAAATAAGGGATAAAATAGGTGTATTTTATAAGTTAGTCTACTATAATAAGGATACTATTATAGTATATCTTTATAAGTAGTTCTCTTAAATTAGGTAGTTTAATAATAAAGTTTAAAAAGCTTAAGTGTTATACTTCTAGTAGTACTAGTAATAGTTAAATAAGTTTATATAGCTTATATAGACTATTTTTAGATTTTTTATATATATTATAGTCTTTAATTACTTTAGCTACTTCTTATTGTATAACTTATACGTTATAATATTATTATATTTACTTATACGTTTTTATAACTCCTTAGTATCTATATACTTTAGCTCTATATATCTTATATATTTAGTTAGTTATTATTCTTTTAGTTATATTAGTATTAATATATATACTAATTATAATAAGCTTTTAAGCTAGTATAATATTACTATTATTATCTTCCTTAAGGATAACCCTTATTTCCTCTAAGACCTTAACTTTATAGTTTAGTCTTTTACTAAGAGTATTAGCTTTTTTATTTTCTATTTCTTTATAATAGATAACTTTAAAGTTATATTTTAATAGGAATTTTAACTATTAGATTTATTATTTATTAAGAACCTTAGACGTTATAAAGTAAGTAAGGTTTTTATAATCTAAGTAGATAATAACTTAGTATTTAGTTCCTAATAGGTATAGTCTTTATTCTTAAAATATATAAATAATTACTATAAGTTCTTTATTATAGATTTAATAGTTTAGTTTAAGTCCTATAAATACTTTTAAAAAGAATATATAGGAGTATAATTTTCTTTACTTCTTTTATTATTTTAGCTATCCTCCTATAGTAAAGTTTAAGGTATTAACTTTAACTTTAAACTATTTATTTAAATTTAAGATTATAAAGACTAGTTTTATTATAATAAGTTCTTTAATTTTATTAAATAATTATTAGTATTTTTCTATCTATTTAAATTTAGTATTCTTCTAAGTAAGTTATTATATTAGTTAAGTAATATTACTAAATCTTTTAATAAACCTTTAATAAAAGTTTATATATTTATTAAATAACTAAATATCCTTAATGTTTTATAGTATTAGCTATTCTTTAACTATAGTTATTTTTTTATCTTATATTTAGATTTCTCTAAGTATAATAGTGTATCTAAGGTAGTTTACTTTCTAGGTATAGAATTTACTTTTTTTTAGTTTAACTAAGAGTTTTACTTCTTAGAGTTTATTAAGTACCTAGTATATATATTCCTTATATTTTTTAAGGTTCCTTAAGAAGATAAGGATATTATCTAGGTAGTAGATAATAAAGATATTTAACTTCTTATATAGAATATAATTAATTATTATCTAGAATATAGTAGGTATATTAGTAAGTCTAAATAGTATAATAAGAGTCTTAAATAGTCTTTATTATATATAAAAAGCTATCTTTTATTTATCTTCTTCTTTAATATAAATAAGGTTATAGGCTTCTTTAAGATTAAGTACTATAAACTATTTAGCTTTATATAGGAGGTTTTATAGTTTAGTAATAAGTAGTAATAAGTAGTAATTCTTTTTAGTAATATTATTAAGTCTTTAGTAGTTAATATATAATTATAGTTTTCTATTTTTTTTAAGGAATAAATAGGATTAGGTATCTTACTAGTAACTTAGATAGTTTAATATATTTTTTTACTAGGTTTTTATTTAGCTATTTATTAAGTGCTTCTTTTTCTATAGGGTTAAGTAAGTAGATTAGTTTAAACTTAGGTGTTTTTTCTTTAAGTAATTAGATTTTATAGTCCTATAGACTATATTTTAGTAAGCTTATTTTTAGTTTTTTAGTAAATAGCTTTATATATTATTAGTATTTAAGGGGTATTATATTAAGATAGTCTTCTATTAAATCCTTTATATTAACTTTCTCTTATATTATATTTTTATTACTTATATAGCTTTTTCTTTATATTATATTTTTAATAGTTACTATAAATATAAGTTATTAGTCTTTTATAGGCTTAATCTTTTTAATAAATATAATATATCTTTTTATTTACTTAGATTTACTTAGGGGTTATAGTATATAACGCTACCTTATAGTTAAATCTCTTTACTAGAGTTAGCTAGTTTTTTAGTCTATATTAGGGTTATTTTTTTATAACTATAGGATATTAAGAATAATATTTATCCTTCCTATAGTAGTTATATTAAAGACTAGTTATTTATAATAATCCTAGATATCTATAGAAAGTTATATAGTCTCTCTATTAATAGATCCTTTATTATATATAACTACTTTTCCTTTTACTATCTATAGGTTATATAGTTTATCTTTAAATTTTTATTAAATTTTTTATTAATTTACTAACCTTAGTAATATTAGGTTTACTTATATACTACTATTAATTATAACCTTAGTAGGCTATCTTTTAATCTTAATATTAAGGAGTAAATATTTATAGTCTAGCTTTATTATAATATATAGGTGTTATAACCTAAGAAGCATAAGGTAGTATAACTAATAAACTAACCCCTCTCGTATAAGTAACGGGATAGCTAAATAGATAAGTAGGTATAGCTAGCGCTTATAGGTTAGAATAGAAAAACTATAGATAGAAGGTTATATAGAGATAAGGTAGTAATTAATTAATAAGGTAATTACCTAGCGTAATTACCTAGTAATTAATTACTACCTATCCCTACTAAAGTAATTACTATAATTACTTATACTAGAAAGGTATAGGAGGACTTTAAGTATATAGATAGGACTAAAGCCTAGTACTCTAGGACTCTCTATAGCTCTTTAGTAATTAACTTATAACTTAGCCTTACTAACTCTTAAACCTAATAATATTATTTACTTATAATACTTTTTATAATACCTTTTAGATATCTATCTTAGAGTTTATTTAATAACTTAGTTATATAAGCTATTTAAATAACTTTAACTATTTACTAAGTAATCCCTTAATATATATACTAGTTTACTATTACTAAGTATTAGATCCTAGCTATACTTCTAATAGAAACCCTACTATTAGATATCTAACTATAATACTTTAATTACTCTTATTAAGTAAGTTAACCTTTAATACTTACCTAATAGTTTTTAATAAGATATCTACTATAAATACCCCCTTACTAGCCTCTACTAGTAAGACTCCTACTTTAAATAATAGCTAAAGCCTAGCTTAGGAACTTACTATAGCTAATAACATTACTATAGGTAACTATACCTTACCTAATATTAAACCTAATAATAATAGAGATATTACCCTTACTATAGGAGCCTACTAGAAGCTCTACTATACTATAACTAGGGTTAAAAAGAATAAGGAATAGATAGCTACTATATAATAATACACTAAAAAGAATAATAATAATATAGTATAAATATAAGCTATTATTAATAAAACCCTAGCTAAGTTAAAAGCTAAAAATTAAGAAGCTATATCCCTAGGGTAAGAAGTTAAAACCCTTTAAGTTACTACTAATATTATTTTAACCTCTATTAAAGGATAAAATAAGCTTAAACTTAACTCTCCTAGGACTTATAATAACACTAGTAGATAACTAAAAAGATTCCTAATCTAAGTATACACCTATTAAACCTTTTATACTACTAACTTTTATAATAAAATTAAATAAGTAATCTATATAGGAACCTTCCTATATAGTAAAGTACTCTCTTAGTTTAAGCTATTTTAGGAAGAATTTTTAAGAAATAATAGTAAACTTTAAGATTACTTTTATAAAACTTAGTTAATCTTTAGAAGTATAATAGGGTTTAAATATACCCTAAAGTTACTATTCTAAGACCCTAATAAGAAATAATAAGCTAAATAAAACCTAGCTAACTTATAATAAACTAAGGCTATATCTTACTATACTACTAAGTTTAGGTAACTTACTACTAGACTTAATATAACTAATAACTCTTTAATCTTTATATTTTACTTAGGATTAAAGGAAAATATTAAAGATAAACTTATAAAAATTATAAATATACTAAAAGATTTTCTCTTATATATTAAACTTACTATTAAGATTAATATATATCTATATAAATAATAAAAAAAAAAGGGTAAAATATAAAGACTAAATACTAACATTAGTAAAAGGTATACTTAAGGACTAAAACCCTTAAATTAGTAAAATAAAAGACTATAGAAGCCCTAAAGTAACCTATAACTAAGTACTTTATAGGGATACTATATAAGACCTATAGATATTAGTGTAGCTAAACAATAAGGTAATAGGCTACTATATAATATTAAGAATATATAATACTATAATTATAAAAAGATAAGATACTATATAAGTAACTATAAATAACTAAAGAGACTATATAATAAGCCTTTACTAGAAAGCACTAGAAAAGTAAATATAGCTACTAAAGAGATACTATATAACTAAATATTATAAACTATATACTATAAAGATAACTACTTAGTCTATAAAGATAGTAAAGAGTAAGTAGGATAGTACCCTAAGGTATTAAGAACTAAGACTATTACTATAACTTAATAATAATAAGAAATAGTTACTAAGGAGATTAATAATAGGATTAAGAATAGGACCCTTATTAAAAATAATTTACTAGTACTATAATTACTTAAGCCTATTAATATAAGATACTACTATAATTAAGTAATAATCCCTAAATACTTCTATAATAAAGTAACTAGTAATAAGGAACTAACGTTTAGACTAGTTACCCTAGAAGAATATAACTAATAGTGTATTATAATTCTTAGTAAAGCTTACTATAAGGGAAGAAAGTAACTTAAAGAACCTTAGTAAACTACTACTCTATAAATCCTAATAAAATAACTTAATTAATAAATCTATATATAAGATAATTAGAAAAAACTACTTAAGTTAAAGGTAGTCCTCTAGGAAGAAAGTATACTAATAAAAATAGTTATAGTAGGGAGAAGATAAATAAAAGAAATAAGATTTCTACTACTATAACTTACTATATATAAATAAATACTATAAAATACTAAACTATTAGAATTAGGAGAATCCCTAGATAAGTTTACTATACTAAGTAAACTTAAATAATAAGCTATAGAGTAACTAGTAGAATTACCTTCTATTACTATTAAATAGACTAAGTTATAAACTTACTATATTTAATAATAGATATAAACACTACCTACCCTTAATAGCTAGTTAGACAAAGATTATAACTCTAATAAGCTACTAGTAAAATAAACCTATATAGACTTTAGTAATAACCCTTTAGTTATTAAGGAATAAAAAAAAGTAAAACCTAAAGTATAATAAGACACTAATAACTAAAGCCTTAGCTTCTATAGGATAATAAACCTAAACGTTAATAATAAGCTAAATATTTTAACTAAAGAAAAACCTATATTTAGAGATAAAGAACTACTTAACCCTTAAAATATACTTTACTATTAACTATTCTAGGCTAACTATATCTATAATAACTATAAATTCTATAGCTTTAGTAAGAAAGAATATAAATTCTTTCTAAGATAATTTATAGTAGAATAAGCTATTAGATAGGTCTATAGGGCTAATAACCTATATACTTAGGAAGTATAAGAGTACTAATATAATAAAATTATTTTTACTCCTAGCCTAAAGTAACCCCTAAGATATCTTAATAGTATAATATAACACTAGTTAAATTACCTTTATAATAAATATAAGTACTATTATATAGAGAAAGTAAGAATATAGTAGGAATAGATTAAGAAGGCTAGTGTTATAACCTAATAAGTTATAGGTAACGCTAGCCCTACTAGAGGCCTAGAAGCGTAGGCAGCATAGTATCTTATAGGGAATAGGAAGACTAATAGGACAACGTAGAAGGATAACTCCCCTAAAACAAAAGAACTATAGTATAAGTTATATAATAATAAGATAAGAAACTTAATAAGGGTAAATAAGTTAGATAGTTAATATATCTAATATATTTATAGATAGGTAGGATATATAATATATCTAATATATCTAAGTAAAGGTAGTGTAACTAGACTTATATATAGGATAGACTAAGATGTACTCTAGGATAGACTTTTATAGCTCTTTAGTAATTAACTTATAATACTTCTTATAATACTTTTTAAATATCTACCTTAGAGTTTATTTAATAATCTAGCTATATAAGCTACCTAAATAACCTTTAACTATTTAACTAATTACTAAGTAATCCCCTAATATATATACTAGTTTACTATTACTAAGTATTAACGTAGTTTATAAGTAAGTAAGCTATATAAGTAAGTAAGCTACTTTTATAAAATTTTATATAACCTACCTTTCCCTTTATTTTTCTCTACCTATAACTATAGTATAATAATTAAATAAAAGTAATTTAGTCTTAGCGCTTAATACACTTAAATTAAACTTAAAATTAAGCGTATAAGAGGCTATATTACACTACAATATATCTTACGCTACTCTTTAATAACAATAAGCTAGCTAACCTACTAAATACAATATATAACTATATAACTAGAAGTTAACCTTATATAAAGAGGAGACTATTATCTAATATATTATTAACCTAGATTTATAAGCATTTTTACTACGCCTAAGTACTATTTAAGAAATAGCTAATTAACTACTTTACAACTACAACGCGCGACGCGTTAAAATAAACTAGGCTTTAAACTTTATATAATAATAACCTAAGCTTTAGACGCATTTTAATTAAAGAATTAACTATTAGAGAGTCCTTTATAAAGATCTAGACGCATATCACGCGTAGTTTTCCCTTATATAAAACACAATTACAAAGTATAGTATAGATAATACTAATATCTATAACTTTAATAAGACTAGGTTTATAATAGGTAAGATATCCTCTAAAATAGTTATTATAGCCTCTAAACAACATAGTAAGCCTAGAGGAGTATAATAAGGGAATTAAGAATAGGTTATAGTAATCTAGGGTATTAGGTTATATAGCTATTCTATCCTACTATATATTATCTTTATAGGTAAGGTCTATCTTAACTCCTAGACGTATAATAGCCCCCTTCTACCTAACTAGGTAATTATACTTATAGAAAACAGTTAGATAATAAATAAGAAAGGCTTAGAATAGGTAAAGTACTTTAATTTCTATATAAAGAGTTATATAAAGGGTGTTTACTACCTCCTTATCCTTAATAGCTATAAAAGCTACTATTCTATTAATTTTAAGCTATACTATAAGGAGTAGAATATTATTACGCTCTATATACCCCCTTATTTATTATATAAGCTTTAGCCTCTTAATATTAGGTACTTTAGTCCCTTAAAATAGGTATATAGCTAAGAAATTAAGGTTCTTATGTAGGTATATATTTTATATATTATAAAAGAAGACTTCCTCTTAGCCTTTTATAAAGCGTATAATAAGGTAATAATAACATTAAATATTTAAGTAGGCTTTAGAGTAACTAGCCTTATCCTATATAACCTAGAATATATAATTTTATAGCTAGATATAAAGCTTTAGACGCTATTACCTCTAGGTTCTTCTACTAGCTTACTACTAGCTTAGGTCCTAAAGACGCTAAATAACTTAATTAAATTTACTTTATAGTCTAATTTTATTATAAATTATATTATATAATATTAAAATAGCTCCCTAATATTAATTATTATATATATATAGTAGCTAAAGAAAAGAATTATAATAGTAGTATATAACTAGGTTTTACTATAGGTATAAATAACTAAGTATTAAGAGGTAAATAAGCGTATAAGCCGCTATCGCTATATAAAAAAAAAACAGCTTTAGAAAGGTAAAATACTTACAATTAGTTAGGTAAAAGATTTAAAGTCTTAAATAGATATAATAAAGTAATTATAGGTAGAAATAGGTTAGAGTAGTGGTTATGTAAGGAGGATAGAAACACATACATAACAATGTAGTATCTATAGAGAGACTAGCTATAATACTTATATATGTTAGAAAGTTAAATCTACCTCTAAAGAAGAGAATTTTAAATAGTTTAAATTAATTTAAGGTGTTATAGTTAATTTCTCTTATACTTTGTTATATAGGTACTAAAAAGTAGCTTACTTACTTATATAGCTTACTTACTTATAAACTACGTTAAACCTTAACTATACTTTTAGTAGAAACCCTACTATTAGATATTTAACTATAATACTTTAATTACTCCTATTAAGTAAGTTAACCTTTAATACTTACCTAATAGTATTTTAATAAGATATCTACTATAAATACCCCCTTACTAGCCTCTACTAGTAAGACTCCTACTTTAAATAATACCTAAAGTTTAGCTTAGGAACTCACTGTAGCTAATAACGTTACTATAGGTAACTACACCTTACCTAATATTAAACCTAATAATAATAGAGATATTACCCTTACTATAGGAGCCTACTAAAAGCTCTACTATACTATAACTAGGGTTAAAAAGAATAAAGAATAGATAGCTACTATATAATAATATACTAAAAAAAATAATAATAATATAGTATAGATATAAGCTATTATTAATAAAACCTTAGCTAAGTTAAAAACTAAAAATTAAAAAGCTATATCCCTAGGATAAAAAGTTAAAACCCTTTAAGCTACCGCTAACATTATCTTAACCCCCGTTAAAGGATAAGATAAGCTTAAGCTTAATTCCCCTAGGACTTATAATAGTACTAGTAGATAACTAAAAGGATTCTTAATCTAAGTATACACCTATTAGACCTTTTATACTACTAACTTCTATAATAAAACTAAATAAGTAATCTATATAGGAACTTTCCTATATAGTAAAGTACTTTCCTAGTTTAAATACTAAGAATTAAAGAAGTAAAATTCTAAAATTCTTATATATAAATCTCTTTATAACCCTATAACTAAAAGTCTTATAATTATATAAATATTTTTTCTAGATTAATCTTAAAAAATAATATATAGAAGTATATACTTCTATATATAACTATACTAATATAAACTACTATAGACTACTATATATAAACGTATATACCTCTAAGCTTTATATATATACTAGCGCTTATACCTATATATATATATATATATGTATATATAAGAAGTATATTAGTACCTCTTAGCGCTTAGATATACACTTAGATATATACTTAGATACTATATATATCTAAAGGACTTTTCTATATAACTAAGAGATATCCCTTCTATTTAGATAGTTTTATATATATAGATTTTTATCTATAATAAATATATATATACCTTTTCTATCTATCTCTATTCTAACTTCTCTACTTTCCTTATAACTATTCTAAATAACCCCTTGTTATTCTTAGTAGTTATAAGCCTAGCTCTAGTAGAGAAGATATTCTTTATATCTCTCCTCTTTTAAGTTATTACGATTTTATATATTTTTTTACTAAGTCTAAAAAACTTAGAGATTTTTTTTTATAGTAAAAGCTATAACCTTACTAGGGGATAAACTATATTAGCTAAGGGAACTTTAAGGAATTATAAGCTTAAATCTATTATAATCTATACCTAGTAACCTATATTTAATAGAATAGAGGGATTAGCTTACTAAGTAAGTTATATACCCTACTATATTTTACATTACTATAGCTCTAGACGATATCTAACCCTACTTTATACATTAACCTTATAAGTTACTAGATTATTTTAAATCTAACTAGTAAAGGATTTTTCTTTTTACCTTAAGCTAAAATTAAACCTAAGACCTCTTAATTAGTAGTTAATTAATTAAATTAGTATAGTAGTTAACTAGACTACTAGACTAACTAGTCTACTATCTAGCTAGTAAAAGCTTTAGAGGTTCTTACCTATAAATATCATAGAAATAGACAATTTATGTAGCGTATATTATATAATATTAACTAAACTACTTTAAATATCTATTTTTTAATATAAATCTAACTAAACTAACTAAATCCTCCTCCTTCTCTCCTATTAACTAATATTAAACTAAATTAATATAATAGAGAAATCTATTACTATACCCTACCTTTTAGGTAGCCTTAACTATAATATTTAGGTAACTAGATTTAAGGCTTTACTTATTAGTAAAGATATTAACTTAAGTTTAGAAATACCTCTAACTATACCTTTTTAATAGAAGAGTAATAATAAAGTATTAGCTTATATAAAGCTATTTTATAAGGATTCCCCTTTAAGGGTTATAAAAGATTCTAAAATAAGTTTTAAAGCTTAGAAGAAACTAAAGGATCTATATAAACCTATAGGATTTACTAATAAATATCTTACTTATAAAGAATTCTTTAATACTTTATTAGACTCTTTTAGATCTATAGAGAAATACTTAAATAAGGTAAAAAAGCTTATAGATAACCTATCTTCTAAAAATATAGCTTTACTAAAATAAGTTATTATAGCTTAGGTATTAAATAGTCTAGATAATAGTTATAAAGGTTTTATAACTAACGTAACATAAGCCCTTAGAAAGGATATAAATTCCTATACTATAGAATTACTTTTTATAAATCTTATAGATAAAGCAAAGAGAAAAGGTTCTTCTATAGTATTATATACTTCTACCTTTAGAAAAGGAATTAAAAAGCCTTAGAAAAAGACAAAAGGAGTTTACTATACATATTATAAGTTAAAAAACTATATAGTTAAAGACTATAACTTCCTATATTTAAATAAAGCCCCTAAAGGGTAGAAGAATAAGGATAATAATAAGGAAGAAGTCCTAAGGTAACAAAGGACTAATATAAAGAGAAATAAACTCTATAGGGCCTAAAAGGCCTTAATAGCTAGGAAAGCTATAATAGAGGAGGAAGATTCTAAAGAATCTAATAAATCTAATACTAAAAATATATATATAATAGTCGTAGAGGATAAAATAGTTATAGATAACCCTCTAATTAAGGAAGAGAGTAAAACTAACTTAGATTTTAAGGATATAAGTCCTATACCCTCCTCTATAACACCTATAACTAATACTATAATAGGTAATAATATAAGTCCTATATATATAACTAAGAATAATAAATATACCTCCTTTTACCTAGATACTACTACTACTATAAATATAATATATAATAAATCTCTATTTATAAAGACTATATTATAACCTAATAAGTTATAGGTAACGCTAGCCCCACTAGAGGCCTAGAAGCGTAGGCGGCGCAGCATCTTATAGGGAACAAAAAGACTAATAAGACAACATAGAAAGATAACTCCCCTAGAATAAAAGAACTATAGTATAAGTTACATAATAATAAGAAGGACTAACATATAATAAGCAGTCCTAGGATAAGACTAATATCTCTAATACAGTCCTAGAATAAGACTAACGTCCTAGGAGTAGTCTAGGACACTACTAGGAAATAAGAGACTTATATTGTTATAAGCATAGATAGATAACACCGTAGATACCCACTAGGAGATCTACCTCCTAGAGGAGTATATATACAGCACCCTTAGGCATTTTTACTTAAAGACTAAGTTCTCTAGAATTAACCTTATTATACCTACGTTTTACTATTGCTTATGTTATTTATTTATTACCTGCTTATTTACCTCGTCGTTTATTGCTTTACTTATTTAACTCTGCTCTTTTACTATGTCTCTTTACGTTGCTGCCGCCCTTCTAGGTTAGTAGCTCCCACAGCCTATTTACTCTATTAGATCTAGAACGGCTGCTAGGAGGGCTGTGTTAAGTGGTAGTATAATATAAGTTCGCTGGGTTGTTACACAAAACTAAGGTGTAAATACTAGTCTCCCAAAAACAGTAACTTATAGGCCTCTTAATAACGCCCTATATAGTAAATACTCTTTCTTTTATCCTTTCTTTTATCTAACTACAGTATATCTATTGTGGGGTGTTTGTTTTTGTAGAGGAGGTTGTTTTGTTACAGAAGGGTGTATTACGCCTAAATATTTTTACTCCTTCCCTTACTTTTACCTATAACTTATCTACCTGTTTTTCCTTACGTTACAATATAACCCTTCTTCTTACACATAACAATATAACTTTCTTCTCTTTATACTATATAACTATCCCTTTTCCCTTTATTCTTATTAACTATAATAGTTATGTAGTGACTTATGTGGTTATTACGCCTATTAACGTTAGACACTTCTTTTTCTTTCTTAATTTCTACTTCCTTTTAGTATTAGTAGTATCTATACGTTAACTCCGTTATTAGAAACCTAAGAAACCTACCTAAATTCTCTTATAACTAGGGTATATTTAACTTTTAAAATAACCCTCTTAACAATAGCATTAAGGACTTTAATAACTATAATTTTAACTAGTATATTAACGTAATAGACACTAACAAGGAGTGTCTCTGTCTTGTTATAGACTTTAACAATAGGGCTATCTAGTAGTAGGGAGGTTAGGCCTAGGGTTTTACGCCTATTAACCCGCCTAGCTAGGATAATACTGCCGCTGTAGAGACTATTAAGCACACTAAGTAATAGCCCTATAAGTAGGGTAATAACGTAATTACTAAATAGATTAATAAGAAGGATTAGCCTAATATTAATAACAACGATGTTACTAAACCCCTATTAAAGTTTAGAGGTAATAAGAATAACTACGTTAAATACTATAAGGCTATTAAAATTAATAATAAGAAGATTACTCTATATAAGCTTTAGCGTAAGGCTAATAAGGAGGGTAAAAAGCATATTAAGTTTAATAAGTTTATTAGTAGATAGTACTCTAAGTATAGTACTAGTAAGCTACCCTCCCTATCTTTAGCTACTTTAACCTTAGTAATAATAAGGATAAAAATAATATTATAACCTAATAAGTTATAGGTAACGCTAGCCCCACTAGAGGCCTAGAAGCGTAGGTAGTATAGTATCTTATAGGGAATAGGAAAACTAATAGGATAATATAAAAGGATAACTCCTCTAGAATAGAAGAACTATAGTATAAGTTACATAATAATAAGATAAAATTAAATCTATATATAGGAAATATAGAAGCTATATACTTAGTATATAGGTGCTATCTCTTAGCGATATAGGAGCTATACGCTAAGGATATAGACCCTAGAAATAGGACTTATATATAGGATAAACTAGGATACACTCTAGGATAGACTTCTATAGCTTTTTAGTAATTAACTTATAACTTAGCTTTACTAACTCTTAGACTAATATTATTATTTCCTATTTAATAACCTAGCTATATAAGCTACCTAAATAACCTTTAACTATTTAATTAATTACTAAGTAATCCCCTAATATATATACTAGTTTACTATTACTAAGTATTAGACCTTAGCTATACTTTTAGTAGAAACCCTACTATTAGATATTTAACTATAATAAATAATAGTAAGGAGGAGGAACTAAAGCCTACACCCTCTAAGGGTAAGGCCTCTACCCCTAAGGCCCTAAGGGGTATTTTAACCTAAGAGATAGCTCTACGTTAACTAGAGAAGGACTTTATAGACTTTACTAATTATAAGTTATACTATAAGACTTACTTTTAGATTAAGAAGTTTTATAAGGCTTACGCTAAGGTTACTATATATACTTTACTTTCTTTAGATATAAACTTCTACTAAGAGATTACTACGCCTATCTATAACGTCTATAGCGCTTTTATAAAGAATAATGTATATTCTTACTTTCTTCCCTCTTATATTACCCTTATTAGAAGCGTCTACCTTTATCTAGAGGGTTATATTAATAGTACTATTACTAGTGTACTACTTAAGATCTAGCGCCTTAATCTTATCTTTATCCTAGAGATAAAGTATACTAACCTACTATACACCTAGTACTACTAAATTATTTAGCTTAATAACTATATTCTAGATATAGAGGCTGTAGCTAATTAAGGATACTAGATTATTTAAGAGAATAAGGCGCTTATTAAAGATAATAATAACCTTATTAGCTATACTATAGCTAAGGTTAGTAAACTTAAGCCTAAGGTTAGCTAGCTAAAGGAGAATTTTATTATTTATAATAAGTAGATAATTACTACTAGTGACTAAATTATAGCCCTTAAAGCTAATTTATACTATTATAAGGTTAACGTTAACACCCTTTATAAGAGGAAGACCGCTAAGAAGGTTATTACTAAGTTTAAAGCTAATAAACACTAGTAGCTTATTAACGAAGTCTACGCCCTCTGTAAGCAGGTTTGTAAGCTAACTAAGGCCTAGACTAGTAAGCGTGCTGCCCCCGCTAACGCTACTAGCCCTCTAGTGAAGCACCCTAAAACCTTTAACCCTTTTACGCCCCACTATAGTTAGACCCTTACTACTGTAACTAACTAGATATATACTATCCTTAGTAATGTAGTATATAATTATTTTATAGAAAATAACATAGTAAGAAGGTTCTTTTCTATTAAGTAAGGGTTATATATATACTAGAGGATATAAGGGAATAAGATTTTATATAGAGGGGGTTATATTATAAGTATAGATAGATAACACTATAGATACCTACTAGGAGATCTACCTCTTAGAGGAGTATATATATAGCGCCCTTAGGTATTTTTACTTAAAGGCTAAGTTCTCTAGAATTAACCCTATTATACCTATATTTTACTATTACTTATGTTATTTATTTATTGCCTACTTATTTACCTTATTGTTTATTGCTTTACTTATTTAACTCTACTCTTTTGCTATGTCTCTTTACGTTGCTGCCACCCTTCTAGGTTAGTAGCTCCCACAGCCTATTTACCCTATTAGATCTAGAATAGCTACTAGGAGGGCTATATTATATATATAGGATAGACTAGGATACACTCTAGGATAGACTTCTATAGCTTTTTAGTAATTAACTTATAACTTAGCTTTACTAACTCTTAGACTAATATTATTATTTCCTATTTAATAACCTAGCTATATAAGCTACTTAAATAACCTTTAACTATTTAACTAATTACTAAGTAATCCCCTAATATATATACTAGTTTACTATTACTAAGTATTAAACCTTAGCTATACTTTTAATAGAAACCTTACTATTAGATATCTAACTATAATACTTTAATTACTCTTATTAAGTAAGTTAACCTTTAATACTTACCTAATAGTATTTTAATAAGATATCTACTATAAATACCCCCTCGCTAGCCTCTACTAATAAGACTCCTATTTTAAATAATAGCTAGAATTTAGCTTAGGAACTTACTATAGCTAACAATGTTACTATAGGTAACTACACCTTACCTAATATTAAACCTAACAATAATAGAGATATTACCCTTACTATAGGAGCCTACTAGAAGCTTTACTATACTATAACTAAGGTTAAAAAGAATAAAGAATAGATAGCTACTATATAATAGTATACTAAAAAAAATAATAATAATATAGTATAAATATAAGCTATTATTAATAAAACCCTAGCTAAGTTAAAAGCTAAAAATTAAAAAGCTATATCCCTAAGATAAAAAGTTAAAACCCTTTAAGCTACTACTAACATTATCTTAACCCCTATTAAAGGATAAAATAAACTTAAGCTTAATTCCCCTAGAACTTATAATAATATTAGTAAATAACTAAAAGGATTCTTAATCTAAGTATATACCTATTAAACCTTTTATACTACTAACTTTTATAATAAAACTAAATAAGTAATCTATATAGGAACTTTCCTATATAGTAAAGTACTTTTTTAGTTTAAACTATTCTAGGAAAAATTCCTAAGAAATAATAGTAAACTCTAGGATTACTCCTATAAAACTTAGTTAATCTTTAAAAGTATAATAGGGTTTAAATATACCCTAAAGTTACTATTCTAAGACCTTAATAAGAAATAATAAGCTAAATAAGACCTAGCTAACTTATAATAAACTAAGGCTATATCTTACTATACTACTAAGTTTAGGTAACTTACTACTAGACTTAATATAACTAATAATTCCTTAATCTTTATATTCTACTTAGGATTAAAGGAAGATATTAAGGATAAAGTTATAAAAATTATAAACACGCTAGAAGATTTTCTTTTATATATTAAACTTACTATTAAAATTAATATATGTCTATATAAATAATAAAGAGAAAAGGGTAAAACACAAAAACTAAATATTAATACTAGTAAGAGGTATACTTAAGGACTAAAGCCCCTAAATTAGTAAAATAAAGGACTATAGAAACCCTAAAGTAACCTATAGCTAAGTACTTTATAGGGATACTACGTAGGACCTATAGATATTAGTATAGCTAAATAATAAGGTAATAAGCTACTATATAATATTAAGAATATATAATACTATAATTATAAGAAGATAAAACACTACGTAAGTAACTATAGATAACTAAAGAGACTATATAATAAGCCTTTATTAGAAAACACTAGAAAAGTAAATACAGCTACTAAAGAGGTACTATATAACTAGATATTATAGACTATATACTATAAAGATAACTACTTAGTCTATAAGGATAGTAAGGAGTAAGTAGGGTAGTACCCTAAGGCACTAAGGACTAAGACTATTACTATAACTTAATAATAATAAAAAATAGTTACTAAGGAAATTAATAATAGGATTAAGAATAAGACCCTTATTAAAAATAATTTACTAGCACTATAATTACTTAAGCCTATTAATATAAGATACTACTATAATTAAGTAATAATCCCTAAATACTTCTATAATAAAATAACTAATAATAAGAAACTAGCGTTTAGACCTATTACCCTAGAAGAATATAACTAATAATATATTATAATTCTTAGTAAAGCTTACTATAAAAAAAGAAAGTAACTCTAAGAACCTTAGTAAACTACTACTTTATAAACCTTAGTAAAATAACTTAACTAATAAATCTATATATAAGGTAATTAAGAAGAACTACTTAAGCTAAAGGTAGTCCTCTAGGAAGAAAGTATACTAATAAAGATAATTATAGTAGGAAGAAGATAAGTAAAAGAAATAAGATTTCTACTACTATAACTTACTATATATAAATAAGTACTATAAAACACTAAACTATTAGAATTAGGAGAGTCCCTAGATAAGTTTACTACACTAAGTAAACTTAAATAATAAGCTATAGAGTAATTAGTAGAATTACCTTCTATTACTATTAAATAAACTAAGTTATAAACTTAGTATATTTAATAATAGATATAGATACTACTTACCCTTAATAGCTAGTTAAATAAAGAATATAACTTTAATAAACTACTAGTAAAGTAAACCTATATAGACTTTAGTAATAACCCTTTAGTTATTAAAGAATAAAAAGAAGTATAACCTAAAGTATAATAAAACACTAATAACTAAAGCCTTAGCTTCTATAGGATAATAGACCTAAATATTAATAACTAGCTAAATACCTTAACTAAAGAAAAACTTATATTTAGAGACAAAGAACTACTTAACCCTTAGAATACCCTTTACTACTAACTATTTTAGGCTAACTATATTTATAATAACTATAAATTTTATAGCTTTAGTAAAAAAAAATATAAATTCTTTCTAAGATAACCTATAGTAGGATAAGCTATTAGATAGGTCTATAGGGCTAATAACCTATATACTTAGGAAGTATAAGAGTACTAATATAATAAAATTATTTTTACTCTTAGCCTAAAGTAACCCCTAAGATATCTTAATAGTATAACATAACACTAGTTAAATTACCTTTATAATAAATATAAATACTACTATATAAAGAAAGTAAAAATATAGTAGGAATAGATTAAGAAGGCTAGACCTTCCCTACTTAAGATAAAAAATAAATAATGCTAACTATAAAGGGACTATAGGTAGTAATAAGCTTAAAAATAACTAAGATAAGATCCCTATATACTATAGTAAAGCTAGACTATAAACATTTACTCCTTAATATTAAGATTAAAGGATAGCCTACTAAGGTTATAGTTAATAGTAGTATATAAGTAAACCTAATATTACTAAGGTTAGTAAATTAGTAAAGAATTTAATAGAAATTTAAAGATAAACTATATAACTTATAGATAGTAAAAGGAGAAGTAGTTATATATAATAAAGAATCTATTAATAGAGAGACTATATAACTTTTTATAGATATCTAGGATTATTATAAATAACTAGTCTTTAATATAACTACTATAGGAGGGATAAATACTATTCTTAGTATTTTATAATTATAAAAGAATAACCTTAATATAGACTAGAGAACTAGCTAACTTTAGTAGAGAGATTTAACTATAAGGTAACGTTATACGCTATAACCCCTAAGTAAATCTAAGTAACTAAGAAGATATATTATATTTATTAGAAAGATTAAGCTTATAAGAGACTAGTAACTTATGTCTATAGTAATTATTAGAAATATAATATAAAGAAAAAGCTATATAGGTAATAGAAATAAGATATAAGAAGAAGTTAATATAAAGGATTTAACAGAGGACTATCTTAATATAGTACCCCTTAAATACTAATAATATATAAAGCTATTTACTAAAGAACTAGAAATAGGCTTACTAAAATATAGTCTATAAGACTATAAAATCTAATTACTTAAAAGAAAGACACCTAAGTTTAAACTAATCTACCTACTTAACCCTATAGAAAGGGAAGTACTTAATAAATAGCTAAATAAAAACCTAGTAAAAAGATATATTAGACTATCTAAGTTACTAGTAGGATACTTAATCCTATTTATTCCTAAGAAGAATAAAGAACTATAATTATATATTAACTACTAAAGACTTAATAATATTACTAAAAAGAATTACTACCTATTACTATTTATTACTAAACTATAAAACCTCCTATATAAAGCTAAATAGTTTATAGTACTTAATCTTAAAGAAGCCTATAACCTTATTTATATTAAGGAAGGAGATAAATAAAAGATAACTTTTTATATATAATAAGGACTATTTAAGACCCTTATTATACTATTTAGACTTACTAATGTACTAAGAAAGCGTAAAGACCACTAATATAAAGGAGGAGAAGACTAAGGTAGAAACCACCCTAACCTTATAACCTCTTTAGATATTAGTAATATATACATAAAACAATAGAGAATTTAATTCTTAGATCTAATTAAAAGAAATAAATAAAAAAGGGCTAGAAATAATAGAGAAATCGCAAAAATACTAATATATATAGTCTAAATAAAACGTAGGTATAAGGTAATAACTACGTGTATTAATAGTAATAATCCTTAATCTATAGTAGTAACTATATAATGCCTACTTATACTGCTAACTATAGTCTAGCTTACGTAAAGGTCTTAGTTACTACCTAACCTAATCTCTCTTAATTATCCCTATTAAAAACCTTCTATAGCCTCCTAGGAAGTTTTTAATCTATTATAGCTAAGGACTTTTATACCTTATACTAGCCCTTAAGAAAAAGATAAAAGAAATAAAAAATAAGTCTATAAATTATTACTTATAGTAATAGTTATATTATATTAAAATATTAAAGTCTATAGATAGTATAACCTTATTATATAATCTATAATATTAATTACTATATACTTTACTTTGTAGCTAACTATTAACTTAGTCTTAGTAAAGGCCCTAGTATAGTTAAAACTAGCCTCCCTATAACTATAGATAAGAGAAGTTATAGTCTATAACTCTATTAATAGTATTATCTATAGTCTACTTCTAATAATTAATCCTTTAATTAATATACTCCTATTAAGTATACTTACAAGGGTTTAAAACTATAAGCTAAGGAGGATAATCTAGTTTATCTAGGATTATTAGACTTAATGTAGTGCTACTATTATCTAGAGACCTATCTCCTATAGTTAGATTACTAGTTATAGTAGTAAAACTATTAATTCTATTATTAGAAGGAGGGGGTAGAGAAAGAGAAGAGCTCTTATTGCTGCCTATAGTTTAGGTTTATAAATCTATTACTAGTTTTGTAGGTGTAGTCTATAGAGCCTTTAGTAAGTTTATGTTAATAGGAGGTAGCCTAGTTAGTTTAGAAGGGTACTAAGGGGTTATAGTAGGAAAGACTAGGTTTTAACTAAACTAATTATAGGATTATATAATTTTTTATAGTAGAAGGTTATTATAATTATAGTTTATAGGAGAAAAGTTTATTAATATAATTAATATTATCCTTATTATAATAGGTGTATATCTAGGTTTCTTATACTTCTTATTCTTATTATAGTAGCTACTATAGCTAGGCGATAGATAGCTAAGTTAAGTAAAAACTCTAGCCTATTTAGTAATATATAGTCTATAGGTATAGGTATCCTATTATTATATAGTATTAATAACTTAAGCTTAGCTAGTAAGTAAGTTATAGAGCTTAATTAAAGCACCTATATAAAAATACTAGTTCTAAAAAGCTTTTATTACCTCTATAAATAAGTTATTATAGTTAGGAGTCTAGAGAGAATTAGCGTAGTAAACGTAGCCTAATTTCTAGTCTACTATTATTAGTGCCTAGTAGTTATTTAAGAAATTTAGAAGAAAGAAAGTAACGTTAGCTTCTAGTAAAGACTATAGATTACATTAAGATATATCTATAGAGTTATAGGTAGGCATTATACTAGGGATCTAACCTATACCTATTATAGGTATATACTAGGTAGTTAAATAACCTCTTAGACCTAATTTAATAAGAGTACTAATCTTATTATTATTAAGGTACTCTTTTTACTATAAAGTACTAGCTACGTTATAAAGGTCTATAGTTATCTATAACTATTTAAGATAGGGTTACTAGGTCTAAGGATTAAGGTATTAACTACTAGATCTATAGCGTAACTATAAATACTAGTATAACTAGTTAACATAAGAATTAGTAGAAGAGGTATACTATTTAGCTATAGGTACTAGTTAAGGATTATTAAGTATTAGATTATTATTAGTTAAAAGGTAAAAGTATTAATCTTTTCTATCTACTAATATAAAGCAATAGGCGTTAGGATTACTAGGAAAGTAATAGGGTAAGTTACTTAGCTTTAGTAAATACTAGCCTCTCTTATAAGCTTACGTTACCTTATTAGGGTACTAATGCCTATTAAAGTAGGTTTATAATAGGGTACCTTAATTCTTTAAGCCCTATAAGAGTATATTATAATACGTTAGGTGCTAGATATTTAGCTTATTACTAAAGAGTATCTAGTAGTTATTTATCTAAGGTTACTTATATTAGGTAATAGGGTATTTAGGGATATTAATAGATATATAATCTTTTATTTTATAAGTTAATAGCTAAGTTATTAATATATCTTTAGTTAAGGTATTCTTAGATCTATTTTAAGGAGAGGGGTTATCTTTAGACATTAGAGAACTAGTTTCCTCTTTGTAGAAATATCTAGTAGGTAGCTTAGCTTTATAAGCGTTAATGTTTTATTAAGTTATATTATAGAGGGTAACTTATTAACTAGTTATCTATTGTTTATAGTCCTCTTAAGTAGGCTAAAGATATAACTAACTATTTATAGGGATATTATTGTTAATAAAGTTACTAATAAGGTTATTTAACTATACGTTATATATAGTATTAATGCTGTCTACTAGGGGATAAGTAATCCTATATATAAGAAGTGTTAGACTTAGTCTAAGAACTTAATCCCTAATGCCTATAGGTTAATATTTAAGTTACCTAGATTAATAAGAGTTATACTATATAGAATAATTTCTTTAGTAGTTATAGAAGAGTTATTAAAAGTCTTAGTTATACCCTAAATTAAGAGTTATATACGTTCTTTTATACCTTTATTTTTTACTAATTATTATAAAATTAGGTTTTTTTAGTCCTCTAATTAATTATTAAACCTAAATAAATCTACTTATACTTAATTAAACTATAGAGGTAGAAGATTAGTAAAAGAGGGTCTTTTATAGGTAGTAGTAAAAAATTCTTTATCTTATTAGTGTTACTATATAGGCTATTACTTTTAATAACTAGCTAAGTAATTATAGATTTAATACTTAGTAAGTAATAGACTAAGTAAAAAAGTCTAGTGTATACGTTATTAGGTTTTAGTAATACTTCTATCTTAAGAGATTTAATAAGGTTATATACCTTAGTATAGAGCTTCTATTAGTTTATATACTATATCTAACTACTATAGTTATTAAGGACTAATTACTAGTTATTAACTAAGTCTTCTTTTACTAGGATATTATCTTTAGATATCTATAAAGAAATATATATAGGGGTAGGGGTTCTAAGGTTAACTCTTAGAGGCTATAGTAGTAAAAGGACTTTAGTTAAAGTAACGTTACTAGGGTTATCTTATTAAATGTAGAACTTACTCTCTATAACCTTCTATAGAATAGGTATTAATAGGTTCTTAAAATTAATAGCTATAGTCTAACCTTAGAGGCGCTTAAGAAGAGGACTACCTTAGCTATTATTATAAAGTAGGAGTAGTAGTATATTATTGTTTTATTACCTAACTAGTTAAGCTTAGTAATTTAAGGTTAAGTATCTAATTCTTAGATCTATTCTTAATAAATAGAGTTAAAAGTATTTAAAGTTATTATAAGAAAAATATTAAAATACTTTTAGATTAAGGTAAAGTCTATAGAGACTTACTTTTACTTAAAAGTTATTAAAAGAGATAAAAAGGGAAAAGAAATATAATAAGATAATAAGAAGAAACCTTACCCTTAAATTATCCTTTAAAAGGTAATAATACTAGTTAATAGGATTAATTAGAAGTTTAGTGTAACTTATTATAAGTAATTAAAGGGTATAAAAGGTAAAGTTAGTAAATAAGGTAGGTCTATAAGTAAAGAAAAACCCCCCTAGCCTTTCTAGGTAACTAACTTTACCCTCCTTCCTCTTTTATCTTTAATAGACATAATAGTAATAAATCCTTTAGTAGTATCCCCCTATATTATTAATAGGAGAATAATTCTTCTTTTACCTCCTCTTAAAATTATAATATAAAAGAAAAATCTATTTATCTTCCTATAAGTCCTAGTAACTATTAAGTAGGTCTAAGAATCTATTACTATAATAATATCTAACCTTAACTTCCTTATTTAGGGGTTAAGAATACTAATAACCCTTATCCTTAATACCTACTATTAAAGTATATCCTATAGCTACTAGGTACTAATACTAGCCTACCTCCTAAGAAGAAGGTTAATAACTCTCCTCTATATATCTTATATAGTAATAACTAACTCTAGGTAGGTTTAAGAATATTAAACTAAAGCTTAGAAAGGTACTTATAAGTAGTAGGTAGTAGCTTCTCTTATCTAAATACTTCTAGATATTCCTTAAAATAAATACTTTAAGGTAGCCTTCCTTCTATAGATATAGCCTAACAAATTAGCTATTATTATATAACTAAACTTCTAGTTAAAGTGTATAGGTCTTAAAGACTATTAATAAATATTCTCTTATACTAAAGGCTAAGGAAACCTCTATTATTAAGTATTTATCTATTAATCTATCTTAATAATTTAGGGTATATAGATATTAAAGGTATTTAAGTATATAACTATAGTCTATAGCTTCTTTATCTAAGCCTATAGTAGCTATAACGCTATCCCTTATAACTACTATAAGGAGTATACTTATACTACTTATAATAATAAAACTAGTACCTAGGTTTATAGTCTTTACTTTAAATATATCTCTTTACTAGGTACCCTTTATATAAACTATTTCTATTATAAGATATAGTTATTTTATTCTTATAAAAACCCTAGTATCTAAGAATAATATAGATATAGTATTAAAAAGAAAAGATACTATAAAAAAGTAGTAAGTTTAATAGTTAGCCTATTTTAGCGTTATATATCCCTATAACTATTGCTATCTATAATATTAACTAGTTTAACTTTTCTTAACTAGAGAAGGTTAACTACCCTACTTAGGCTATAGAGTACTATCCTAGAGTATCTTTCTACTACGCCTACTACCCTTTTATAGGCTAAAAGCCTATATAGTTTAGCCCTAAGGATATTACGTCTTCTTTAAGACTTTAGCTTATTAAGAAAAAATAATAAAGGATATAAGAAATATAAGAAATAGGTTTTTAGTTACTTAAGAGAAAATAAAGGTTAAATAAGGAAAGAAATATAAGAATAAGTCTAATAATTAATAAAACTAACTCCTTATAATAAAAGAAATTATATATTATTAGGTTCTTTTAACTATATATATTCCTTACCTTTTTCTATATCTATACATAGTAGTACTACCTCTAGAGTCTATGCCTATATCCTCTTATAGGCTCTCTTAAGGTCCTTAAGGTATTACTTTAACTACGTAATAATATTCTAAAAGCTTTTATCCCTATTACTTTCTCTAGGGACTAGTAGTTCTTTAACCTCCTCTTTATTATTACTATCTTCTTCTAAAGGTATCTTACTAAAAGTAGGGAAGACTCTTATAATTTCTTTCTCTATATTAGATCTAAGAATATCTAAATCTATAGGTTCCTAATATCTATTAGGGGCCTTAATAAATTTATATAATTAATTTCCTCTAAATATTCTCTTAATTATTTTATCCCTAGATATAGTTACTAGCCTATAAGATAACGTCTTAGGGGTGTATAATAGGATCCTATAAGGCCTATCCTATCTATAGTTAAGCTTCTTAATTAATAATTTATCTATTAATACCTTAATATTATATATAAGAACTAAGTTACCTACTTTAAGTTATTATACTTACTATATTTATATATTATAGTTATTATAATACTTAGCTATTTTTCTATATTATTTTATAATTATATCTTAGGCTTTCTCTTAGTCCTCCTCTAATTATAAAAAGGCTTATAGACGTAATTATACTTTATCTTCTTAAGATTATATTAAATTTTAGTCTAAGACTCTCTATATAGGTGTTAGTATCTTAATTAGAGTTACTACTTTATATCTATATAAAAGGTAAAAGGGACTAAAGCTAGTTAGTTAGTGTATACTTATTTAGTCTAAGAATAGCGTAGCTAGTAAGTAGGGTTATAGATTAACTCTAGTTCCCTTTATAAAAGTTAAAAGCGTATATATAATAGGTTAATATCCTATCTTAATAGCTCTATTTACCCTAGGGTTATACACTAAGGTAACCCTCCTTTTAGTCCTATACTTTTTATTAAAAGTAATAACGTAGTCTTTATTCTCTAGTCCTCTATTAATAATTAATTTACTATATAGACTATAGTAGTAGATAATGTCTTCCTATATAAACTTAGTAATATTCTTTAAAGAGGCTTTTATTAGCTACTAGGCCTTAGGCTAACCTAAAAAGAGATCTCTTACTTTAACTAGATAGTACTTATTAATACACTATATATCTAGTAAGATTCTTATAAAGGGTAGTCTTTTTAGCTCTATAAATATCTACTTATTATTAATTTATCTACCTTATTGCTTTTAGTAGTCTAGGTATATTTAAATTACTATTACTACTATAGGCTATAACTTATCCTATATATATTAATTAGCTAAGTGCCTAGCTATAGCCTCTTTACCTTAGTAGCTACTCTCCTTATAAGTATTTATAATTAGGATATTCTATTACTCTAGGTTATTAATTACTTATCTAGGTGTAGGTTTTACTAGCGTTAGTCTTATAAAAAGAAGATAGTCTTATAGTATATACTTAAGGGTATTTTCTTAGAACTACTTATATCTATTAAGATATACTCCTAGGGGTTATCTTTAAGTTAAAAGGTAATATATAATCCTCTTAGACTTATTTAAATAGATCTAAGAATTATCTAAAATAGTTAAAGGAATAGATAGTAAGTCCTCTAGAGGGTTATTATTAGTTATATATATTTCCTTTAGTTACTCTCTATTACTATATAACTAGGCTCTATTAAAGAAAGATTTAGTCTCTACGTTAGTAAAAAAGATCTATAAATTAATCTAATTATCTATTTCTCTTTAGCTTCTTTATTAATTATATCTAAAGGTCTATGTAGTTTTTATAATAAGCTATTAGCTATAGTATTCTATAATCCTCTAATATAGTAAACTTTAAAGTTAAATATATAGATCTATATAATTTAGTAAATAACTAGGGTACTAGGGATATCTATAGCTACCCTATTAAGTTACATAACTAAAGTCTAAGTATCTATCTTAAGGAGAAAGTATTATCTATAGAGGTAGTTATATACCTACTTTAGAGCTTTAAGGACTCTATAGAGCTCTTTCTTACTAGCGTTATATATTAGCTTAGCGCTTAACTATATACTACTCTTAAACCTAGAGACTATTTATTTATTACTAATAAATTAGCTAAGAACTCTACCCTAGCCCCTATTACTTATATTAACTACTAGGTAAACTTATCCTCCTTTAGGCTATAATTAATTATAATTAAAATAGGCGTAGTAGTTAATTTTTTCTTTAGGATATCTATAGTAGACTATTACTTTAATCCTATTTAAAATAAACCTTCTTCTAAAGTATAGTAGTAAGAGGCTTAGTAATAGTTAAAAAGTCTTTAACCTAAATTTAATAAAAGAAAGTAATACTTAGAAAGGACCTTAAATTAGATATATCTAAATACTTAACCTATTTATAGATCTTAATAATCTTCTTTTAGTTAGGATAGTATCTTAAAGTCCTATAAATATATCTTATAATTATAACTATAGTTTAAGCCTATTTTAACTTAATAATAATAATAGTATAACCTACTAGTTTAAGGTTAACTAGGACTTTATTAATATTAATAAAATATTTAAAAATAAATCTATAAATACTAGGATAAGTTAAGAGCTCCTTATTATTATATGTTATTATTAGTCCTTAGATTATAATATTATTAAGAAAGGCTTTATAATATATTAAGATAAGGTTATAGAGGATATAAATTATAATACGCATAAACTAGGCTACTAAGTTTATAGCTCCTATAGGCAAGGTGTAGTACCTTAGGAGGCTAAGAGGAGTTATAAAAGTTATTAAATCTTAACTTTTAATAGCTAAAGGAATTTAGTTATATTTAGAGAAAATATTAATAAGGATAGTAACTTATATATTATAAAATCTTCTAAGAAGTTATCTACTATTAGAGGGAGCCTACTGTCTCTTATAGTAATAGTATTTACCTTAGTTACTAAATTAATAAGATATATCTTACTATCTTTTTTATAAACTAAGAAGAAAGGGTTATAATATATAGTATAGCTATACTTAAGTATCCCTTAAGTAAGATAGTCTTTAAGGATCTTAATAACCTCCTCCTCTAAGGTATATAGGATAGGAATACTTTTTGCTTACTATACCCTATAAGGGATAGTCTTAATTTCTTATAGTAGAGTAACTAAGGGATTAACTTATTTATAATAAGGAAACTCCTATACTAAAGCTTTTTCTTAGGTAAATAAAATTACTATTAAGAGTTTCCTTTCCTAGGGGTGTAAATAGTTAACTATATCTATAATTACTTTAAGCTAATCTTTTATTAGTTATAAACCCTTCTTAATATTTAAAAACTTTAGCATTATTAGGTCTATAAATAGACTATTAAGGTTAGGTTTAAGGTTTTTCTTTACTTTCTCTTAAGCCTTAAGTTTCTATTCTAAGTTACCCTTAGGTATTAAACTATCTAATAGTGTATTATCTATTAAAATAACCTTTTTATCTTTAGTTTTATATATTATTATAATCTCTTTTATTAATATAGCGTTAACTAATTAGATCTATAAATATAATTCTAAATTTCTAAGAGTAGGTATTATTGTTTACTTCTATTACTAGCCTAAAGATATATCTACCGCTAAAATAATTTCTAGGCCTTTCTTATAAGGGGTCTTCTTTTTCTTCTATTTATCTCTCTTACGTTTCTTAGGTTTATAAATGTAGTAGTAAGAGTCTAGGGAATAGCTATTATAGGATTTAGTGTACTTTAAAAGTCTTAAAATTATCCTAGTAATTTAATTTAGTTATAGGTGTAATACTAATTTAATTATTACTTCTAAGACGTTATTAAAAATATCTCTATATTTATTAATAACTACTATAATTTCCTTATTATCTTCTAATTAGTCTATAATATCTTATAGTATTATTTATGTTAGTTTAATGTAGTTAGCCTATATAGTATTAATATCTTAGTGTTCCTTAATACTTCTTAGTATTATCTTAATCTCTTTTTTCTCCTTTATAATATTAGTAATTAGATTAGTTCCTAAAAAAAACAGCTAGCTATTATATTAAGATTTATAATAGAGGCCTCTATTTCCCCTCCTCTATAGGAAGTAATCTAAAGCGCTATACTCTTTTAAAGTATTCTATATTAGTAATAAAGTTAGGGAACTATACTATTAAGCTATTAGTATAGAAAGAAAGTAGGATATAGATCTTAATATTTATAGACTAAAATAAACTAATAATCTAATTTTAAGAGTACTCTAAAGATATATAAGTCTTTAGGATAAAAGGTACTCCTAGGACTAAATCCTTAGTGTAAGTTCCTTCTAGGTAGATAAAGAAGCTAACGTCTTTTATATAGTTATTCCCTAGGTAGACGTTATCTATTAAAGTACCTAAGAATTAAATACACTATATTATATCTATAATACCTTTAATCCTAAGGCTAGTCTTAATAGTTATATCCTAGAGTCTTATTTATTAGATATATAATTTACTAATAAGATTAATAGTAGAACTACTATCTAAGATCCCTCTTACTAAGATATTATTAGGTCTATAAAGTATAATTATAAGCTACTAGTAGGTAGTAACAAAGTTATATACTAAAATCTTCTATAAAGAGTTAATAGTACTATCTTTTAGAGAGTTATCTAATAAGTTAGTCTCTTTAAAGACTATATTAATTAAATTAACTCTAAAGTTAATAGAATAGATCTAAGAATCTTATAGTGCTATAGTTACTACTAATTATAAAGTCTTTATAGGTAAAAGAGTCTTTATAGTTTAGTTTTACTTCCTTATTTACTCTAAAATAGTATTCTAATAAGTTCTAACCTTATTAAAATAATATATTAGATCTTTATCTACTAGTATAAAAATATTTTACTCCCCTTAGAGTTAATAAGCTTTATAGTCTACTATAGTAGCTTTAACCTAAAAGTAAACTAGGCTATTATAATTAGGCTAAGCCTAATAAAGAAAGTCTTCTAGGATTAAAATCTTATTATTAGTTTTCTTATTTAATAGCTCCTATGTAAGGGACTAAGAGCCTTACGCTGTAAGTCTATTAAATATAGTAGACTATTTTAGTTATTACTCTTATAGCGGGGATATATTAATGTCTAGTTCTACTATTTTCTAAGTGCTATCTTCCTTAGAGAGTTCTATAACTTACTTTATAATATTAAGACTAGGCTATTAGATATTATAAACGTTAATTAGTTATATAGGTTACTTTAAATAGGTCTTATAAAGTTCTTACTAGTAACTAGGTCCTTTTATACGCTTAGCGCTATAGATAGTTTTAAAAGCGTTAGTAGCTATTAATATATAGAAAGAATTAAAATAATTATCTATAAATAAAACGTCCTCTACTAAGTAGTTATTTATAAATCTATTCTAATAAGATACACTTATATAGTATACCCTAAAGTTTATAACTTCTCTTTCTAATTTAGGCTACTATTCTTTTATAAGAGATCTTATAGTGTTTATTAGGATCTTAAAGCTCTCTAGGTATATTAAAATATAATAAAAAATAGTCTTCCTATTAAGCTATCTATAGTTATATCCCTTATTAATAATACTAAGCTTTATAAGTATTATAAGATTATCTAATATACCTAAGTACTAATAAAAAGCCTTATAATAATAGAAATAACTAGAAAGATATCTTTATACTTTTAGGTAGCTATAGGTAAAGTAGCTAGGTAATTTATAGAACTAATAAGTATTATTAGCGTAAAAAGGGTTATAGTATTACTACTAAGGACTATAGTTCTAGTATCCCCCGCAGCTATTACCTCTATTATAGCTACCACCTCGTCTATAACTAAACCTACTTCTTTAGCTATAGTTACTAGGACTATAGGTTTATAAATTATTCTCTTATTAGTAGTAACTAGTTAAGGCATTAAGGTTTATAATATTAAGAGTTATTTATCTATTAGGTTAAATAATCTTATTTATAACTACCTAAAATTAAGCCTATATACTAGCCTTATTAATAGAGAGGCCCTTAAGGTTATTAGTAAGGGTATTAATAGCTATTATAATTACCTAACTAATAGTATTATTTACTTTACCCTTAAGAGTCTTAAATATTAAGATCTTCTTTTAATTAAGTTTTAGGAGTAATACAATAGGCTTTAACTTTACCTTACCGCTAAGTTATTAAAGAGTAAGTTAGCCTTTTACCTATTAAACTAAAGCATCCTTAATAAAGGTCTAAGTCTTATAAGGGATATCTATAACCTTATAATTAAGGGTCTTTATAATTACCCTTATTACTTACTATAAAAAACAATAGAAAACAATATAAATAAGCTCTAAGTTAATAAGAGGGGTGTCTCCTTAAGCTTTAGCTCTATATTATAATATTTAAATAGTTAAAAGTAGAGTTATTATACTACTAGGATTATTATCTAAAATCTAGTTACTGTTAATAAGGTTTCTTAACTCTTTATTAGGATCCTAATAAGTCTTTAGGTCTACTAATCTAAAGACCTTTATTAACTTATCCTTTATAAGGTCCTAGGAGGTTTAGTTAGAAGTAAGAGATTTAATAGCCTTAGTAAAGTTAGTAGTATAATATATATAGATTTCTCTAATCTTATTAGTATTAGTCTTCTAAGAAAGAGATATAAGGTTATTATATTTATCTAAGAAGTCTAAGATATTTATACCTATAAACTTAGGGGCTCCTATAAAATAAGGGGTTATTAGGGTAATAGTTAGTTATTATATAATTATTAAGGCTAACTCTATATAGTTAGCTATTATTAAGGCTCTTTCTATTAGTAGCTTAGGTTTAGTAGGTTTAGCTACTAGTATAGCTAAGTACTATAAAGAGCTATTTAAGGTTATTAAAGGCCCTCCTCTATCCTCTTCTTTAGCCTATAGCTATAGAGTATTAAAGGTAGGTTTAGTAAATTAAGGAAATTTAACTGCTTTACCCTTAGAGGATAAGCTACCCTCTAAGTTAATATTCCCTATAAGTAGGTTAAATATTTTAGATATAATCTAAAAATAAAATAATAAAAGTTATTATATAGTTAGGTTTAATCTTCCTATAATAGTTTTTTATCTAAACTTTTTATATTCTTCTTTAAAATTAAGTTAACTCTTATAGTTAATAGAGTAAGTACTTTTTACTCTTAGTATTAAGTATATAGTACTCTTCTTAATATACTTCCTTATATTATTAAATACCTTCTACGTTATTTTATTTTATATTTATTAGTATTCTACTATTTCTACTTCTTTTTATAATTTATTAGTTTTAGCCTAATATAACTATCCTACTACACTTATTAGCTTAGTAGGACTACTATCTTTACTTATTATATTAGTGTCTTAGATTAGTAGCGTCACTATAAATTAGTACTACTACTATTACGCATAATAAATCTTATAAAATTTAAAAGGAATACTCTTTAACGCATAAAGGAAAATATATACTTAATAATTTTAAATTATTCTCTCCCTTAGTACCTAGGGAGAGTTTTTTAAGGTCTTCTTCTTTCTTACCTTTTTATTTAATCTAGTGCGTAGCCTTTATACCTTCTTATCTAAAAAGGTAGTTATTTAGAGAATATCTAGCTCTACTATCTCCTAATTTCTACTTCTAATAATAATAGTTATGTTATATTATTGGCTAGTTTATTTAAACTATATAGAAGGGACCTATAATCTATCTAAAGGATTCTTAGACCTAATAGATAGAAAGTAAAGATCTACCTCTAGGCACTATTAAGAAAGCATAAAGACTACTAACATAAAGGAGGAGAAGACTAAGGTAGAAACTACCTTAACCTTATAACCTCTTTAGATATTAGTAATATATACACAAAACAATAGAGAATTTAATTCTTAGATCTAATTAAAAGAAATAAATAAAAAAGGGCTAAAAATAATAGAGAAATTATAAAAATACTAATATATATAGTCTAAATAAAACGTAGGCATAAGGTAACAACTACGTATATTAATAGTAATAATCCTTAATCTATAGTAGTAACTATGTAACGCCTACTTATACTACTAACCGTAGTCTAGCTTATATAAAGGTCTTAGTTACTACTTAACCTAATCTCTTTTAGTACCTACTATATTCTAGATAATAATTAATTATATTCTATATAAGAAGTTAGATATCTTTATTATTTACTACCTAGATAATATCTTTATCTTCTTAAGAAACCTTAAGGAATATAAGAAACATATATACTAGGTACTTAATAAACTCTAAGAAGTAAAACTCCTAGTTAAACTAAAAAAAAGTAAATTTTATACTTAGAAAGTAGACTACTTTAGATATACTATTATACTTAGAGAAATCTAAATATAAGATAAGAAGATAGCTATAGTTAAAGAATAGCTAATACTATAGAATATTAAGAATATTTAGTTATTTAATAAATATATAAACTTTTATTAAAAGTTTATTAAAGGATTTAGTAACGTTACTTAACTAATATAATAACTTACCTAGAAAGATACTAAGTTTAAATAGATAGAAGAATATTAATAATTATTTAATAAACTTAAAAAACTTATTATAATAAAACTAGTCTTTATAATCCTAGATTTAGATAAATAGTTTAAAGTTAAAGTTAATACTTTAGACTTTATAATAGGAGGATAGCTAGGATAATAAGATAAGTAAGGAAAATTATACCCCTATATATTCTTTTTAAAAGTATTTTTAAGACCTAAACTAAACTATTAGATCTATAATAAGAAACTTATAGTAATTATTTACGTATTCTAAAAATAGAGACTATACCTATTAGGAATAAAACACTAAGTTATTATTTACTTAGATTATAAGAACCTTATATACTTTATAACTTCTAAGGTTCTTAATAAATAATAAATCTAATAGTTAGAATTCCTATTAGAATTTAATTTTAAGATTATTTATTATAAAAGAATAGAAAATAGAAGAGCTAATACTCTTAGTAAAAGACTAAACTATAAAGTTAAAGTCCTAGAGGAAACAAGGGTTATCCTTAAGGAAGATAATAATAGTAACATTATACTAGCTTAAAAGCTTATTATAATTAGCATACACATTAATACTAATATAACTAAAAGAATAATAGCTAACTAAATACATAAGATATATAAAGCTAAAGTATATAGACACTAAGGAGTTATAAAGATATATAAATAAATATAATAATATTATAATATATAAGTTATATAATAAGAAGTAACTAAAGTAATTAAGGACTATAATATATATAAGAAATCTAAAAATAGTTTATATAAGCTATATAGACTTATTTAACTATTACTAGTACTACTAGAAGTATAATACTTAATCTCTTTAGACTTTATTATTAAACTACCTAAGTTAAGAGAACTACTTATAAAGATATACTATAATAGTATTCTTATTATAGTAGACTAACTTATAAAATACACCTACTTTATCCCTTATTTAAAATTAAGTATAGTAGAAGACCTTATATATACTTTCCTTAAATATATTATTAGTAATTATAGAATACCTTAAGAAATTATATTAGATAAAGATAAGCTATTTACTTTAAAGTTTTAGAAATCTTTAATTTTATAACTTAGTATAGACTATAAACTATTAACCTCTTTTTATCTATAGACTAATAGATAAATACAATAAATTAACTAGATACTTAAATAGTATCTACGCTACTATATTAACTATAATTAAGATAATTAGGTATAACTACTACCTCTAGCCTAATTTATATATAATAGCGCTATAAGAGAAAGTACTCTTAACTTACCTTTCTACCTTAACTATAGATTTAATTTAATAGTATATAGAGAACCTTAATAAGGACTATAAGCTCTAAAAGCTATAGTAGACTATAATAAACTATAAGAAATCTAGATATAGGTTATATAAGACCTAGAATTTATTAGACAACGTATAATAAAATATACTAATACCTTAAGGATTAGAGGACTAACCCTTAAAGAGAGAGATAGCGTATACCTACTATAATAAAATATTAAGATAAAATAACTAAGCGAGAAATTAGACTATAAAAAACTTAGACCTTTTAAAATTCTTAGGAAAGTTTCTAATATTAATTTTAAACTTAACTTACTAAATATAATAAAAATATACCTAGTCTTTTATATTATACTACTAGAGCTAGCACTATATAGATTAAATATAAATAACTATATTATTATTAAACTAAATAAACTAGAATATAAAGTTAAAAAAATTATTAACTACTAAATTAAAAATAGTTAAAAAGAATACCTTATTAAGTAGAAAAACTATAGACATAAAGATAACTTATAGAAACCTATTAAGAACCTCTAATACTCTTAAGAACTCTTAATAAACTATTATTATATAAGAAATTTAGAGTCTAAGGATCCTATAGTAAGAACAATAAGTTAACTACGCTAAAACTACTACTAGACTAAACCTCCTTTATAGCCTTAGAAATAGGATTAACTATAGGCTTAGTAGGCTACTTTACTATAGACGCCTAACCCCGCTTAAATACTATTTACTTTTTACTTCTTAAATAATCTAATTTAACTAAGGACTTATCTATTTCTACCTAAGCCTTACGTAATAACTCTAATTAATAATATAACGCTTTAGCTTTTTCCTAAAAATACTCCTCTTCTAATAATTTAGCTTTATCTAACTTATCTAGATAACTTAGGATATAATTTACTTTACTTATTAGGGATAATATATAAAAAAATAATAAACTACTCTAAAAACTTATATTTATAAATTATATTACTTTTACTATTATAAGAATAACCCTAGTGGGTACACTTATAGTACTTCTTATACCTAGCTAGTATCTTATAATAAACCCCTAAGGACTAACAATAACTATAAGGTATATTAATCTTAATTCTAAGCTTATAGATCTTTAAAGAATTAGTAAAACATTTCTTTATAGAGTAACTTTTACTAGAAGAATAAGATTTAGGCTATAATAGATTAGCTAAAAATAATATAGTAGAAAGATAATAAATAAGAAAAAAAAAAAAAAGAAAACACTACCCCTAGAGGGAACCTACTTACCTTTATAGGTCTAGAGGGCTAGACCTTAAGAGGGGAGACCTAATATTATAACCTAAGAAGTATAAGGTAGTATAACTAATAAACTAACCCCTCTTATATAGGTAAGGGGATAGCTAAATAGATAAGTAGGTATAGCTAGCGCTTATAGGTTAGAATAAAAAAACTATAGATAAAAGGTTACATAGAAATAAGGTAGTAATTAATTAATAAGGTAATTACCTAGCGTAATTACCTAGTAATTAATTACTACCTATCCCTACTAAAGTAATTACTATAATTACTTATACTAGAAAGGTATAAGAGGACTTTAAGTATATAGATAGGACTAGAGCCTAGTACTCTAGGACTCTTTATAGCTCTTTAGTAATTAACTTATAACTTAGCCTTACTAACTCTTAGACCTAATAATATTATTTACTTATAATACTTCTTATAATATCTTTTAGATATTTACCTTAGAGTTTATTTAATAACCTAGTTATATAAGCTATCTAAATAACCTTAACTATTTACTAAGTAATCCCTTAATATATATACTAGTTTACTATTACTAAGTATTAAACCTTAGCTATACTTCTAGTAGAAACCCTACTATTAGATATCTAACTATAATAATAGAGATCTTATTTTAGTTATTTTTAAGCTTATTACTACTTATAGTCCCTTTATAGTTAGTATTATTTATTTTTTATCTTAAGTAGGGAAGGTTTAGCCTTCTTATTCTATTTTTACTATATTTTTACTTTCTCTATATAGTAGTATTTATATTTATTATAAAGGTAATTTAACTAGTGTTATATTATACTATTTAGATATCTTAGGGGTTACTTTAGGCTAAGAGTAAAAATAATTTTATTATATTAGTACTCTTATATTTCCTAAGTATATAGGTTATTAGCCCTATAGACCTATCTAATAGCTTATCTTACTATAGGTTATCTTAAAAAGAATTTATATTCTTTTTTACTAGAGCTATAAAATTTATAGTTATTATAAATATAGTTAGCCTAAAATAGTTAGTAGTAAAGGGTGTTTTAAGGGTTAAGTAATTCTTCATCTTTAAATATAGGTTTCTCTTTAGTTAAGGTGTTTAGCTTATTATTAATATTTAGGTTTATTATCTTATAAAAGCTAAGGCTTTAGTTATTAATGTCTTATTATACTTTAGGTTATACTTCTTTTTATTCCTTAATAACTAAAGGGTTATTACTAAAGTCTATATAAGTTTACTTTACTAGTAGCTTATTAGAGTTATAATCTTTATTTAACTAGCTATTAAGAGTAAGTAGTATTTATATTTATTATTAAATATACTAAGTTTATAACTTAGTTTATCTAATAGTAATAGAAGGTAATCCTACTAGTTACTCTATAGCTTATTATTTAAGTTTACTTAGTATAGTAAACTTATCTAGGGATTCTCTTAATTCTAATAGTTTAGTATTTTATAGTATTTATTTATATATAGTAAGTTATAGTAGTAGAAATCTTATTTCCTTTACTTATCTTTTTTTTACTATAACTATCTTTATTAGTATACTTTTTTTTTAGAGGACTACCTCTAATTTAAGTAGTTTTTTTTTAATTTCTTTATATATAGATTTATTAATTAAGTTATTTTACTAAGGTTTATAAAGTAGTAGTTTACTAAGGTTTTTTAAGTTACTTTTTTCCTTTATAGTAAGCTTTACTAAGAATCTTAATATATTATTAGTTATATTCTTCTAGGGTAATAGGTTTAAATATTAGTTTATTATTACTAGTTACTTTATTATAGAAGTATTTAGGAATTATTACTTAATTATAGTAGTATCTTATATTAATAGGCTTAAGTAATTATAGTGTTAGTAAATTATTTTTAATAAGGGTTTTATTTTTAATCCTATTATTAATCTTCTTAGTAATTATTTTTTATTACTATTAAGTTATAGTAATAGTCTTAGTTTTTAGTACCTTAGGGTATTATCTTACTTACTCTTTACTATCTTTATAGACTAGGTAGTTATCTTTATAGTATATAGTCTATAATATTTAGTTATATAGTATCTTTTTAGTAGCTATATTTACTTTTTTAGTGCTTTTTAGTAAAGGTTTATTATATAGTCTCTTTAGTTATTTATAGTTACTTACGTAGTGTTTTATCTTTTTATAATTATAGTATTATATATTCTTAATATTATATAGTAGCTTATTACTTTATTACTTAGCTATACTAATATCTATAGGTTTAGTATAGTATCTCTATAAAGTACTTAGTTATAGGTTACTTTAGGGCTTCTATAGTCTTTTATTTTACTAATTTAAGGGTTTTAATCCTTAAGTATACCTCTTACTAGTATTAGTATTTAGTCTTTATATTTTACTCTTTTCTCTTTATTATTTATATAGATATATATTAATCTTAATAGTAAGTTTAATATATAAGAGAAAGTCTTTTAGTATATTTATAATTTTTATAAGTTTATCTTTAATATTTTCCTTTAATCTTAAGTAGAATATAAAGATTAAGGAATTATTAGTTATATTAAGTTTAGTAGTAAGTTACCTAAACTTAGTAGTATAGTAAGATATAGCCTTAGTTTATTATAAGTTAGCTAAGTCTTATTTAGCTTATTATTTTTTATTAGGGTCTTAGAATAATAACTTTAGGGTGTATTTAAATCCTATTATACTTTTAAAGATTAACTAAGTTTTATAGGAGTAATCCTAAAGTTTACTATTATTTCTTAAGAATTCTTTCTAGAATAGTTTAAACTAAGAAAGTACTTTACTATATAGGAAGGTTTTTATATAGATTACTTATTTAGTTTTATTATAAAAGTTAATAGTATAAAAGGTTTAATAGGTATATACTTAGATTAAAAATCCTTTTAGTTATCTATTAGTACTATTATAAGTCCTAGGGGAATTAAGCTTAAGTTTATTTTATTTTTTAATAGGGGTTAAAATAATATTAGTAGTAGTTTAAAGGGTTTTAACTTTTTATCTTAGGGATATAGCTTCTTAATTTTTAGCTTTTAACTTAGCTAGGGTTTTATTAATAATAGCTTATATTTATACTATATTATTATTATTATTTTTAGTATATTATTATATAGTAGCTATCTATTTTTTATTTCTTTTAACCTTAGTTATAGTATAGTAGAGCTTTTAGTAGGCTCTTATAGTAAGAGTAATATCTTTATTATTATTAGGTTTAATATTAGGTAAAGTATAGTTACTTATAGTAATATTATTAACTATAGTAAGTTCCTAAGCTAGATTCTAGCTATTATATAAAGTAGGAGTCTTACTAATAGAGGCTAGTAAGGGGGTATTTATAGTAGATATCTTATTAAAATACTATTAGGTAAGTATTAAAAGTTAACTTACTTAATAAGAGTAATTAAAGTATTATAATTAAATATCTAATACTAGGGTTTCTACTAAAAGTATAACTAAAGTCTAATACTTAGTAATAGTAAACTAGTATAGGTGTTAGGGGATTACTTAGTAATTAGTTAAATAGTTAAAGGTTATTTAGGTAGCTTATATAGCTAGGTTATTAAATAAACTTTAAGGTAAATATCTAAAAGGTATTATAAGAAGTATTATAAGTTAATTACTAAAGAGCTATAGAAGTTTATCTTAAAGTATATTTTAGTTTATCCTATATATAAGTCTTAATTCCTTAGGGTTATATACCTTAGGTTTATGTATAATATTTCTTATATTACGTATACTCTTAATATTATTGTATATACTCTACTAAGGAGTATATTTAATAATTCCTATATAATCTCTATGTAACTTATATTATAGTTCTTCTATTCTAGAGGAGTTCTCTAGCCTATCTTATCCTATTAGTTTTTTTATTCTCTATAAGATACTATACTACTTACGCTTCTAGGCCTCTAGTGGAGCTAGCGTTACTTATAACTTATTAGGTTATAATAATACTATACTAAGCTCTATTATATATAAACTCTACTATTAGGAGCTATTTTATTTAGTTATCTTAGTTAAGGTTATAAAAGGTTTATAAAAAGTATTTAATATTCTAATTTTATTACTTTATTTACTTATTTATCTATAAGTAGTAGGTAGTACTTAGCTTTTTTTTAATTACTAGTAGGTAATATACTACTACCTAGAAATAGCTTATAAATAGGGACCCCCTATCTAACACTATTATTATTAGAATCCTAAACTATAAGAATACTTTATTAACTAGGAGGCTTACTAGCTAGTCTACTATTAGGGTTTCTTTTATTAGTAGGTAGATAGTATACTTTATAAGTCTATCTATAACTATTAAAATACTATTATATATCTTCCTTATAAAACCCTTAGACTTAGGTAGTTTAGTAATAAAGTTAAGGGTAATATACTCTTATAGCTAGCTAAGTAGTAGTAGAGGTACTAGCTTTCTATAGGGTAGATAGTATTTTACCTTTATCTTTTAGTATATTATATATATCCTTATATACTCCTTAGTATCCTTTTTTATTAAGTTTTAGAAAAATATCTAGCTAATCCTCTTAATAGTTTAGGTAACCCCTAAGTAACCCCCTATTAGCTTATTATAGTATACACTAAATAGCTTAAGTTAAATAATATAGCCTTCTAGTACTATTAGCCTCCCCTTATAGTATAAGACCCTATCTTCTCTTAGGGTCTATTTCTTCTCTAGCCTTTACTAGTTTTTAGCCTTTATATTAAGGGTAGCTTACTATACTACCTTAACCTCCTCTTTTAACCCTTCTACTAGGTCTTTAGGTAAAATAATAACGTTTACTAGTAACCTACTACACCTTAGTGTTATAACCTTTATTTTAAACCTATTAAGGAACCCCTCTAGAAATATACTCTATACTTTATTACCCTCCTCCTTAGTAGGCTAGTAGTCTAGTTAGTAAAATAACCTATTAGCTATATTATTTTTCTTTAGCCTATAGTTAATTTTAAAGTTAAAAAGTAAAAGGTCTTATAGTAACTTAGCCTAATAGCTATTTAGTTATAGCTTAGCTATAAAGTAGTAGTACCTTAGGTAGTCTATTAAGAATATAATCTTATGTTAGGTATATAAGAGGTAGTACCTCTAATATATAGCTACCTTATAAATTATTAGTAGCTCTACCTCTAGTACCCTATATTATAGCTTTATACCTTTAAGTTTCCTTAAGAGGAAGGCTATAGGGTATTATATATCTATATAGAGCTAATAGAAGACTATACTAATTATAAAGTTTAAAGTATTAGTTTTAACTTAAATAGGTAATAAGGGGTTAAAGTATTTTAAGATAGAGGTATAGGTAAATAAAATATATAGCTTATAGAAAGCCTCTTTTACTTTATAAGTAATTACTTACTCTTTTACTACCTTTATTATTAGCCTATCTATAAGTAGGGTATATACCTTTAAGTAGTTTTTTATAAAACGTTAGTAGAATCTAGTAAACCTTAAGAAGACCTAGATGTTTTTTATATTAGTAGGGAGTAGCTACTATAAAATAGCCTTAACTTAGTCCTCCTCTATAGTAATCCTCTCTCTTAATACTATAAACCTAAGAAACCTAATAAACTATATATAAAAAATATACTTCTCTAAATTAGTATATAGCTTTACTATATCTAACTAGCTTAGTATTTACTTTATTACCTTTATATAGTTCTCTTTTTTTTTTATAAAAATTAAGATATTATTAAGGTAAATAATATAGATAATATCTATAAGCTTTACTAATATATTATTAATATATACTTAGAAGGTTATAGGTATATTAACTAGGCTAAATAGTATAACCTAATACTTATAGTAGCTATAGTATATATAAAATACTATTTTTTACTTATCTTTCTCTTAGATCCTTACCTAGTAGTATATATCCTTAAGGTCTAGCTTTATAAACTACTTTACTTTACTTAGCTAGTTAAGGATTTCCTTAATTAGTAGGAGTAGTATATAATTCTTAATAGGAACCTTATTAAGGCCTTAGTAGTCTATATATAAGTAGAGTTTACTCCCTTTTTTTAGTATAAAGAGTATTAGTACCCTAGCTAGGCTTTTTAAGGGCTAAATCTATCCTTTCCTAAGGGACTCTTTAATATACTTCTTTAACTCCTTTAGTTCTTTTTTTACTAGTAGGTAAATAAGGCTATATAGGGGTTTTATACCTACCTTAAGCTTAATTATATAAGATTAAGCCCCCCTTTAGCTAGCTTTATTATTAATATAACGTTAAAGATATATACCTATTCTTTATATTCTTTAGGTAAAATAAATTTTAGTAGGTTTACTCCTTTTATCTCCTTTATATTAGTCCTTAGTAATATCTCTAGTACCCTACTATTATCTTTATAGTATAAGTAGTAAATTATAGGTATATATATAAGTATTACCTCTACCTTTTTTTAGGCCCTCTATATAGCCTTTTTATTTTAAACTAGCTAGAAGTAGCTTTTACCCTATAAATAGGTTTAGCTAATTACTAACTATTTTAACTTAGGTTAAGCTTTTACCCCCTAGGGAATCCCTAAGATTATATTATAGCCCTCTATATTACTTATTTAAAAAGTATAGTATTATATCCTAGCTACCTCTATATTATCTTTAACTTTTATAAAGAGCTTCTTTATATTATAGTTAGAGGCTTTACCTCTTTATATCCCTTTTAGCCTTAGTCCCCCCTAATAACCCTCTTAGGCTTCTCTTTATATAATACTCTCTAATATATTATATTTTTATTTACCCTTAGGTTAATAAAAGCCTAGCCCTTTCTCTATATACCTCTCTCCTTTATATAAAAATTTACCTTAAAGTAGAGGTATAGCCTTACTTCCTAGGGTATCTAGATACTATTAACCCTAGTAGGAGCCCCCTATAGGGTAGTAGTATACTATCTCTCTAAGTACCTTAGTTATCTATACTTATAATAGTCCTCTTTTTAGTACTTTAATAATATATAGCTAACCTCTCTATAGTTAAAATAGGTTAATAGCCCTTATAGTTAATTTAGGGGTTATTAGTTACCCTTTTTTTCCTTAATTATTAGTTTTAGTGTTAGTATACTAACTACTATAGTAAGTATTAATATTAATTACTATATCTTAGTTTCTATTATTATCTTTACTATAGTAGGTACTAAAGCCTATACTAAAGTTTACTTATTTTTTTTTTATTATTTTACCTAGGATAGTTATTTAGTATATCCTTAATATATATCTTTATTAAAGTTTTTACCCTCTTTACTATATTATTTAACGCTTACTATATTACTAGTAGTCTTTATACTAGGATATAGCTTTTAAGGTTAAGTAGTAGTTAGTTAAGGATATAGATTACCTATTACTTTTTTAGCTAAGGATTAAAGACCTTTACTTTTATTACTTTATATAGGTTAATAAACTTTTAATATAACTAGCTTAGTTTTTACTTTATTTTATTTAGCTCTACTACTACACTAAAAGCCCTTATATTATTATTAGCTATACTATTATATAGCTATATTTTTATCTTTACTTAGGTAATATCCTCTACCCTACCTTTATAGTTTAGGTGTAATAGGCTAGGCCTAAAGAAGCCTTATTAAATATTATAGCTAGAGAATATACTACCCTAATTAGACCCCTAGGACTATAATAATATTAACCTAACGGCCTATGCGTATCCTTACCCTAATTAGACCTAAGAAGTAGTAAACCGTAGAATAGCTTCTTCCCCTTCTCTCTCTAGCTTAAGATACTTATATATAGTTACTATAGCTAGTTATAATACACTTTACCTTAGACTATTATATTATCTTAAGCTTAAAAGAAGCACTAAAACTCTTTAGACTAGGCGTATAGTCTATTAGTAAGAGTTAATTAAGTATATTATAGTTTAGGCTATAGTATAAGCCCTTACACTATAATAGGCTTAAGAGTAGGCTATAGTAATACGCCTATATAGCTTAGTTATAAGAAGTAGTTTATAGATAAAAATAGCTATTAGAAACGCTAGTTACTAGACCTAATTAGGTTAAAATAATTATATCTAAAGGGACTAAGAATAGTAAGCTATTTATTAACTTACTTACTTTAAAAGTATCTAAGTTCCCTTATCTAGCTATATTTAAGATAGATTTACCCTAAGTAAATAGAAGGCCTAAGAAAGAGATAGGAAGGGGGCTCTAGGTAAAATACATTGCGTTAAAAGACCCTAGGGACTCCTAGAAGAATATACTACGTTAAAGGAGATAAGATAGATAGTAACGCTAATACCTAGCTACCTATAGAATTACAATAGCTAGTTAACATAGTAGGCTAGCTAGTTACCTAGATATATAAGATATAAACCTTATAATCTAATAAAATATAAGAAATATAAACTACTTAAGTAAATAAGTAAGAAGCCTAGTAAGAGTAGATATAACTACTATAAGAGGCTCTTATAAGCTTAAGGTAACCTATAATAACGTTTACTAAGTTACTTATATTAATTACTTTAACTAATATACTAATACTTATACCTAATTTAACCTTAATTACCCCTATAAAGTAATAAAAATAGCTAATCCCTAACCCCTCTCTATTTAATAAAAAACGTAAAAACTTCTAATAATAGTTCCTAGTAATAAAGAGAAAAATACGCCTAGATAGGTTAGCCTTTAACTCTAACGTAGATATTTTTAGATATATATATATATATTTAGATAGGGTAGCTTAAACTATAGCCTCCCCCTTTTACGCCTAGGGAGGCCTAAATAGATAGAAATCCCCTAATTAGTTTATAAGCTACTTAGAGAGTTATTATAAGGACCTAAACACTAAAGCTTAAGCCTTAGCTAGGCTCTATATAATTAAATAAAAACCCTATAAAAGTTTCTTTAACTTCTTACTAAGGTTTAAGAGGAAGCTAGCTAAGAGTAGAGGTATAGCTTAGAGTAATAAAGTAAGGATTAACTACCTAGAAGGTATACTAAATAATAACCTTTATAATACCTTAATTAGTATAATTAGTATCCTAAAGGTTTATACTAAGTATACCTACCTCCTTCTAGAGATTAGTTTAAGACTAAACGCCTATAATTACTATAAGCACTAAGATAAAAATAAGTAGCGCCTAGGTATACCTAATTAAATTAGGCTTAAATTACTAGTAACTCCTAGGGAAAATAAGATAAACTAGGAGCCTATAAGGGTTAATAAGATATAGTTATCTAATAGATATAGAGAAAAAGAAAAGTACTATAGCTCTAAGGAAATAAAGTACTATAACTATAATAAGAGAGGATATATTATAAGGAACTACCCTAGTAAGCTAAAGGCTACTAGTATTAAAAAGTTAAAATAAAAGGAAACTAAACCTAAGAAACCTACTAACGTTAAGAAGATAAAGTTAACGCTAGACCTAGATACTAACTCTAGCTTAGAAGAATAAAGTAAAGCTAAGTCTAATTAGACCTCTAATAAGTTAAGAAAAAAGTAACTCCTAATTAAAAGCATAATTAAAAGGAGAAAATAAAGAAAGAATAAAGGCTAGTTAAAAAGACTATAAATAGTAACCCTTTTTTTATTAATATAGAAATTAATAAGCTTACCTATACTTACGCTCTTATTAACTTAGGATACCTAACTACTACTACTATAAGTAAACACTACGCTAAGAAACTTTGTTTACTATATATCCCTATTAAGCTAAAAGTACTTAAAATAGTTAATAAAGTTATACTAAATACTATTACTACTATTACTTACGCTAAAATAAACCTTAATAGTTATAAAAGAAGTTAATTATTCTTCTATATTATCCCTAATTAGACTAATAATATTATCCTAGGGAAGACCTAGATAAAAAAAGATAATATTATAATTTATCCTACTAAAAATACCTTATATATTAGCGTAGTAAACTATATAGTCTATAAGAGAAACCTAAGTTAAAAAGAAGACTATTTCTTAATCTACTAGTAGATAGCCTCTATCTTTATAGCCTTAGTTAGGAGGGAATAGAAGTTAAAAACCTAATAGCTAAGCTAGAGAATATAAATTTTTACTATTAGTTTAGTAGATATAGAGAAAGCCCTAGTACTAAAGAAAAAACCTAATATTAAGGTACTCTTACTAAAGGAGTATTACTAATTCCTAAATATATTTAACTTTAATTAGGTAGCTAAGCTACCCCTACACTATAAAGGTATTAACTATAAGATCCCTTTAGTAAAAAAAGAAAATAATAAAGACCCTAAGGTCCTATAGGGATTATTATATAGGATATTAAGGGAGAAACTAATAGTACTCTAGAAGACCCTTACTAAATACCTTAATAGAGGATTTATTAGGGTAAGTAGTTTACTAGCCTTAGCCCTAGTACTCTTTATAAGGAAGCTAGGGGGTAGCCTATAATTCTATATAGATTATAGGGCCTTAAATAATATTACTAGGAAGGATAAGTACCCCCTTCTACTAATTAATAAAACCCTAAGATTATTAGCCTAAGTAAAGTAGTTAATAAAGCTAAATATTATTATAGCCTTTTATAAGATTAAGATTAAAGCTAAAAAAAAATAGAAAATAGCTTTCTATATAAGATATAGACTATTTAAGTAGCTTATTATACCTTTTAAATTAATAGGAGTACTAGTAACCTTCTAGAGATATATTAACTATATATTATATAGATACTTAGATAAATTCTACTTAGTATATATTAATAATATCCTAATTTATTTTAGTAGGTCCTTATTAGACTATTAAGAAAAGGTTAAGAAGGTTTTAATTAGGCTAAGGGAAGTAGGCTTATAGATTAACATTAATAAATATAACTTTAAGGTAAAAAGCATTAAATATCTAGGATTTATTATTAAGGTTAACTAAGGGATTAAAGTTAACCCTAAAAAAATTAAGGCTATATAGCTATAGGAGATCCCTAGAATAGTTAAGAGAGTATAGTCCTTTATTAGGTTTATAAACTATTACTACTAATTTATATACTAATTTTTAGTACTAGTAAGACTACTTATAGAGCTAATAAAAAAAGATATAACCTTTATATAAAGTAAAGAGTATTAGGAAGCTTTTAAAGAGCTTAAGAAATAACTAATTAGTATACTAGTACTAGTATATTAGGATCTAGAGAGAGAAACTATCCTAGAAATAGATTCTTCTAGATATATAGTAGGAGGGATACTATCTTAGGTTAATAATAATAGACTCCTATACCCTATAGTATTCTTCTTAAAGAAAAACCTCCTAGTAAAATATAACTACTTAATATATAATAAGGAACTCTTAGCTATTATATAGTACCTAGAGTAATAGGATACTAAACTTAAGAGTATAAAAAGGTTTACTATAGTAACTAACTACCTTAACCTTAAGTACTTTATAAAGAAGTAAAAGCTTAATAAATAGTAAATTAGATAGGCTAAATTACTCTTAAAGTATAACTTTAAAATAGAGTACTACCCTAGTAACTTAGCTATAACCCTAGATATACTCTCTAGGAGGGAGTAAGATATACTAGTTAAAGTAGAGGATACTAGGTTAAAAGGTTAAGAATTCTAACTCTTCTAAGGATTTAAAGTAGCTCTAAAGATTAATAAGACTACCCTATTATAGCCTAATTAGACTACTATAGTAGTAAAAATAAGCTTTATTAATAGTATAAATACTAATAGAAGAAATAATAATACCTTAGAAGATAAGGAGCCCCTAAGTAACCTATTTAAAGAAGACCTTCTATAGACCCTATAGGATACTAGCTTATAAAGTAATACCTAGTATTACTTAATTAAGGATACTATATAATAGAGAGTAAGATAATTACTATTAGAATAGGGATTACTAATTATATTATTAGAATACTCTATAAATAATAATTAGTAACTAAGATAGAGGGACTAAGTTTAAGTCTTATACTATAAACCCCTTAGGACTAAGATTATCTAAATAATATATAACTTAATACTCTTAGGATACCTAGGGAAGGATACACTTAAAGCCCTAATTAGCTAAACCTTCTATTAGCTTAGACTATTATAAGATATATAAAGGTTTATTAAGAATTATAACGTCTATAAGAGAATTAATATCTAGAGAGAGAAAAAATAAGGCCTACTAAAACCCCTCCCTATACTAAATTATATATAGGTAGAGATATCCCCTAACTTTATAATAGATTTACCCCTAACTAAGTTATATAAATAAACTAACTTACTAGTTATTATAAATAGACTATCTAAGAATATTATCCTTAAGCCTATAAAAGAGATCTCTTTAGAAGTAATAGTAGTAACTCTAATTATAGGCCTAATTAAGTACTATAGATTACTAAGAGCTATAGTCTTAGACTAAGGGACTTAATTTATTAGCTAAATATAGAAATACCTTTACTAACTATATAATATTAAGTAATAACTATTAACTACTTACTACCCTAAGATAGATAAGGTAATAGAGAGAGCTAACTAAATAGTTAAGACCTACTTAAGAGCCTTTTATATATATGCTTAGGATAACTAGGATAAGCTATTACTAGTAGCTATAATAATAATTAATAATTAACTAGCTACCTCTATAGGAATTAGCCTATTTTTCTTTAGCTATAAGTATAATATAGACCTAATTAGACTTAAAGAAACCCTCTAGATAAAAGGAGTAACCTCTATTACTAAAGTAAAAGCCCTTATATAGAAGATTAAAGACACTATAGATTAGGTATAAGTAGCTATAGCTATAGCCTAAGAGAGATAGAAATACTATATAAATACTTACTAACGTACCTATATAATAAGTCGCCTACTAGGATAAGTTACCTACTTCCTTATTATACCTTAAAGACACTTTTTTATCTATTTATTAAAAAGTAGAATCTTAACTAAAAAAGACCTAGTTTTCTTTATTATATAACGATAAGAGTTAAATACTAAGAAATAATACTATAGAAATTACCTTCTTATTATAACCCTTATATAGCTTATCTAAGCCTTACAATAAGGTAGAAGCCTTATAGATAAGGGTTATAATAAGAAGGTAATTTCTATAGTATTATTTACTAGAATCTAACTCTTATCGTTACTTATAGTTTAAAACTAGATTTTTTTTAAGCTTATTCTTAATTTATAATAAATAAATATAAAAGTAGCCTTTAAGGTATAATAAGGAAGTAAGTAACTTATCCTAGTAGGTAACTTATTATATATATACATTATTAACTATTAAACTAATTTAAACTAGGGGATAAAGTATAACTATAACTATTTAATATAAAGATAGATTACTTATCTAAGAAACTTAACTAAATATATACTAAATATACTATTTTAGAGACCATTAGTATATACTTATACTAGTTAAATACTCCCCTAGGTATTTATAATGTCTTCTATATCTCCCTCTTAAAGTATATAGGGAATAACCTATTCCTATCTTAGTTATAGGATAATAAGTAACCTACTATATTAGCCCCTAGCCCTAACTAAGAGTATAAAGTAGAGGAAATACTAAGAGTAAAGCGTTAAGGAAAAGGATAGAGAGCTTTAGTAAAGTAGACTAGCTACACTAAACTAACTTAGGAACTACTAAGTAATATAAAAGATATAGTAGCTTAGGCTACCTTTAAATAGAAGAAGCCTACCTCCTATAAGAGGGGGATAAGGGGGGTATTATAATAGGCTAGGCCTAAAGAAGCCTTACTAAATATTATAGCTAGAGAATGTACCGCCCTAATTAGACCCCTAGGACTATAACAACGTTAACCTAACGGCCTGTGTGTATCCTTACCCTAATTAGACCTAAGAAGTAGTGAACTGTAGAATAGCTTCTTCCCCTTCTCTCCCTAGCTTAAGATACTTATACGTAGTTACTATAGCTAGTTATAATATACTTTGCCTTAGACTATTATATTAGGGTAATATAGTCCCTCTATTTATATACTAGTAAGCCCTCTAGTAAGACATTAGTAAACTAGACTTTACTTTTATTAAATAAAAACTTATTCTTTATAATATTAAATTAGCCTTTTAGTTTAAAAAAAAAGTCTTATAAGTTATTTTAATTACCCCTTTTATACTAGATTAAGGCTAGCTACTTAATAAGTATATTAGTATATAGGTACTTAGGCTTTAGTTAGGGGGTATTAGGTCTCTTAGCCTTACTATATATACTCTTAAGGGATACTCTACTATATAGGGCTAGAATTTACTTAATTATCTTTTTCTTCTTTACTTTTATAGCTTTATTATCTAAAAGGCTTTATAACTATTCTTTAGTAAGTCTTTCTAAGTTAAATATACTCTATTACCCCTCTAGCTCTACCTTATCTATTAAAGGCGTTATTTATTTAAGGTTAATACTTACTACTAGTTAGGTAGTAAAGTAGGCTTTAGGTACTATTATTACTTTAGTAGTCTATACGCCTATAGATAAGTTAAGATTAAAATGTGTTAGAGGTAGGTGTAGTATAGAGTAAAGAAGTTAATAATTAGTAGCTAGGGGTTAATTATAATAGTTATTCTAATCTACTGTTTCCTTCCCCTAAGATGCCTCGTGGTGTTTTCCTTTTGTTCCGCTACTGGGCCTACGTTTATCTGTTCTAGCGCCCCCACCGGCGCCCCACCGGGTACCCCCTTGGCCCCTCGTTCCGGTCCCTGACAACGATTTCGGTATTGTTACGATTCGTTTTCTCCTGGATTAAGTGTCAGAGTCGGTAATCGTGCCGAGTAAAGGAGTTAACAGAAGTTCAGTTAGGGGCAAATTAGGACGATCAATATTTTAATCTGTCTTCCTCTAACCTGAAATGTGGCTGTTGCAATATGGCGATAGGTGATGATGGGTTACGATGCATGACTTAATGCTGCCGCTAAATACCGCTCAGCAGTTAAGATAAATTATAGCCTATATAGCTTATCTAGATAGCTTCTTTTAATCCTTACGCATAATTAAAGTAACAGCTATTAATTAGCAGCGTCACCCCAAGCTGGATATCCAGTAAATACGAATACCCTGTGATCCCAACAGTGGCACTTTGACTTTCTGTTATGCCCTATCGATCTGTAGTTCGCACGTACCGACCGTGCCGTTCCGGGTCGGCTGGACGTCTGTAGTTTTCTGCATCGTGTAGAGTTCGTACTTGTCAACAGTTCTGTGAAAGGCTGTGCGTCAAACAGTTAAGATGAAGATAGAAACAAAAGCTAGATTGATAAGATGCGATACGACAAGATCTGATTTGTTTTGATTTGCATCTACAGGCATAATTCTTTGATCTGGCCACGCTACCTGGCGATATTTACCTCTAGGACTGGGGTATATCGCAAAGCTGTATGCGGCAGACGCACCAACGTGGAACTATGCAGAGTTAACGTCGGCACTGTGGCTACCCTAGATAGTATATTATACTAAGTAGAGGAGACTGGGAAGAAGGTGGTGTGACGGAGAGCCCCTGGTCTTGTACTTGATTGGACACATCCAAAAAGACGGTGCTCTCTGAACTCTGGAGGAACCTATTGCAGAACATGAGAATTTACAGTATTGCATTGAAACCTAAGGCGGAGGAGGGAGAATCCTTACTCTTTCACTGAGACGTGAATGAAAGCAAATGTTGTGTCACTTCGCTCTTCGATGAGGGGTGCACACATGTCAAACAAGTAATTTGGAGCAAGCTCTTCAATATTGACATTTTCATCTTCTGTAGAGAACGACAGAGCAGACCGGAGCTCCGCCTTGCGAAGGGGTCGTTTGGCAAAGGCGATGCAACCCAAGATTGACTGCAGACGGGAAACGGAGCGCCGGTCGAAATGAGAAATGATCTTAGTAAGGATCTGTCCATAGCTGCTCACAATTAGTACAAGTTGTGTCTTGGGCGGGGTTGAAATAGGCACAATTCACTCAGTTCCCGAGGGAGAGTGTTGACAGCTTCCATCACCTCGTACTTCCTTACGAACAAATTGTTTACTAGGTAGTTCAAGACAAGTCGGGCCCAAAGAAACATGCCTGAAACTCAGTTAGTCGGCTCCAGTCTATTGTGCTCGCCGATTAAACCAACCATCGGCCTTTCTCGCCAAATGGAGCTCCAGCTCTTTGAGTTCGGATTCCTTGAAATCCATCCTCGTTTTTAGCTCGCCAAGTCTCTGACCAGCATAGGTAGCAATAGCTTTCTCCATGGCCGTCTTCTCCGCCGAAAGTGAGACAATGTGCTTCTGTTTCAATTTCATGGCCACTGCTGGCGGCATGCGGCTTGAAACCAATACCTTGCATACCGTTGAGGCGGAGACGAATGCTTTGGATATCATTCTCTCCAGTAGACTGATTACTTTAGGTTGCTTCTCCTTGTCGCATTCGTCTAGTCCATCCAGAACAATGTGGACATACTTTGTCTGTGAAGGATTGTCGGAAATAGCCCCAACCACCTCGAGTATTGAACTCTCAATGACTTGTGCTGTAACAGGTTTTTTGTTGAGAATGAATTCTTTGTAAACATACGTCACTAGGTCAGTATCGCTTTGAACAAGCTGTAGCAAGAGTGACCGGATAATTTGGTCATAATCTGCGGATGTTGCTTGTGAATAAGTGCAGATGTGAGAAACGACCAACGACCTTCCCGAGGACCTAAGAAATGTGACGATTCGGCTTGCCAAGACACTTTTTCCTGTTCCTGGATGGCGGTATATCGCACGGATCCTACGTCCAGCGTTCTCTGAAGACCCACCCAGTGACGCTGCTTTGAGGGTGAGGCAGTGGGTGAAGCAGTGGGTGAGTGTGAGTGAGTGTGAAGATTGCTTGTGAAGGGTGACACGTGAGACATCAGGGTGAGTAAAGCCGAAGTTATCTGTGTAAGGAGGAATAGAAAGAAGGGAAACCTGTTGGTATTGCAGGGGATACGCCTTTCAGCAGGGTGAAGCAGCAGTCTCTTGATGATATCTACTGTTGCCTGAAGAAGGGAAAAGAAGGAAGAATATGGGCTGTCAAGAAACAAAGATTAGTAACTATTTAATAAAAATAGTAATCTATGTAGAAGTAATGGATCATGGTAACGACTATGTAACTACTATAGATTATGCTGCTGACTCCTGCAAGACTGTGATATATCCCACCTGTACACGAAGGTCTTCTCCCTCGCTGGCCTCTTTGACTGCCTAGACCATCCTGTCCCACCACAGTATAGACTACATCTAGATTTCTGGCTCCTCGAATACACAATGGGCGGAAATACGTTGTTTGCAATGCTATAGCAGTTGTAAGCGATTATAAGTATAATATTAGCTGATCTGTCTTACCCGTGACCACCTCTCTGCCCAAGCATCATGGACCCCAATCTCAAACTTGCACCAGCCATGACTATGCCTTTGTCCGCTGATCCTATCACACACGTCCCATGTATCCCTTTGGTCGAGTACGTAACGACTGAAACGGCCGTTTTGTCCTATTTGTTTGTAAAAACGACATCTGATGTACATCAACATAATGACGCAGGTTAGACACTAGGCTTAACTTACTGGCACCACGCTGTCTCCGTGTCTGCTTGTGCCACAGGTGCGGCAAGTGCAATACCTAATATATATAAGAGCTTCATTATAAAAAGTAGTATAAAGAAGTGTGTGTAGAATTAGCAATAGCATTCATATAATAGAAGTTACTGTGGTTTAGAGATAGGATATATTTGTGGAGAGGGTAGAGATTGTCCTTTTATATTTCAATCTGTAGTAGGAAAAGCGACCATGTCAAGTTAGCGGTTATGTAGTAATAGCCCCCCAGTGATTAAGTGGGTAGCTAATATGTCAACAAAATTAAGTTGGCATATATTTACCATGTTCATGCATACCTACAACAAAGTTTCTTCTTCTCATATCATACGAGCTGCTGTTCTAGGACCAATACAAGGCGCTCACCCAAATTAATCCAAAAACAAATTTGAGTGAGTTTGTGCACCGCGTGTTAATATAAACCCCGCTGTTGTTGACAGGGGTTTTTTCTTTTCTCACTTTGGTTACCACTTTTTGTAGACAAATCAGGCCTGTTATCGGCGCCAGCGAATTAGTCAAGTTTGGTGGAAGATGGATTCCTACTTGCCGCGCTCTGCAAGTCCGAGGTGGGCCGCACATATGATCTACGGCGCCTATGTATATGGCACGCCTGTTCCCCGGACGCTCGACCAGCGACATCCCCGGCGGCGTTGGCTTCATGGAAACGCCAAAGACGTTAACCGGTTGGCTAGGTCGTGGAGACATGGGACATGGGACATGAGGCCTAGCCGCCTGCCACTGGCCACAGTGTATTGTTGAACTGTTTGCAGGGTGATGCCGCGATCAAAACTCCGGTTGGCAGTTGACACCTCACCTCAACCCCCTGCCTGATCGGCGTCGGCACGGCGGTTGCGTTGGGCCAAGGGGTCTACTACTAGGTAGTTGGCACCTATCACTGCATAGTAACTCCCTGTGTGCGTCAAGACGCATGTTCTAGGCAGAAATATTGCTGTCAAGTATTGAGCAAGATACATGTACTTTCACTGTGTTTTTTTCTGATTAATCGTGTACGGTCAATCGTGTATTACCTGTGCGACCTCAAAAGGGACCGGACCGCCTTGTTAAAAATAAAAAATAAAGTAAAGCCAATTTCGGCATTTGCTCCTAATTTGATGCCCGTTCAAGCTGCGTGGCTTCAACTGGTGCTACAGTGCAGTTCGCGCGCGTACACTCACTCGATGACATTGATCAAACTTGCTTTGACGTGGTCATTGGATGTCTCTACGTAGACCCCTAATGCTTGCATTCAACGAGAGATGTTTGTTGTGGCTCGTAATCCCATTCCGGATCGCATCAATCGTCCACCAGCGGCCAGAGGGTGACGAGCCAAAAAAAAAAAAAGCCCCAGACGCAGATTCCACAGGATGGCAGAGAGGCGTGGCATTTCAGTCTTGATCGTTGACAGGGGGCTCAGAGCACTGCTCTTCGAATCGTCCATGGCGAAAAGCAGCCACCATCGCATACTGTTACGTAACCAAAAAACGACACCGTTAGTTGGGTACGGAGCAGTGACTGCCTAACGTTTATATATCTCGTCACACATACATACCTACGCATAGTTGCTCTTGAATCGACACTCAACCACATACCATAATGACGTCATCTAGTCCTACGAAGCAAGCAGTGTTCCCCGCATCCGAACGTACGATTACAAATCTTCCTTGGGCTGGCGAAAGCTGCTTCAAATGAAGCTGACAAGGTGGGGATCCTTGTCCCCCTCCTATCCAGAACAGCCATAGAAGCAATGGCACCACCTATTTGCACAAAGACTTTCAAGCTGAACAACGGTGAGCTATCCGAATCCAATGCGCCTATGGCGACGAGGGCTAACGCCTGATCATTAGGCCTCGACTTTCCGGCCGTTGGTCTAGGTACCTGGCAAGGCGAGCAAGTCTCATTCCAGCTAGCACTACTCATGGTTCCTGACACTTTCTTCAGGCGCGGAGGGAACGGACGATTCCAAGGCCCTGGAGGAGTCCATCATCCATGCGCTGAAGGTCGGAGGCTACCGGCATATCGACACGGCCCAGCTCTACGGCGTAGAGGAGGTTGTGGGCAGGGCCATCCGCAACAGCGGCATCCCCCGCTCCGAGATCGTCGTGGTCACCAAGTTCTGGGGCAACTGGCACCACGACCCGGCTAAGGCGCTCCAGCTTTCGCTGGACGCTCTCGGGCTTGACTACATTGACGTCTTCCTCATGCACTGGCCATGGGCCACAACCCCTGCTCCCGAGAAGAAGGTTCTCAAGAAGTGGGAGAGCCCTACCTTTATCGAGACCTGGAAGATGATGGAGCCACTGGTTGGCGACAAGTGCAGGGCTATTGGCGTGAGCAACTTTATGCCCAAGGTCATGGACGAGCTGCTTGCAGAGGCCAAGATTGTGCCGGCTATCAACCAGGTCGAGCTGCATGCCTTCAACCCCAACCTGAAGCTGGTGCCCTACTGCCAGGAAAAGGGTATTGTCGTCACCAGCTGGAGGTGAGACTCGCAAACGCGGTGCCATTGATATCGTGCTTGCAGGAGTGGGCGCTAACCTTGGCTGGCAGCACCATGGGCGGCTCGGGGCAAAGCGAAATCCTTACCCACGAGCTCTTCACCGGCATCGCCAAGGCCCACAACGTCTCTGCTGGCGTAGTGTCGCTCTCCTGGGCAGTGCAGCGAGGCGTTGCGGTCATCCCAAAGAGCGCGAACAAGTCCCGCATCGAAGAGAACATCCGTCTCGTCACTCTCACCGACGAAGAGATGCACAGAATAAACGACGCACACAAGACAATCAAGAGGGAGAGATTCTCCAACAACATTGCATCGCAACACATGGAGATTGACGGTAAGATGACGCAGCAGGGCTGGACTTACTCGGACATGGGTTACGAAGACGAGAATGGCAACTGGTTGGCGTGAGCTGCATCTCGGCCAAAAAGAGCATAGCTACACGCATCATGTCAACGTTTAATTTGCAACGACAATCCACTCTAGCCTGGGAGGACGGGTGGGATGTGCAACTGGTGGCTTTCAGCCCGATGTCAACGGAATAAGAGACTGTGCCCGGCGTGGTACAGTTATTCTTTTCCCTGGCCTTCATAGTCCACCATTACCTAGATAAGCTATTATTCTCTACAACCCCTAGGTACTGTATTGCGCTGGCAGTCGATGGCATGCCCTGCGCGTCTGGCGTTGGTGACGCTGATGTTTGTATCATACCTTGATTGCCCTGTCACGCTCGAGCGTCAAAAGAGGGACGGGCGTCCTTCCCGGTCTTCCCCGCATTCTCTGCCATCCTGACGGCAACGACCGAGATTCTCGACTTCTCATCTTCCGTCTGTCATCCTCCCTTCCGAATCCCACGCCATCATCGAGGTCTTCGTCCGAAAGTATGAAGCAATCCCAGGCTGCAGAGGTTCTCGATGTCACGCAATGGCCAACAGCAGGAAGGTTTATTTCACGATGCAGTGAGTTTTTGGCCGAGGTCCAAGACCTGTACGTCCCCCTTCCTTGAGTCAAGACCCGCCTTGGCCTTTGATTCCGGCCAGATTGAAGAAGACAAAAATAAAACCATGAGATAGTAACAACTCGGTACCTTCACAGAACTCCTGGAAAGGCCCTCGAGAGCAGACTAAACAAACACTACGGCCCCGGTAACCGATTTTATGAAGACTTTTGTGCTTTTATCAAACAAGGTCTCGAGGAGGGATGGGTGGCCCAGACGGAGATCGAAGGACGGAAATACCGGCGGGGTAAAATCGCACTCCCCTCGGCCGAGACGAGGTATTTCAGCATCACGACGGTCTATATGAACAGCGAAGAAGAGTTCAAGGGCCAGTACCACGCCCATCCGTATGGTGAGATCAACTGCGTTGTTCAACTAGACCCAGGCGCCGAACTGAAGGGAATGCAAGGGTGGCAGGGTGCTGGCTGGACCTCTCCCGGGCCGGGCACACATCATTATCCCGAAGTGCGCAAGGGGCCTTGGTTGCGCTTTTCTTCTTGCCCGCCGGCCGGATTTCGTATGATGCCGAGCCAGGTGCTCCGCAACCAACCTCGGTGTGATGGATCAGTACCATTGACGCTTCGACACCATTCCTGTCGATCACGGCTTTGTTGAGACTTTTAGCACGAAGAAGACGCTGGTTCCCGGTCCTGGGCGTTGATCGAGCACAAGTGTAGGGCCAAGAAGAGACTTTTCACCCAGGGTTCTAAACCTTGGCATCTGCTACATTGATAACTAATTACCGTACATGCCTAGCAGAGGCTCGGCCCATCGTTGCGGTTACGTTACCTGCCTTCGCATTGTATGAGCTGTGTTGTTACATTGAGATCGTAGCATGCGGGTATGACATCTTATCAGCGCAATGTTGATCTATCTCTCTCCGAAAGATAAAGTGAGCCAATGGGGGGGGGGGGGGGCTTAGGTACGAAGAGCTTGAATCTCAGTCAATGATTATATATATAAATAACTAGGAATCAACCGTCGGAGTTTCCATTAGATGCATCTAAACAGACCCAGCTTGCAAGGACGGGATTCACAGACGTCGTGTCACATGGCCTTTTATCGTCTTGCGGCGGTCCTCTGCGTCCCGGCTCTGGCCTGGGGTCTCCAACTGCTTCCGCCCACCCTCGAAAGACTGAGTGTCCCCGCAGAAGCCACCTGGCGAGTGGCATCGAGCTCGAAAACCATATACATTGACGACAGCTTCGCTTCAGTAGCTGATACGGACGGGTTGACCTTGATACCGCCCAGCAGCCATGACTTCGCCAGCCTCTTCCAGCAAGACATCAGCCAGCTCACGGGCGTAAACTGGACTTTGCAGCGAGTCCATCGACTTCCCAACGCAGCCAATGCCAGTGGCATTTTCCTCGGCCCGTTCCATGGCAACGCCTCCTCTCTGGTGTACGAGAATGGTGATCCAACGTCCGAGGGCTACGAACTCGATATTTCGCCCACCAGCGCCTTCATCGGCGGAACGGGCGCCCGCGGCATGTGGTGGGGGACCAGGACGCTACTCCAGCTTTTGCTCTCGCGTAACGGGACTCTCCCCGTGGGGCGCGTTGTTGATGCGCCGGCGTATGCCACGCGAGGTTTCATGCTCGACGCCGGGCGCAAATGGTACGCCCCGGGATTCCTCAAGGAGCTATGCAGCTACGCGTCCTTCTTCAAGATGAGCGAGTTCCACTACCACCTGAGCGACAACTATCCACTCAATCGTGGGCGCAACGAATCCTGGCGGCACGTCTACTCCCACTTCTCGCTGCGACCGGAAGACGAGTCCCTACTGCCGATCCTCCATGGCCGCGAGAACGAGACGCTGTCCCGTCGAGATTTCGCCAACCTTCAGAGCCATTGTGCTGCAAGGGGCATAACCGTCATCCCCGAGATCGAGGCCCCTGGACACTGCTTGTACCTGACCAAGTGGAAGCCCGAGCTTTCTCTGGCGAAGCGCGACCTGCTGAACCTGTCGCATCCGGAGGCCATTCCCACTGTCCAACGAATCTGGTCTGAATTCCTTCCATGGTTCGAGACAAAGGAGGTGCACGTCGGCGCTGACGAGTACGACGCAACGCTGGCTGACGTCTACATCGGGTTCGTCAACGAGATGTCAGACTTTATCAATTCCACGGTTGGGAAACGAATCCGTATCTGGGGCACATATGAGCCCTCGGAAAACGTCACCATCTCCAAAGACGTCATCATCCAGCACTGGCAGTATGGTCAGTCGGACCCAGTGTTACTCGCCGACGCCGGATATGATGTTGTCAACTCGGAGGACTGGTGGGCTTACATGTCGCTCAAGAATGATCATATGCCCATCCTCCCTGCCAGATACCCGCAGTTCTTCAACGAGAACCGCGTGCTCAATTTCGCGGACGAGCCCGGGTGGCAGTGGGCCCCGGCCGACTTCAACCCGTTCAATGAAACCATGCAGATTCCAGACGGATCGCCCTCCAACAGAGGCGCTATCATGGCTGCGTGGAACGACAACGGCCCCGACGCTTCCACTCAGCTCGAGGCGTACTACGCGATGCGCCGAGGCATAGCACTCACGGGCGCCCGCGCGTGGAGCGGTCGTCGTGGCCCGGAGCTTGTGGAAGGTGATGTAGCATCCAGCATTGACTTCTTCTCGCCCCTCGCACCGGGGCAAAACCTCGACCGCACCCTGCCGTCTCCCAACGCCTCTGCACCTCTGGTTGCCTGGAATCGTTCTGTTGACGATGCCGAGGCAGTCTACCTTGGCCACGGAAGCAAGGGCATCAACTACACTCTGACGCTGTCTGTTGCAGGACCATTTACACTCACTGGTCCAGACAGCACCCTCTCTCTCGGCGATGATGGCACCCTCGTCTTCAATGCAGACGGGTGGGCATACCCGCTACGGTCTGTAAGCGAACGAGACGCACTGCAGCTTGATCCAGGGCACCCTGGCCGCATTTGGGCGAACGTCTCTACCTCGTCGCATGAGGCGGTGAAGCTGTCGACCCTGCCGACGAATATCACCATTGCAACAGATAGTCTGCACGGAAGCATTGCTTGGGTTGACGGGCGGTTTGCGGGAAGATTCGAGGTTTTTGTGTACGGCGGACGGAACACTCTGTTCAGCTGGAGCCAAATGGCTTTCGTTGCACCACTCGAGAGTGCAGCTGGTCCCGGACTACAAAGCTTAGTCGTCGAAGGAGACATGAATCTCCCGTTATAGTCACATTCGTTAGCCCTTCTGCACTGCCTTGATACGGGAAATGATGGGTCTCGTGGATTGGGCTGCGCTGGGGAAAATGGGCTGGGGGATATCACCATATGACAATATCCGCATTCCTAAACGTGACGAAATTACACCAGTGAATTGCAAGCAAATTTGCTTTTGACTCCATATACCTATGCAACATCAATCAAATCAGCCACACAACCGCTTGCAATAGTTCCGATACTTGGTTTCTGGTGTTTCCTGCGGTGGCTATGTGGTTAACGATTTGTCCTCGGCCATTCGTTTGCAGATAGAGTATTGCTATTATTGCAAATACTTGATGCGCTCGTCGCCGGAACATTATAAGAGCACCAATTCTAGGCGCCTGCGGCCAAGATATCGAGAGTTGTCATGGACCGCGTGTTGTGAAGTTTCGATAGGTTTGTTGGTAGAATACAAGGTAAGATGGCAAAAAAACAAAAAAAACAAAAAAAGAAGAAGAAGAAGAAGAAGAAGAAGAAGAAGAAGAAGAAGAAGAATCCGGAGTCTGGAGTTGGGCTACGGATATAAAGCGTGTATTACTGAGTATCCTAGACCCTTGATTGTTCTCCATGTCAAGACATTATTCCTGTTGAGTTGCCGCCCTGCAATAAGAAAAATTGCGGAGTGATACCTCATGAGTCACAATCTCCAGTTGCCATCCTTTTTGGTGTTGCTGATGCTGCGAACGCTATTCGGTTTTTTTTTCTTTGCCCGCAGTGAACATCTTCTATAAGAATGGTATGACGCCCGGGAGACAAGACAAGCGATAGATCCGAAGGGCGTATCGTCGCCACCGTTAATCAGTCAGACACATTTGGAGCCCCACAGCCGACTCGGGGCGTCGCTTGCCTCCTGCCCCCAACTCGAAGGGAACGCCACTCAAGACGTTTTTGGCCACAATGCTGTCCCGCTATGATGGGGATTTCATTTCAGGGGCCTCTTCTTTGGATGCGTTGAACGGAATCGATTAATAGCTGCTAGCGCAGCCTCCCGAGACGTGGCTTTGTTGGTCCGTCATGGGAAGCCGTCTGGAGCCTGAACGAAGTTTCGTTGCCCTCCGGTCCAACGAGTTCAAGTAGTTATGGCCTAGCTAAACCTGCCCGAGGCTTCGTGACGGCCCTCGTCATAGACGCTCCAATTCAATGCCTTGTTAGTGTCTAGGTCTTCATTCGACGTGTGAAATTCTAGAAGAACTCCATGCCACATTTGCTCCCTAGTTTCGATGGTCTGGTATGACGGCATGGGCGATTGAGGTGGAGCAGAGCCTTTCAGTTGGATTGAATCGCGGCTGCTGAACCGATTTGTGGCGCTGACGCATCCGGCAGTCGAACAATGTGTCTCCCTTTAGTGATCATGGGGATACCGGACGCGGAAAATTTCAGTTCTAGCGCCGACTCAACATTGTTCTGGAATCACACTCACTGTCTTATACTGCCCAAATTCCCATTTCACTTCCTTGGCCCTGGCCCCTTGCACATGCCTTCCCGTGGCACCGCTACATACGCTCACTTCGGTCCTCGACGAAGGCTGTCTGTGTTCTTCTCTGCATCAACAACCGATTTGCCATTTGGGGAAGCTCGGCGTCCATCTACTTCCCCAGACCGCTCATTTTTCAAAAGAGACATCCCGATCTTTCAATCAAGGAACCGCGATGGACTACGTCCCGGCCCCAGATGAGCAAACTGCGCGGTCAACCATGAACGAAACCAGAGGACCACTCCTTATCGGCACGAGCGCCAGTTTTCTCGCGTGTACACTTGTGTTTGTCGCGCTTCGCGTCTATGTTCGGGCTATCTTGATGAAGCGATGGGGGCCGGATGATTCTTGCGTCATTATCTCATACGTCAGTCTCCGTGTCGCATTTCTTTCGGAAACCCCCTGACATGAATTTAGATTCTGGCATTGTTTACGGGCATTGTGTTTTCTATTGGTAAGTCAATGCCCCTCGCCGCGTTTGAGGGCGAACTCAACAGCTGACCTCGTGAACACAGGCACAAGTAAAGGCCTAGGGAAGCATGCTTGGGCACTTTCAGACAACGTCGACCAATCAGCCATCAGATTAAAAGTGAGTTACCGGGCCAAACGTTCAAGTTGGGTGCTGACTTTGGTGAACAGTTGGTGATATCGGCAACGTTGTGCTATCACATAACGTTCATCGTGGTCAAAATGGCTTTCCTCTTGCAATACCGCCGAGTCTTTATCCTCCCTAGATTCGTATTATTATGCAACATCATGCTGGGGTTCATTGGCATGTTCGGAATCGCGCTCGTCGTCTCGTCAATCGTGTTCAACACTCCGAAATGGAGAGGGGAGTCGGAGCGAGGTTATGATCAGGAATTGTGGTGGCTGGTCACTGCCAGTGTGCATTTAGTGACGGATATCATAATTTTTCTGATGCCTATTCCTCTGCTCGGCAAGCTGATGTTGAAACCGATGCAGAAAGCTGCCTTGTATGTCAGCTTCGGGCTTGGATTCATGTAAGTGTGAATCGGCGCCCTTTGTCAGGACCATGATCGGCTAACATTCCCATCAGCACAACGTGTATCTCCATTGTCAGAATGTCCACGCTCCCGCATGTGTTCACAATGGACACATCATGGGATGTCGTTCCGGCATTGGTCTGGTCCGAGGCTGAGCTGTGCTGCGCCGTCATTTGTGTTTGCATACCGACCCTTCGGCCCCTCTTGCATGTCAACAAGTTAACGCAGCCGCAATATTCATACAATACTCGGATGACAGCGCCAAGCTTCAAAGTTTGCTCCAAACCAAAGCCCCTGGCCGAGGGGACGTTTGGGAGTTACAGCCGGCAGAGTCTTCCGAGTCCGATGTTTGTGGATTTGGAGTCGAACACGGAACCGAAGACGCCATCGCGTGCGACGTCCAACGCAAATGACCTCGTATTGACAAGGGCGGATACCAGTTCCGCCTTGACAGCCGGAGATTCGGACGATGCATCTGAAGAGGTTGGACCGGCGGAAGCGGAAGTTACAACACCGTTGAGCCCGCCGCCGCAGTGTTATGCCAGCCCTGCCAGGCTTCTGTCTCGATCTCGACCGCAACCACTATCTGAGTCGACAATTAAGGAGTGACTTCCAGACTCGGATACGCTTCATCGCTCGACAAGCAATTCACTTATGCTCAGGGTTAGCAAGGCGCCAGGGTTATGCTTTAGTTCATACTAGGAAACAACATATTACATAATTTTAGTACATTATGGATGCACTTGTAACTATCCGAAGAGACATTCCGGCCGCCAGCCAACAACAACCTGAATAGGTAGTCAACGATGCAATCAATGGAGTAAACTTGCTAGCTTCAAGTAGGCATGTGCCACTTTGGCTAACGAGGACTATCGTCGGTTGCAAGCAGTGCAGTGTGAGTCGGCATGCCTATTGTTAATGGATAGATAGCTCATGCCTGCTCGTGATGGGAAGAAGGGTGACCCTTGAAGCACTGAAGAACTGCTGCCAATGTGTGGGCAGGTCACTAAGACGAATAGAGACTTTCACGTGCCACCACAGTCTTTCATTAGAAGGCGGTCGACAACAAGAGCGGCGCCCATTGCTTATGTAAGCCGGCAGAATCGGGATGGGGGCGACATGCCGCCTCTCAAGTCCCCGCCATCCATCCATCCATTCATCCATCGCCGCCTGCCGAGAGGACACCGAATCGACAGTATCGCGTCCTGCATTCACTGTGCATTTACCGTTTGTCGCCGCCCAGCTCCCCCTGCTTCTCGACACTTGTTCGATCGCCATACGAGCTCGAACACCCCCCATATCCATACAATACCGCCGTCTATAATGGTACACGGGAACGGCGAGCACGCTGCCGCGGCCGTCAACGGCTACCCCGCCAGCCCCCACTCTTCCGAGCTGTCTCCCCGGAGCTTCCACGATGTGTGCAATGAGCTGCGGAACAGAGTGGAAGCCTTCTTGGCCGAGGAACAGAAGACGGACGTGTTGCGGAATGTTCAGTCGCAGCTGCGCATTTCAATGGGCGTAGTGGAAGAGGCCTTGGCAAGGTACAGGTGCGTCTGCTTCCTTGTCAGCCCTGACCTATATTGTCGACGGGCCGACCGCTGATGCGCCACCACAGCTTGGAACAGATCTCGCTTTCGTATAATGGAGGAAAGGACTGTACGTCGCCCTCCCCCGCATCTCTCATTCTCAAATACCAGCCAAGCATATCGCTTGCCCGCGTTGAAGTGACGTGCTGCAGCTCGTCACTTCGCACTTGGCTCCATGAAGAGACGGCGCAATCGGCTGAGGAATGCTAGCTAATACTCGGCCGGCAGGTCTCGTACTACTCATCATGCTACTCGCCTGCCTCGCTCGTCGATATCCCTCGCCGACACAACAATCCTCCCAGTCGAACGACTCAAACAGCGCGACATCTTTCCCCAACCAGTTCCAAGCCGTGTACATCGTTTCCAAACACCCCTTTGCCGAAGTAGACGAATTCGTTGAAAGTACAAGTTCTCAATACCACCTAGATGTGAAACGATACGCCATGTCCATGAAAGAGGGACTGGGCGCATACCTGGCGGACCGGCCGAGCGTAAAAGCCATCTTCGTCGGGACAAGGAGGACAGATCCCCATGGAGAGAAGTTGACACATTTTGATCCCACCGACTCCGGCTGGCCCGACTTTATGCGGGTGCACCCAGTGATTGATTGGCACTATGGTATGCTCGTTACACCCCTCTGTTTCCTCGCTCGATTCTTGCTTTGACCGGACTTCTTCTTCCTTCAATAAAACTCTCGAGTCATGGGGATTTCAACCCTCTTGTGTTGGTTCATTTTCTGCTCGGAGGCTAACCTCTCTTTTCCGCAGCCGAAATTTGGGCAGTAAGTCGCAAACGGGTGTACCCGTTTCCCTAACAATGCAGCGACTACAGACACACGAGGCGACTGGAGAGAGGTCACGGCTAACTAGGACTCAGTTCATTCGTCATTTAGACATCCCGTATTGTCCTCTGTATGACCAAGTATGTCCGTCCCGTTGCTCAGTGCGTAACGACAACTAACATTCCATCCAAGGGATACACGAGTTTAGGCGGAACGCAAGATACCCATCCCAACCCTCAGTTAAAGAAGCAAGGAGAGAACGGCGCTGGTTTCCGGCCAGCGTACGAGCTTATGGATGACGACGAAGAGAGACTAGGTCGGGATAGATAAACCCGAATACAGCGCCATGTTGAGTTGCATTCTGAGGTCGAGCGTAAATCGGACAGCTCGTCACGGCGGAGCGATTTATATAGAGCATAGACTTCTGGCGATTGTTCGTCATCATTGCACATATTTCCCAGCGCTTGCTGATATAACATTTGGACTCTCGGAGTACATCTCGGGCGACGCTTTGTCGATGAAGACGACAGTGGTGTGAACCCTCTACGGTCTCCTCTTTAAACCGTCATGTAGTAATACCGCGTTGCCGCGTCATACTCCAGAAGCACTTCCGCCTCCATCTGATCAACATCGACAACAACTTGACGCCACATGCTCAACTCATAAGAGTCGGCCATGAATCCGGGAAGAACCATTGCACAGAGATACTCATCACCCTCGCCCTTGCTTGCATCATTGATCAACTCGCCGCTTACGTCCCGCACGTTTGGCCGCACGGCAGACCGAGGACTCAGCACAACCGCCATATTCATACCGTCAATCCCTAGAGAGAATGTTGGCGGCGGGCTCCAGCGCACGACCATTCCGGGACGAATGCGCTCTTTGAAAGGTGTTTCGGCGGCCTTCGGGTCCGGGTCAGCGCTCGAAGAGAGAACTTGCTGGTCCACGGCTGACTTTCTGCCGCCCCCTCCGCGGGGGAATCGCCCGGGACCTTAACCTCGGGCGGCTTTGTACCGGACTTTTGAGAATCAACGTGCAAGCGCCATAGCTTGGCTTGGAATGCACGAGCCTGGTCCGACGAAACACCGGGGGTTTTCAAACACCGCGTGAGAAACTCGGGCGCAGGGAGACGTAGCAGAAGTGCACCGGTTTCGTAGGGAGCCAAAATGTCGCCCGATATTGCAGGGCTTCCGGACTGTGAGCTGTTAGCCACCAACATGACACAGGATGAACCGTCTCCTTACGTTGGCATTGATCCAACGCTTTAATTCACTGTTCGGCCACGTAGAAGGAACCTCGGGGCTGCAGGCCTGGAATTTCGTCTTGGGCAGGAGTACCCGTAGCATCTCGGCATACTTCAGTGTGCTCTTGCCCGCGGCGGCGTCTGGAAGACTGGGGTTTACACAGGCTACAACTACGGTTTTACAACTGCGCCGGCCAGCGGGATCAAAGACATGCTTGAGGATCTTTGTGAGGGAGCTCTGGCGGAATGGGATGTGCGTCGGCTTCTTGGGCTTCCCTGTCAATGATGCTGCTTCGATGGCCGCCCTGCCCCTGATGCAGTCTTTCAGCACTGACAAGCTCGTGTTGATCTCACGAGCCTCCTTCATACGGTCGGCGGTGTGGTTGGCGACGTCTCGCGCGGCTTCGGACCCCGCCAAATCGATCAGATACAAAAGCCCATCATCTGCCGTTGGCATTGCTGGATTTTCGATCCGGATCCGGCAGACGGCGTGGGATCGTGACGATGCATCGTTCTTCAGAGTGGATGCAGTGCGACGAAAGCTTGCCGCTCTGTCGATGAGGTCGAGCAAGGTGGCCGCTTCAGTGACCTCGAACTCGATGGCTCCGGCGAGCTGCGTAACACCGAAAGAGTCTTCCAGGATGGAGATGGGCTTGCGCGAATTCAAAAGATCTAGAGCGATTCACCCGGTATGTGTGAGGACGCAACATCTGACAGCCGGCGCAAGTCCGACAAACATACCGAAAGAGGAGTTGCCCGCCAGCTCAACGATGCACGCATACACTCTTCGTTTGCCCTCAAGAGTTCCGTCCATCAAGGACTGGGCAACCAGCTTTTCGACGGCGCTGACGGTGAATGTTTTGCCGGAACCTGTTTGACCGTAAGCGAACATGGTGCTCACGCCGCCGCACCATGCCCAAGGAACCAGTGGCTGCACCAAGTCTTGATAGATCTGCTCAGAGGTGGATTCCGGGCCGTAGGCACGGTCGAGGCGGACCGACGTGGACTGTGAGAGGTGTAAGCTCTACAGGAGCACCGAGTATGGGATACATAACAGCACGTAGTTTGACGCGTGGTAGCATACCATCAGTGCTGGCGGCCCTAGCGGCTTGATGTGCTTTCGGATTTGGTGAATGTCAACGGCGCCATTACCGCTCTCCCGGGGGAAGACACCCCTGATGAGGCCAGCAGCCTCTTCCTCCTCCAGGATCGGACGCAATCTAGCTGCAACTATCATGTACGGGTTGGGTGTGTTAGTCGGGTCATCGACACTGGCAAGGTCCTGTTTTGCCGCCTTGTTGCCGAAGGCTTCGACGGAAGCCTGATACCAGGGGTGTGTTTAACATGGTATTCGTCCATGATGCTTGGATATATTTTGTGTAAGCAGAATTGATGGATGTGATTAATCTTTACATTGAATTTCAATCTTTGTCTTAAAGGGCCATCTGTTCTTATACTTGTCGCTGACTTTGAACCTCGTTTTGGTTCAGCCTGTCATTGCACCACCGTCGATCTGAACTTTGACCGCGAATTCCAGCCTGTCGGTAAGTACCGAAGCCCAAACTGACAGAAAACGGGTGCCTAAATGGTCAGCCGGGAAACCAGGCAGCCGTTTGGGCGCGCTGGGGCAAAATGCCGACGGCGTCTCTGTGAACCAAATAAGACAGAGATTGCCATGCATGTGGAACGATGGATTGGTGCCTGGAAGCAAGATGCGTTTGGTAAGAGGACTTGCGGGCTTTGCCTATCTCATCAAACCCAGGTGAATTTCTGAACCCCTCCCCCGTCAAGTCTCCTGTAGCCCCAAGGGGCCCTTAGGGTCTTGGCAGTCCATAGGGATTGGGTACATACCGCTTCTGCCTCCTAACCCTAGTAAGTGGCTGTAGACCTCCTGAGTTCTGGTACCAAGCTCTTGCAGGTCCACTTGTTGCCTAGCTAGGTACCGTCGCATTGATTATTCAGTGCATGGGCAATTGTTTGATATTCTTGAATGCCAGAATCCGTGAGGCGGCATCATTGGCTCTAGCACGAATGAATCATTGACTAACTATTGAGAGGCTGGCGCCTCGGGGCCAAGATAGCGGCTATCAGTATTGGTAATCGTGACAGGGCATCTTCACTTTCAACCAAGTGACCCTGGCTACCTATTCAGGTTTCGCCCTGGACTTGGCACAACTTTATCGGCGGCATCTTCCCACTTGTGTAGCTGTAGACGTGCACAGTCCCCGGTATTAAATTGCTGCGCCAACAACACCCAGCCCATGACTGAGCGAGTCCAAAGCCCGGCCGGTGCCAGGTCTCCACTAACGGCCCGGGCCGGCAACGCGGTGAGCCGGCCCCACTCCGATGGCCCGAGCACTCCGGGAATTTGGAAATTGCTGGAAACCTCGAACTTGCCTCACTAAACAGGTGTCTTCGCTGTCGCTGTTACGTCACATACCCGAGCTCTCATCATCAAACGCAATAGAAGCACAAAGATTCTCGTTGATTCTGGAATCCGCATATATTTCTCTCAACAGGCCTCATCCTTTCTTCCCCCCAACCCGCTCTGGCCCTGCTTCTCGGCTCTTTATTAATAAGACGCATCTCCAGGTCGCCATTTCCCCAGCTCTCATCACTGCAGCCTTTTGTTGACTCCGGCCAATGTCTCTCGCTCACCACGTCACCCAGGCCGAAGGCTTTGATTCCGAGCGCCCCAAAGACCAAGCCGAAGACAATGCCGACAACGAGGCCGTCTATAGCCTACAGCCGGGAACGACTGAGGCAGCCAAGGACAATCCGCAATGGAAACACCTGAGCTTCGCGCCCGTCAAGACGTACTTGTTCGAGAAGCCAATCGCCGCGTACAAGGTCTCCAACGCAAAACGTTGGTGTATGTGAGCTGGGGTAAGATAACCGGGGCTCTGCGATATGAAGCTAACACTGCATAGTGCAGGTGGCTACCGGAATCGTGGCCTGCTGCCTTGCTGCAGGCATCGTCTTTGGTTTCGCCGCTCTGAAGCCTGTTCTCATCTCGGAGGGCGTCTACCGCAATTTATGCGATGCTGATGACCCGAGCTTGATTGAGGACGGCAAGTACGTCCCGTGCACCAAGCAAGACCTGCGCCTCAACCTATTCTTCCTCGTGGCGTCCGTCACGACAAACGTCTCTTCCCTCATAGCCGGCTTCGTGCTTGACCGCTACGGCAGACGAGGCTGCTGGATCGTGTCATCCACCTGCCTCACCATCGGCTGCCTCTTGATGGCCACCTCGCAAAGCATCATCGGTGTCGACGGATACTTCCTCGCCAACGTATTTCTAGCTCTAGGTGGCACTTTTGTATTTGTCTCCAGCTTCCAGCTCGCTCATGCATTTCCCAAACACAGCGGACTCGTCATAGCACTGATAACAGGCGCATTTGACGCGTCTGCGGCCGTGTTCCTCCTCTACCGCACCGTCTACGAAGCGACTGGCGGCGCAATATCGCTCAAAAAGTTCTTCTACTCATACATTTCGATCCCCTTCCTGCTCATGGTCGCCGAGTTTGCGTACATGCCGGTTCGCTCCTATCAAAACAAGGCCCAGCTGGAGGACAAGATCGAAAGGGCCCAAGACGAGACACGAGATGTCCACGAATCAGACGAAAATATCCAGGACGCCGAAGAGCTTCGTAGGGTGCGAAACGACCGGGCCGATCGCCGGCTGTTGGAGTTGAGCCAGATCGAAGAGGTTGCCGGCAGCGCTGAGCAACGTGAGGAGCACGCCAGGGCCAACGCAGAGCGTCAGGAAGCAAGTGGTGTATGGGGTATTTTGCACGGTCGTCCTGCTCATAAACAGATCCAGAGCCCATGGTTCATTCTAATCCTGCTTTTGACGATCGTGCAGATGCTGAAGATGAACTACTTTATTGCAACCATCAAGTCACAGTACCGGTTCATATTGGGTTCCGAGGCCGATGCTGATGCCATCAACCGCTTCTTTGACGTTGCTCTCCCCATCGGCGGTCTCATATCTACTCCGTTTATAGGCGTCCTGCTCAACAGGGTTAGCGTGTCCGTCACGTTTGGCATCTTGACCGCGCTGATTATCGCTCTTGGTGCTCTCAACTACCCTCCCTTTGGCTGGGCAGGATACGCCACTGTTGTCCTTTTCGTAATATTTAGGCCTCTCTACTATTCAGCTGTCTCGTAAGTCGCGCCGGCAAGTCAATGCGCGGAACTGGATGATCCGGAGACTATTGCTGACTATTTCTTTTAGCGATTACGCGACGAAAGTCTTTGGCTTTGCGACTTTTGGACGTATATATGGCACCATAGTTTGCGTGTCGGGCCTTGTTAACTTTGCCCAGTCGGGGCTTGACTCATTCACGCAGGGCCCCTTGCATGGCGATCCAACTCTAGTCAACATCATACTCGGAGGCGCGGGCGCCATTGTCGGGGTCGTTCTTACGCTGTTTGTGATCATCAAGGGTCGCGCCTTTGTCAAGGAGGAAAAGTCCGCTACGGAAGAACGGCGAAGACTCTTATCGTCCACGAGACAGGACTACGGTAGTCGAGTATGAGAGTGTTTGGCATTTGGTTGTGGGCCTATCCGTACATGGAGAGATGAACACCATGGACATGTTTTCCGATGGTCACCAGACGATATACAGCCCCGTCGCTGTGCCGGGTGGCGGGGTGCGGGAGCATGAACACGGCGACTCAATGCCAGACTCTTTCAGAGAGAAACATTAGCCGAGTCAAGGGGTCGAACCTGGGACGCTGGCAACGAGATCTCCGGAGCCAACCAGGTTATGCTTGTACCTACTTCGTACCTAAACCCTTTTTGTAGCTGCTTTTAGCGAGACCGAAACCCCCGGCTCGAGATGGGTAGGTATGGTCATCGTTGCTCTTCTTGTCCACTTCGGAATCTTTTGAAAGACGTTGCCAGCGATGCGCAACGTCACCCGAAGCACGGACCTCGGGCTGTCTACACCCCGCTACACGTACCTCATGCACCACGCATCCCTGCCACGGCTCGGCATTAACCATGGGGGGGGGCTGCCGGCGGCCCCTTTTTCTGGTGTTTGTAGCATACTAACGTATCTTCTCATTCAATTGAATCAGATCTACCCCTTAACAGAGAGGTCTTGATGCTCGCCGTGGGCCAAAGGCCGATGGGGCGAAGCAGCAGACTAGCTGGCAGTGTGTTTAATGAATGATTAACGAGATGCAAGACTGTATTAAATCCAGGGTCACAGCATGAACACTCAGATGCCTGTAACTACGATATGCACCAAAACGTTGAACGGCAGGCTATAACGGACATTGGCCATTACTTGGTAAGACTAGGGGAGCCGCCCTAGGCGCACAGTTACGCGGTCGACCATGTTGGATGAGAACGGCAGGCTGGTGAGTGCCGGAGGAGGCCAATGTCAACCCGAGGTATTCGGCTCCGGCCACAAAAAAAAAAGACAACGAAACTGGACCCCAAACCGTCCACTTGATGTTGCGAACTGAAGCAGGAGTTGGGTCATGTTCGACAGAGTCGGTTAGCCGAGGGTAGAGATACACGATAATGATAGATGACATTGCAGATGAATAATCAACTCCCTACCTACGTAGTACTGAGCCTGGCCCCCGTGCGTATCCATGGCCTACCTGTATCCGTATAGAACTGTCAATACTGTATGCAAGCTTGGGTGTGCCTATTCGTATGGCTCTGAGAAACCGGCGGTGGTTTTTTTTTTTGGAACCCGCGTGCGCGTGGGGGCTGGATCAAACCTTGTTCAGACGACGATCAGACAGTAAATAACGAACTAGCCGTTCGGATGACACATGTCATGATCCGAACCCGGTGGGTGCCGCCATACTGGGAAGGACAAGCAGTAAGTCTCACGATGGTTTGACGATGGTCACAAGGGCTTATTACGCGTGGGTTTCAGTTTTCTGGGCATTGGCTTCAGGTTCTTTGATGCCCGGGTTGCGGTTCGGTAATAAGGTACCGAAGGCAGAGGTCGAGCCGAGTATGGAGAAGACGACCCACAGCTTCGAAACGACGACAGCACACACCCGACCGGTCGGAATACTCAGCAATGGGTATATATGTAGGTGCCCAAGACGCCGTCAACCGTGTTGGAAATGAAATCAAAGCTTTCATCACTCACAACTCTTAACCAACTTTCCTACTACTACATTCAATTCATCTAAACGACCTGGCGTCGCATTCCAATTTATAAAATATTTTTTAATCATACCCACAATCCCCTCACCACACTCGCAAAAATGGTCCGCATCACTCTCTTCGCTACCGTCGCTTGTAAGTCGCAGGCCCTTTTCTAAAGCACGAGTCGAGTGGTTGGCGACATGATCTGACAGCCATCTATATTAGTTGCGGCCACCGCTTTCGCTCTCTCGCCCAACAACGCTGGTGCCAGGAACGTCGGGAAGGGCGACGGCTCGCAGTTCATTACCGGAGGCTGTGTCGACGGCGCCGACTGCTCGTCCGATTGCTGCGCGGACCTGAACGGCGTCGGCATCTGCTCGGCCGAGGCGGCGGCGTTCCAGGCGGGCAAGAACGGCTGCGGCTTCGTCGACCCTAACAAGGACGAGACGATCGCGGCGGCCAAGGCTCAGGTCGAGAAGCAGGGTTTCTAAGCTGGAATGCAGAAGCCATGCCGAGATGAGAGGGCCGACGTTGCGGGGAATTTGGAGGCATTGAAAAGAGAGTAAAGAGTAGCATGCTACCTTAGTACCTAGCCACCTAGCTAGGGTCTCGACGTACCTAGGCTAGAGAAGCCGCACGGAAAGAGAATAAAAAGAAGCAAGGAAAAGGCTCCAAAGCCTCCAAACCTTCCATGATCAAGCATGATGCCCCCGTCCATCCGCGCCGAAATGCACATTGACTGGTCGTTTGCATCTAGTTGCTTTCACACAGCAGAGATTGGTACATTGTTAAGCGAGTTGTAATGCCAAGCCCAAGTCTGGGTCGCCAAATCCCATGAGCACCTGGCCAAGCAATCAACCAGTGAATGAGCTTCCTAAAGAGAAATGGTGTCTTTGTGTATGACGGCAGGGTATGCCTGCCGGCTTATATATCGATGGCGCGAGTCTTGTTTGCCATGGTACCCTCAGTAAAGCCACATCAGATGCAATCCCCCCCCCCCCCCCCCCCCTCCTGCCACCCACCGTTGGACGGCTAAACAGTCAACAGCCGAGTCTAAACTGGATACGGCAGCTGATTACACAGCAATGGCTTGGCGGCCCAGATAAGCTTAAAGCCCCTGATGCTCCTGCCCCATGCTTCACCTCGCTCCGATGGAATGACACCATGCAAGCATGCATAGTCGTAGGTATGAGCCAATCCGAACATTGCGTCCGGCATCACGGCTCGTTGCGACCCAGGCGTCGATCGATTGAGATGCCTTTTTCGGCAGCTGCTGGGCGCGTTGCGGGCTCTTGCAGAAGGAAACTTACGGCCCAGCCCGGATTTGCAGATGATCCCCCGCAACCGAAGCTTCCCCAAGGTTACTACCTAGGTAGGTACCTAGTTTTTTTTTTAGGTTGCGTTTTAGAGATGGCGAGATGGCGAGATGCTCATATGAGGCACTCACAATACTTCCATCTCAAGAGGTATTCTTGACCTCTATGGCTAACATCAAGCTCTGATTGTTACCTGCGACCTCAGGCAATGATAGGGTACACCGTCCCCGGGTCCCGGTACCTATGTCTTTGCGGTATTTCTTCTATACAATCTTATGTCGTGTTGAGCACCAACATGGTACTCTGACAGTGTTTTCCTCTTACCTGTGTATGGTTACCTACCTAATATCGGGTACCTGTGCGACCTGACGCTGTAACTGTATCTAGTAGGTAGTTGCGTTCCGTTCTTGCCAAGTCTTCACACTCCTTGAAAGGGAAGGAGCGGAGCGGAGCATCAATGGCAACAAGAAATCATCTGATAAATATCAACTCTTCTCTCCGCTTTGCCTACAGCTCTCCTCCTCCTCTTCCTCCTTCTTCTTCTTCCTCACTTGCGAGCCTTCATTCCTCCCCTCAAGTCATCCATCAACTTTACCTTAATTCAAGGTGTTGACGGGCATCATGCGTTTCAGTACCACCCTCACCGTTGTCGCGGCTTCCTGCGGCCTCGCCGCTGCCGCCCCTGCCACGGACGATATTCACCTCAACCCCGGCCTGCGCCTCATCAAGACCTCTGAGGATGATGTCGGCACCTGGGTCACCGAGGATGAGAAATTCGAAAAGTACACCTCCAAGCGCATCGGCTTCATCGACATCACCGACATCTCTGTAAGTCTTCTTGGCGCCGCCCCAACCTTTTCCTTGGCAGGCAACGGGAAACCCTAATCCTAATCCCTCTTCTACCTACCTACCTTAGGATGACGACGTCCTTCATCTTCTTTCAACCGCTCCCGAGAATACCACCCACCTCGTTTCTCGCCAAGCCATCACCTACCCGACCACCCTCACCCACATCACTGAGGCCAACTCCATCATCACCCGCGTCAGCAACGCCAACCCCCAGTCTTGGCTCAAGACCCTGACCGAGTCAGTCAAATAACCCGGCACCCGGCCCGTTCAACCCTCAACACTAACAAGACTCCAGCTTCAACAACCGTCACTACCGTTCTTCCACCGGCACCCAAGCCTCCACCTGGCTCTACAACCAGGCCCTGACCATTGCCTCCGGATACTCCGCCATCACTGTCTCTCGCTTCACCCACTCTTTCAACCAGCCCTCCATCATCGTCAAGTACCCCGGTACCAGCTCCGATCTCAGTAAGCCGGCAACTCTTCCCCGTCACCTCCTCGCGCAACTCGTTTCATTTCTCCAGTACCAACTGACACACTCCGCGCAGTCATCGTTGGAGCCCACTTCGATTCCACCGCTGGTTCCACCACTGCCCGTTCTCCTGGCGCCGATGACAACGCCACCGGCACCGTAAACCTCCTCGAGGCTCTCCGCGTCCTCGTCGCTGCTGGCTTCCGTCCCAAGAACACGATCGAGTTCCACTTCTACGCTGGTGAGGAGGGTGGTCTCCTCGGCTCCCAGGCCATCTTCTCCAACTACCGCTCCGCTGGCAAGCGCGTCTTAGGCATGCTGAACCAAGACATGACCGGTTACTCCCCTGGAGGCCGTGCTACCGTCTACACCGACTACGTTGACAGCGCCTTCTCTGCCTACGTCCGTCTCGTCACCGCCCAATATACTGGTGCCACCCCTGCCAGTTCCTCTTGTGGTTACGGTTGCTCCGACCATGCCAGTGCCCGCTCCAACGGTTTCCGTAAGTGCAAGTGCTTTGCCTACAACAAGATCTTTGCTAACATGGTAATTAGCTGCCGCCTTTGTCAACGAGGAACCCTTCAGAACCTCCAACCCCAACATCCACACCTCCAGAGATGTACGTTGAGCCTTGCACGAGAAGCTTGGTGCCCAGCTAACCATGACACAGACCTACGAGAGCATCCAGTGGAACTCTGTCCTCCGTCACTCTAAGCTGACGGTAGGCTTCCTTGTTGAGGCTTCTTACTTGGGTTAGAACCCCGAAGCACCCGAGAAGCCCATCGGATGTCCTATCCATGACCGTTGTTATTCTTGCTGAGTGAGATGTGGAAGTTCATACAAGCAATCGCCCCTCAATCAGGTTCTGCTTGCCTTCTGAGAGGTAGTCCTACTAGTAGCCATAGAGGAACGTAGCAAAATTATGTGTAGACTAATACAATTCTTTTTTTCCCTTCAATTTTTTACTTTCAATGCGTCTTATTTCTTCATTCTCCTCGTAGGAATGGAAATTAATGCGCTTAAGGCGGTCATGGTCGTGGTCCCGAGATTTACAACAGCTGCAGAGCATCGAGTTCCTTCGATGGGGTGAAGCGGACAATCTTTGCGGGAACTTGACCTTTTGAAGAACGGACCTGCAGTCCACGAGGCTTATGGCCAAGGGCCCTCGCTCGGCGCCCACAAAAACACAAAGACCGAGAGTGCCGAGCCGGCCACCAGTATTGAGTAGAAGATGCACCGGAACGCGGGGAGTTGTTGTGGGTGTCGTAGCAATCCATGCAGTCCACCGGCCGGTTTCAATACATTCGGTTGCAAGTACAAATTGGCGGAAGTGAATGTCAAAACCATCGGAATGTTTGCTTTAAGCGATGCTATCACCATATGTCCATTCCAAAGTATCTAAATATATGCAAGAAGTCCTCCTCTTGTTCAAAACGGCCCTGTTCTCGCTCATCTCCCGTCATAAACATAGACATTATCAGTTCCCATTAGACTCATCTCGGCCCAACAGCCCCTCGATCCAAGACACCAATGGAGACATTTAAGCACGGTACTGGTTGAAGAAGCTGTACATGCGAGTCTGCTGGTTGGGGGTGAACTCCTCGTAGCAAGAGCTATCATATCGTTAGCAACAATCGTCAATTAGGATGGAAACCGGGGCAGCTCACTCGATAGAGTAGTCCATGTAGTTGTGGATGGGGTCAACGCCGGCCTGGTTGGGGCAAGAGTCACGGCCGACCGGGCATCCGGAGGAGGGGCTGGACTGAGCAGGGGTGTCGGCGATGGAGTCGCCGCTGCCGCTGCAACCGCCCTGGAAGGTGTGGTAGAGACCGAACCAGTGGCCGACCTCGTGGGTGACGGTGCGGCCGAGGTTGTAGTCGGTCTCGCTGCCACCGGGGACGGTGGAGGAGAGGATGGTGCAGCCGTCCAGGATGTAGTTGGTGGATCCGGGGGAAGCAGTGGTGGGGAAGTAGCAGTAGCCAAAGGCGCCGCCAATATCCCGCAGGAAGTACAGGTTAAGGGCGCCGTAGTCGCCCTTGCGGAGGGAACGCTTCATGGCCATCTCGTTGCCATCATCGGCCCAGGTGGGGTTGACCGTGCGGGTGGTCTGAACCAGGTTGAAGGAGATGCCGTGGGGGGCATAATCCTCGTTCATGACGGCCAGCTGGTCAGACAGCATCTTGTCCTGTTTGAGGTTGTCAGCGCGGGCGGCGTCCATAGGTGGGCTGCGAGCCTGCTTACGGTGATGTAGCCGTTGGCCACGGTCTGGGAGGCAGCAACGACGTGGAAGTAAGTAGGAACGGTGATGGTGGCAGCGGCAGCCAGACCGAAGTTGCCAATGGTAGCGTTGGCAGCCTCCTCCTCGGCGAGCTTCTTGGAGATCTCAATGTGCTCAGGGGTGGGATCGTGAGTGGCACAGCCGAGACGGCCCCTCTCGCCAGCGACGGCGGCGGAAGCCATGCCGGCAAGGGCTGCAACAAGAGGAAACTGGAGCTGCATGATGGCGGTCTGAACAATCGATCGGATCAAAGATTGGATCAAAGATTGGGCCAAGGATAGGAGCGGATCAGACCAAAATCGGACGAGGGAGACCGGGGGCTTGAGGGCTGAGAGTGAGAGGGATGGGGAGCAAGAAAAGGAACAGGCCGGATGGGTGGTGAACGACTGGATTATATATACTAAGAGATGGACGACATACCGGACGATATACCGGACGGCATGCTCTTGAGTCTCGTTCAGACGCGGTCGGTCCCCTGTAGGCTACACGAGGCTGGGGCTAAGGTCTGGAGAGCGACGACCTTCCGGATAAGTCCATGGTGGATATCAGAGGCGTCGACGATCGGCAAGATTAGCAGGTAACGCAGGGTCAAGAGATTTAGGTAGGTAGGGTGATGGGACCCCGGAATCCGGGTTGTACGGTAAGCTTGAATGCCTTCCTATTCGAGGCTAACTTGCATCAACTCAATCAAAGTAATTGAGCTTGATTGACTTGGAGGTGACCACCCAGTCGGGGATGGAATCAGTGAGACCCATTCGTCGGCCATGGCTTGGCATTGCCAACGATCGAATCAAGGACTCGAGGCGATGGTGCTCCGGGCTTCGCCGCCAGGGGTCGGACAATGTCGCGTTGCGTCATACGAGTAGACCGAAGACGGCAGGTAGTGTGTATGCGTACGTGGGGGATGGAATGGGGAGAAAAGCAACGAGAGATGTGGTTCGGCGACTGGAGATGAATCTGGAAGGACGAAAAAAGAGTAAGCTTTGGGAGCCGGCGCTAGGGGTCGTGCGGTTGCATCGCAACACTCAACGTTCGGTTATACGTGCATGCCAAGCTCCCGCCAAGACGGCCAACTGTCCAACCAGGGCAATACAGTCTAACCTCCCTAATCGGGACTGGCCAGCAGCATTATCGCTTTCTTTTCCTAGGTACCTAGCGACTGTTGATACGACGAACGAGTGGCGTCCTTGCGAGTCAGGTTGCTGGGCAAAAAGTGCAGTTTTTCCATCACCGAGCATCTCGGATTTCCCAACTTCGCAAGAGAAACGGCGCTGGCTAGGGCCACTTGAGGTCTTAACAAGCAACCTTCTGTTTCCGGGAGCCTTTTGACTGAGGTGGGTTAATCGGTGTAGGGGGTTATCAGAGGATCCTGGCTCTGCCAAGGCTGGCCTCCAGAGACTATTGGGATGATTGCCGGGTTGGGCATGGCCAACGGCACTGACCTTCGGATCCTTGGAGGGTTGCGGGGCCAGACACGGCAGTCGGAGCAGGCCGATGGCATACCGGTATTATCTATCGTACTCCGTACCTACTATCCGTACCTACGATGCAATTGAGACAAGGGCCCGGCGAGGGAGAGACGGCTTAAGAGCCTACCGAGAGCTAGGCGGTTACCATTTGATTATTTCGACGCAACTGACGTCAGAATCCAAGATGGCAGCGACCGCAGACCTTGGTGTCATGAGTGCCATCTCGATGGAAAACGCAAGAGGCTGCGAGGCTACCTGAGACTCTCTCGCGCCTTCGAAAAGGCCTGGAATGCTGTTTTCAATGCCTGGAGTCGTGATGCTACGTTCCTGTCTGGCAGCCAGTCAGAAGGGATCAGATCGGAACTTGAAGCCGATCGACTGTCGCGGTGATCATTGACGAATATCTGACGCAGCAAATCATATGTGGGCTCGGAGGAACAGAGCATGGTGTCACAGCATGACGTTGCAAAAGCCACAACGAATAGATATGCCGACTTCGGCACTGGTGGAAGAGGTTCGAGTGCGGCAGAAGGGGTGTGAAGAGGCTTGTGTGCTGCACACCTTATGGGTAAGCTTATTTTCATCCGGCCCGGGCTCCTGACATTGTGCTGTACGGATGCCTAGCCTGCCTATGCCTACCCGCCTACCTTAGGTAGGCATGTAGGCACCTGACAATGCTTGTGGCTGGCTGGCGGGGCTGCCACGCATCAGCCACACTCATGACGGAGCCTGAAATTGTCTCAATCACTATCACGTGGTTGCGAGTTGCGACAGCTCACATTTTCGCGTCGCTGCCTATTGGGGGAGGCGCGCCGCGCGACGGCCACTTAAGCTACCGGCCCCACGACCAGCAACTGGCCCTTCCTCTCCTCGGCTTAAAGCAGCTCGTTGCAGCAAACCCTCTCGACCGATCGACGACACAATCTTCAGGTTCTCTAGAGTACGTGCACATCGTCAGACGGGCTCACTTCTTGGTCTGCAAAAGACACTATGCCCGACTTGACAGGTGTGTCCTTCGCCGCCCAGTCCCCCCACCGACCAATGTTTTTAACTAACACCCCACGTGCGTGTAGAGGCGGACACCATCCGCATCCTAGTCGCGACAGACAACCACGTCGGCTATGAAGAGCGAGACCCAATACGCAAAGATGACAGCTGGAGGACCTTTGACGAGATCCTGAACCTCGCAAGAACTCATGATGTACGAATCGCTGTGTCTTCGCCCCGAATGCTCCGTCGGCTGACATGAAGCACGCAGGTCGACATGGTGTTGCTGGGCGGCGACCTCTTCCACGACAACAAACCCTCCCGAAAGTCCATGTATCAGGTCATGCGGAGTCTGAGGAAGAACTGCCTCGGCATGAAGCCCTGCGAGCTCGAGTTCCTCAGCGATGCCAACGAAGTTTTTGAAGGCGCCTTCCCCCACGTCAACTACGAAGATCCAGACATCAACATCTCCATCCCCGTCTTCTCCATCCACGGGAATCATGACGACCCCAGCGGAGAAGGCCACTTCTGCTCTCTGGACTTGCTCCAGGTCGCTGGCTTGGTCAACTACTTTGGTCGCATTGCCGAGGCCGACAATATCGAGGCGAAGCCCGTGCTGCTGCAAAAGGGCCAGACAAAGCTCGCGCTGTTCGGACTGAGCAACGTTCGTGACGAGCGCATGTTCCGCACCTTTAGGGATCACAAGGTCAAGTGGTTTCGGCCGGGCGTCCAGCAGTCGGATTGGTTCAACCTGCTCACCGTCCACCAAAACCACCACGCCCACACGGCAACTTCGTACCTTCCTGAGAACGTGCTGCCCGACTGGATGGATCTTGTCGTCTGGGGCCATGAGCACGAATGCTTGATCGACCCTCAGCAAAACCCCGAGACGGGCTTCCACGTCATGCAGCCGGGCTCCTCGGTTGCGACGTCGCTCGTGCCGGGCGAGGCGGTCCCAAAACATGTCGCCATCTTGAACGTCACTGGGAAGGACTTCAAGGTCGAGAAGCTCCCCTTGAAGACGGTTCGGCCCTTCGTTACGAGAGACATTCAACTATCTACCGACCCGAGGTTCAAAGGCTTGCACACCAAGAAGGACAACCGACAGGAGCTCACCAAAAGACTAATGGTGGTAGTCGAGGAGATGATTCAAGAGGCCAACGAGGAATGGTACGCCGTTCAGGACAACGACGAAGAAGAGCCTCCACTACCATTGATCCGTCTCAAGGTGGAATACACAGCCCCGAGGGTGGTCAATACGACTGCGAGAACCCTCAGCGTTTTTCAAACAGGTTCATCGGCAAGGTCGCCAACACCAACGATGTGGTCTACTTTCATCGAAAGAAGGCCGGCCCCTCGAGTAAGAATTCATGCACTACTACTGGCTCTGATATGAACTAATTCGCGTTCAGGACGCAATGCTGGCACCGACGTTCCCGAGATGCTTGAGGAGAAGTTGGGTCTCGATACTGTCAAGGTTGAGGCTCTAGTGCAGGAGTTCCTAATGGCACAGTCTCTCAAGATCCTGCCAACGGCACCTTTCGGTGATGCCGTCAACCAGTTTGTCAACAAAGACGACAAACACGCGATGGAGGAGTTTGTTAGCGAATCTTTGGCTGGACAAGTTAAACAGATGCTCAGTCTCGACTCGGACGAGGAAGATCTCGACAATGCCATGGAGGCTTATCGAGCCAAGCTTGAGGAGCAGTTCTCCAAGGGAGCTCTGAAGAGGACGACGAAGCGCACCGTCAAGCCAAAGCCGGATGAGTGGGATTCGGATCTGGATGGACACTGGGAGGACCAGCCTGGTGTAGTTGTGACCGAGACCGTGTCCGGGGCACCTGTCGGATCACGAAGGGCACAAACACAAGGCGATGACAATGACTTGATGGAAATGGAGGACGAGCCAGCGGCTCGTCCAGCTCCCGCCAAAAAGGCGGCCACCACCCGAGCTACCAAGGCGGCTCCAGAGAAGAAGGCTCCCGCGAAGAAGGCGCCAGCCAAGAAGGCACCTGCCCGAGGTCGGAAGAAGCCTGTATTTGAGGAGGAATCCGAGGAAGAGGACGTGGTGATGGACGACGACTTTGAAGAGCCGCCGCCGCCCGCCCGCGCTAAAAGGTCTCAGCCCGCTCGGGCGGCTCCAAAGAGCCGCCAGACCAAACTCAACTTCTCACAAGCCACGACCTCACAGGCTGCGGTCGAGATCAGCGATGATGAGATCTCTGACGATGATGACTTTGAGCCTGCTCCGACAACTACCCGTTCCAGACGGAGATAGTCGGCTGCTCGGAAGAAGCGCCGCTGCTTATGGGGCTCCGCCGCGGTTCAGATCAAAAGGGCGACGTCGTTGTTGTAATCAAAAAGGTTTACCGAGACATTTGGAGGTCTCATGTACATTCGGCCATCGGGAGTCAAGGGAGCGGGGTTTTGCTTTACCTTAGATCGATCAACTAAGATACCACGTCGCGAATGAGAAGATTTGGCTCTGATATTTGAATTGTAACGTGATAGGCCGTCCCTGCTTCTCCCCTTGAGTAGGCGATGCTCGCGTTCACTAGCATTACTATGCTCCTGACTTTGTTGAGTCCTGGCTAGAGCCCTGCCTCGAAACGGGGGATTTACATCTCACGCATCCTGTTTATACCCAACATCAAGGGCTCGGGTGTTGACCGCTGAATCTCCCAAGGTACTCTTTTCACTGCAGCGATATCCACGGCTGCGACGACTGCATCCCATGCTGTCGCCATATTACTAGCCGAGCCTCTTCGCCGTCATGTTCGCAGGCCGCGTTTGGGCCATTTTATGCCGCCGCCACAGGTACACAAACTTTATCCGGTTATCGAACCCGACTCCCATTTGCTTCACGAGGTGAACGGCCATCAGTAGTTGTAGGTTGGGTTTTGAGTGTTGCCTCGAGAAAGGCGTAAAGTAGAAAACCCGGTGCACCGCAGGCGGATGTCCTCAAGTTGATTGGCATCGTGGCGAAATGATAGACCCCAGCGCATTGCATCTCTGGTTGGATGTTGCTGCCGGCATGATTTTTGGCATTGTTTGTGGATTGCCACCCCTGATTTCCTGCCACAGCCATCGCCGTGGCATACTTAGAGGCCAGCATGGTTCGCTTGGCCGAGTCCTCAACCACGAGCGGCGTTAGACCGGTGGCTGAAAACGATCGCGGCCTTCCCGAAGCTCTTTGGCCAGCTTCAGCTTCAGGGTCTCAAACGCCGGCTGTGGCATGTTGACCGCTGACTCTGTCCGTTCTTGATCTAATATTAATTCCGGAGTCGGCATGTTTCGGGTGGTTAACCGACGTCGGATCATCGCTGAGAAAACTAAGCTGGCTCGCCGATGGACTTCCTCTCAGAAGAAGACGGACCTCGAGAGCCGACTGCCGCATTTTCCATGGTCGAACCCGACATTTTACCCAAGTTGCTATCGTCTTCTCACCGAAACTATGAGGGCTTCGACGTACTATTCGATATAACAAACGTCAGTGGCGAGACTCTCTCGGATGTGTCCGTGACTGGCCGACTCTGTCTTGTTGTATACATCTACTTTCGATCGTGCTGACTGCGCGTGCCATGTGTTCTTCTTTCCCTCAGTACATCATCAGATGACTACTTTATACCCGGCGAAGAAAGTTAAGCTTCGGTGTTGCAGCGGTAGCGCCAACTCTACATCGACACGTAAAAAGGTAACCGGCGGGGTCTCATCCCATCCTGCCCTATCTATGGGACTGCTTAATGGAGGAGGACGTTCCATTCTTATCACGCGGTCTTTACCCCTGAATTCGCCTTTGTTCGTGCTACATGTCATCTGTTGTGAAGGAACAAGCTTGAAACCGATGACACCAGCCGGGGAGCTCAGGCTCCAGCCCGGCGGCGTAACCTTCCACGTTCTCGACTTTAACTCTACTACACGCTTGGGCGACGGCATTGAGCTTTAAACGGCGCCAGGTAATATACTTTATAGCCTTCTGAATCACGTTCCTCTCCGACGAATGGCACAGCCAGTGTGTGGTCTGGCTCTGGCATGCCTGTTTGATGTCAAAGTTTACGTGACCGCAAAACCCAACGTCCCTCGATGCTGCAACCTTCCGCACCGTTACATGGACACCTGAAAGTCACTGTACGAAACAGAGAAGCCGGCGTTTCCATATATAATAACGTTGGGCTAGTCTTTGACTGCTTCTCGGGGGCTTTCTCCTACGCGCCATTGGTAACATGGGTCCGTTTCAAGTCCCCTCTCACCGCCGGTAGCCTCCCGTCTGCAAAAGTCCTGCCCTTGGGAAACTCTGGGTATCCTGCTTTGTGCGAGAGATTACCGCGTCTATAACGGCCGGGGCAGTTGACGTTGAAGAAGCTGCTTCCCCGCGGGCAGATCGAAAAGCCACAGGACCCCCCCCCCCCCCCCCCCCACCTGGACATTGCGGTGAGTGTGGCGGGTGCGTGCCTCAATGGCGATCAGCTGGGCAGCTCTGGTCCGAGGAGCATCCCGTCCGGAAGACTTAGGCGTCAAGTCGAAAAGGGGGTTCACCAGTGGTAGCATGCGTGGTCATGGCACAACGATGGCTACTGTGTCAGACGGCTTACTCGGAAGGGGGCCGCCGAAAGCTCCTAACACCGGACATCGTCAAACCCCTTTCCCCCCTTGACGCTTCAACAGGATGGTCATAATCACGAAGCTCATTTACACTGCCTCGCCAACCCCTTTTACTTCATCATACTCCGTACGGTGTTGGCCTAGACCCAACAGCGCCGAATGCTGATTTGAATTTGACGACTCATTCCCCAAAAAGCCGGTGCCGTCAAGCTTTTCCCACCACTGCGACCCCGGCAAACCCTACCACATACTCAGCGGGAGATTTCAGGAAGGCTAAGCAGCGAACGCCGAGCTTACGAGTCGGCACGGCAGCAATTCTTGAAGGTTTGCACGCGCGGAATTCCTCATTTAAACATGACTCGAACGCCGCGCCCTGTCCCAATAGCCCGCAAGCAACAGAACCATTTTGGAGTTGTTTCTGGCCCGCTCCAATCTTACATAGTCTCTTGGGGCTATTTGGACGGGGCTGCTCGGGCAGCAGAAATGCAGCGCGCAGGATTATTCAGGAGGTCGCGAAGATCTTTCTGCTTCGTTCTTGGGTGTCCTCTTGACTGCCCCAGAAGCCAATCACCCACGTGACAGTACGAAGCGCTCATCAAAAAAAGACTTGGGGGGGTTATCCCCATACATCAAGCCCCCGCGGAGCCTCTTCTTAGAGACGAGATCCAATAACCTAGTGTACACGCCCCTTCTCCACTTACACCCTTTTGCCCTCCTCCCCTCAACGCGTCCGCCCAATCTTGCGGTCGCAACCATGCCACAACGATCTCATTTCGCGGGAGGCCGGCTTCTCGAACCGCGGAAGGAATGTGGGCGGGGTTGCAGCGAGCGAGGACCAGGCATCAAAAGTATGTCCACATTGAGCCTTGTAAGGGCCCGTCGGACTGGGCCGGACGGGGTGGTGTCAGGCCTCGGGGGACCTTTTGGCCTCTCGCCTCCTAAGTTTAGTACGGAGTATGGTGGGTGTCACGGAATAAGGACCCTTTCTTGAGCGGTGTCGTGAGGCGTTGGAGGCTGTGCTTACGGATATATCGGTGGTTCACCGGTGACCCAGTGGGATGTGTCGAGGCAGTATCTCCATACATAGCCGACGAGCTCGGGCATCGGTGACTCTGCCACGGAACTGTGGCCAAAATGGAGCAGCTCTTGAATTGCTTCTGTCCGCTCCGCGTTGCATTGCAGGAGACCGATTGTGCTCATAAAATAAATTGGCACAAGTAAGAGTTATGATTGCCAACAACCAATTCGGCATAGTGGCAAGCGACCAGGGAGCCGCAAGCGGTGGAGGGTTCCCGACTACCCGGCACCGGGCCGCCGATGAACCGCACGTACAATTGTCTTTGTCGGGTTTCTCTCAGACAACTGCCATAGCCCTGCCGATAAATAAGGATTACCTGAGGGCTGGTATTGCAAGACCAGACATCATTACCGTATGACCGATCGACCGCCACCCTCTTGGCACATCGTCATTTTCCCACGAATACCGCCACAGTATCCGTAGGTTTGGCAGGCCCGCCTCTTGCGACGATGTGCAAATGCACAACGAAATCCTCGGCTCTTGCTCCACATGTAATCATCCAGAACCGGCCACTGGACATAACACTACGCATCGGAGGTAGTACCAAATTGATCACGAGGCTTCGACTGGACCATGGTAATGGACCCCGGGCATGCCCCATCGGCGTGATCTCCGCTTCCCGCCGTGCATAAGCGGGATGGATATGTAGTCTCATTCCGCGTGTCACATCGATCACGTGGCGGTACGGATGGGATGGGGACGAGTTCTCGCCCACAGAGGTTCATGGTGATCTGCGATTGATCCAACCAGGCCTGTCTCCTTGCACAACTGTCAGACGACAAGGCCATGAGCAGATGACTTCCTTCCTGAGACTTCTCGATCGGTCAAGTTTGAACTCGTAGCATGATGGATCCAGTAACACTTCGGGGTTCCTGTGACTGCCAATGATGAGCGGGGTATGTGTATCGCCAAAAAACGTGTGACCAAAAGCAGGGTGCGGCGGTGTTACCACACAGTGTATCAAGAAACATACCTGTATATCAATTGGCGACGCCTAGTCACATTATGTATAAAAACCTTTCGTCACCTACCGGGTCTGTTTGATGTGATTTCTCAATGACCGTGGTTTAATAATGCAGTTAGTGTATCCGTAGAGAAAGCCACACATGCTTCAAAGCCCCCGCTTGAGGAAATCATCTGGAACAAATAAGAGCCTCGTGCGCCAGACAGGCCATCGCTTAACGGCGGCAATTGGAACTCCAATAAAAGATGATCTAGGTTCGTTTACGACCGCCACGGCGACATTGACTAGGGCTGGTGACGGCGAGTGAGCCTGGACCGAGACACCGGGGGTTGCCTTCGAAGAATGCTTGCCTGCCTGACAGGCCTTCTGGGTATCTGGTACAGAGTGATAAGCCTGTTGTTGCCGTTTGCGGCGAAGGCAGTCTCCGTGGATTGTTGAACGAGCCAAGCCACCGAGCTACCATGTGCGATGCTGGACTAATGCTATCGAGACTTCTGGGCAATCCGGGAGAGGTGGGAGGTCAACTAGGCGAAAACGTGACCTGCATGTCTGAGTTGAATGAGGGATTTTCCCCTTCGTACAGACTCAAAGAGGGAGCCTGTTGTACGGACGCTGTCCACCGGATGCCGCACCAATTGTTGAGTGGCGATGAGGGCGCAGGTTTCGTATATGATCGCATTGTGCGGCAGCGAGCTTGGTCTACGCAGCCGTCAAGGAACAGCTCTGTACGATCCGAACCATGGGCAAAGCCACTAACTTTGGACTGCCAATCCCCAATTGGGTAGCTCTAAAGGGGGCTTTTATGGCAGATATAGTATACTGCCGGTGTCAAGTCGACTAATAGATGGTATTAGACGAACTTCAACGGCAGCCTTGGACGAACTGGTAGCCCTGGACACCGCCAGACTGACCATATGGGAATGTATCAGCCGGAGAACTAATGAATTGGTTGAGCATCGGTGGCGGTCGTGATTGTACTTTGTAGGTATGCGAGGATCGGAGGACGCAGACCGGGCCTAGTAAGCCTGTACACTACGAAGTACGATCGCAAAGCAGACTGACGAGTCGGAGTGGCTCCGGAGACATTGGCTGTGACGGCGCACCGGTCGGTGGGTAAGATTAAGCTCCATCTCCATCTCGCATACCATGGACGGCAGGGATGTCGGATGGGGTTGCGGAGCATGGGACGCAAGGGTCTGGTGCATTTATGGAAGAAAGCCGCGCCATGGCGCGAGTGCATTTCTGTGTGACGGTGCACCCCCAATGTTCCATCCCGCTGTGCGATGCATAGCTCCAGACAGGCGAAGCTCAGGCCCGACTTTATCGCGGCTTGATCGTGAATCTTGCCAGGATGATATTATTCGATTACACAAACTTTGGGGGGGGGGGGGGCTTCTAGAATAAGGAGAAGATTGCGACAGACTCGGAACGATTGGACCCGACCGGGGAGACTGAAAATTCGGCGCTGGTCCATGGCAGCCCCAGTACCTAGGTAGGTTGTCCACTTCGGAAAAGGGGTTAGGCAATAGTCACAAGCGGTCAGCATCATTGGTACCACCACTGTTTGTCCTTTGCAGGCATCGTGGCGGCGCCCCAGGGGCAAGAACAGGGGTTCGCGAACCCAAGGATATTACCATTGGAAATGATGGCCCTGGTATGGAACTTTCGAAGCAGTGGAGAGCAGTGTAAGCGTCTCCAGGCCTGTGTAGGTATCCGTATGTAGGAAGTACTCTCCGTACCTTTGTCGATCTGGCCGGGTGAGACGTCAGACGGGCTCTTCGTCGCCTTGAAGTCAACAGCTGCGGGTAGGGCAGCATCGTGGGGACCGACAAGAGCTAGGCGTGTAGATCTAAGCACAACGTGACGACAGCCCGAAGACGTCAAAGGTGTGCTAATTACCTAGGTTCCTGTGCGAGGCGAGCTCGCGTTGGTGTCGATGAAGAGCCGAGTGGCGGCATGCATCCATGTGCAATTCGTGTTGTGGTTTCCTCTGCGTGTCTAGAATTGCTTTTGGAGGTAGCATGACAGTAGTCAGCTCCTTGTCGATGCTACATGTATCTGTGGACTAGGTATCTAGGCCTGCAGTACATGCACCCCGAGCTGGGTATGCGGTGTGCGAGGAGGTGTCGTTGCTGCAGCAGCAGCGGCAGCAGCAGCAGCAGAAGATGATGACGATGGTCGGATGAACACCAAGATTTGTGTTACTTTGAGGCTGGCGGCTCGGCAACTTGTAAGCCAGAGCATGTAGCAAAACGGTCTGGCTGAGCGGCATTGATACACCAGACGACGTTTGGCTGCGTTCGCCCAACCACAGGTACTCCGACCGAAGTGTCTTACGGCATGGAATGGATGCGCCGGTAAACCATGAGAAACCATTGAAGTGAGCGCGGTGTACAAATAGACGCGGTGGTGGTAACCGGGGTGACAAAGATCGGCGCCTTCCTTGGTAAGGCCATGTCCCGCGTCCGAGGTGTTGGATCGCCGTAGTGGTCGTGCCGGCGGTGGCCTTATTGTTTTGTGAAACGAAACGACGCGGGAGATGCGGAGTAGGTATTTGTGCAGCCAGCGAGCGTCCTTGAAATTTTGGCGAATGGGCCTATGCATGTCGGGCTGTCGCAGCGGCAGCTCTATCTGGGCACAGAGACAGGGAGAAGGAGAGGAACAAATGTCCTGGCTCCAAGCCACCAGGTGTATCCATTCGCAAGAGAGACGAGTATACCTAGACTAGCCTAGGTTACGATGCGCGGTTAGCATGTTTCTGTGGTTATTGAAGCACGGGGTAAATAGTGTACAGTAGGTACGAATACCTACACGAGAGAAGAAAAGGCGATCGAGTGGAGAATGAAACTCCACCGTGACGTTGAAACACACTCATGACCACGTGTAAAATCAGGCGATCATTGGCCCGGGGGCTTTCTGCAACTGAGATGGCTCAGCTAGGTAGGTATTCGTAGTTTGTCGGAGACAGGAAACGGGATCCAAGGCCAGTTGGCCGGTGATGTTGGCCGGGCAGGTAGGACAAGACAATGCCGGCGGCGTGTCGAGAATTGGAGATGCAGAAAGGACGACATGCGTCGAGAATGATGCAAAGGTCAAGACCAAAATCCAAAGCAAGTGCATGTCTCGCTCCTGCCGGCGCGTACTGGTACACTTGGCAGGTAGGTACCTGCCTACCTAGCCGGTGTAGATACATAGGTAGGTACCTACAGCGTAGGTATCGAAGCAAACGTGGAGAGGGTCTGTATTCTGGAGGCCACCATTGGCTACAGCTCGTGCATCTGGGGGTACCTATCCTGCACCTCCCTCTCCCACTTTCTGCACAACACGACTTCGGTGCTGATGCTGCAGGCACGCGCACATTAGGTAGCCAGGACTTGTTGCTTCTTGCCAACCGGCCTTTGATTGGCCAAGTGCACCGTGTGGAGTCTACGGTGCGTCGGACTGGGCACCAAAGTTTGGTTCGTTTCCTGCAAGTCAACCCCCAAAACCCTCCCATCCTTCCAATGCTTTTGAATCGATGCAGCCCCCGCCGACCCCGATGCCAATTGGAAACACTCGCGATGGTGACAGAAAGGTTGAATTCGGATACGGTGTTCTTTCACGCTGTTTAGGGCTGACGATCAGCAGCACACACGAATGAAGGTACTCAATACCTACCTAACAGCGAGACCTGAACTACCTAGGTAATCACTATATGTACGAACCATTTTGCAATTGCCTGTGTTCGTCTGATGAGCAGTTATCGTCCTGGATCATGGCTATCGCAAGTCTTCTTTTGCCCCCAACATTCAGGAGGGAGGGACCCTTTCCGTTGGGCTGGGCTGGGGTTACCTACTCAAGGGGGGTTGGTATCTTATCTAAGGCACGGATAGGTAGAGAGAGGTAGGTATTTTCGCTGTGCTCCGACGATACGGTGCAAGAAGAAAAAGGAAGAGAAAAAAAGGCATTGTCACGCGATCGCACGGTCGCTGCTGGTCGGTCTACCTAGCCAGTCCCGCTAGTCATGGCTGCGCAGCTTGGGTGCAGATGTCGCGGGACGTTTTGTGGGATCTAGGTAATTAGTGCATGTTTCCCAGCAACGCACGGTAGGTACGATCCATGGCCTAGGACGATGGGTGTGAGACGGGCGGTGCCAAATGATCATGACAGCAGACGGACGGACTGGCACGAAACAAGACAGGCTTCTTCCCTCTTTCCATTTGGCCCCTACCTCGCGGAGAGTACTGTACGAAGTAGGTGGGCGTTTTTAGATCGCTACCAGTGCGCCAACAAGCGACCAGTGACAGCCGCCGTGGCCGCGGCCGTCCACAGCTGGCACTGTGTCAGCTTCCGCGCCTTCCTGCCAGTCATGGCTGTTGCGCTTCTTGTGCCTGCCGTGCGCCGTTCCTTCCCTCGCTAACTACCTAGATATGTACCTATCTATTAGATACCTAGGTACCTACGCAATTAATAGTTGCCCGGCCGTGGTTCCCCGTGCCACCTTCCCGCCCCTCCCTCTTCAGATGCGACCACAAACATCCATGGCATCGTTTGTCTCGGTACGTCTCAAGCAAAGTGCAGCCTCTTGACCATTCCTTCCTTCCCTCTCTACCTCTCCTTCCACCTTTGCATACCTACCTACGTAGGCACCTAAGTAAATGAAAAACAAAATGAAAAAGGCACTCCTTCCCATCACTAATCCTAGAAAGAGGGAAAGGGAAGCTGGTACGGATACCCCGCTGAAAATACAATATATAATAACAAAAACAATAACATCAAGGGGGGAGAACCCCTCCCAGTTGCACGGAGGAAAGCCAGACAGAAAGACGGACAGACGGACACACGCACGTTTTACACTTGCGAGTACGAACTCCACTCCACGGGCATCCGTGCCTTCCCGTCCTTGCGTCTCCAATTGAATGAACAATGCTACCAAGATGGAAACGCAGCCAGCTACCTAAGCTAGCTAGCTACCTAGACAACTAACCAACTACCTAGGTAGGCAGGGCTCCTGGGGCCGATATAGTGAAGGCAAGTAATAACGGTTGCCGTGGGTCCCCTCGTCCTCGTGCAGTGTCCAGATAAACTACGAATATATGGTAAGTACTCCGTAGTAGTGCCTGCAATATCATCCACCTTATCAGCTTCTCCTTGCGGCGCCGGGCAGATGGAAACCTACCGACATGATGTCAAATCGCACAAAACTTCCCACCGACTATTGCAACCGCCACTGCTCTTCGTACTCGCTAGCTAAGACACATTTGATTTCGACTTCAGCTCATCACCAGTGACACTTGGTCGTCTTGCCCCTTTTTTTTCTGTTCTCCTCCTCGGGCCTCATCGTCGCTTCACTTCACTGCCCTGCCCCCCTCACCCCCTTGCAGAGGCGAAGCTCCAATATCGGTCGAGGGTCCCCTTATCCGCTGCGACCCTTCTTACCTTTCCGTTTCCATCCCGGGCTCGTTGTCTCCCCGTTGTTGTCGTCGTCGTCGTCGTCGTTGTCTTCGGAGCCGGCTGATATCCCACGGGCTATCTACTAGGTATACCTAGGTAACCCCAACCCCTCATCGCTGATAGTGAGCCGAGGGCTGAAGAAGAAATGGAAGGCGAAGAGTCTGGAGAGATGGGCCCGGTTTTTTTTTGTAAGGGTTGTCTTCCGGAGGGTGGGTTTCCTAACCCATTTGGCATCCAAGACCTAGGGTACGGGCTCGAGCGGGAGCATGGTATATTCGTAGGTAGCACACAGCAAGCAAGCAAGCAAGCATGCATGCATGCATGCATGGCATTTTGGCTTCCATATCCTATCGACCTTTGGCACGGGCGTCTCCCAGTCGCAGCGTCTGTCGCGTACCAGACGTAGCCATTCCCTTTTCCCCTTTTCACCGGGGTTGAGGCTACATAACAAAACCCGCACGCGACAAACCGACACAAGACGAGACGAGACGAGACGAGCCCTTCCTCTCCATGCCCATCAGTGCTATCCGTACCTACCTGCTATGTATCCGTATACCTACTAGGTATGTATGAAAGATTTATCCACTCACCATGCAGACCGCACCGCACACGGGATGCCGGGGTAACCTGGCTTCGAAGTACCCGACTTTACTGTTTTTCCTCTCTTCCTCTCTCTCTCTCATATTTATTTTTCTCGTCCTCCCGCTTGCTTGCACAGGGCAACGTCAGGGCCACAACTACATACCTAGGTGGGCGGGCGGACGGGCGGGCGACCCTCTTCCTCAGAGCCAGACGCTGGCATAGCCTAGCAAGGGGGGGGGGGGGTTGGACTACGAAGTATGTAGTTTAGACGGTCAGAGAGCCAGTGCCGATGTCAACACACAGCTCCTTCTCGCATCGGCGACGCTCTCTAGTCGCAAAGCCGAAAGGGACATTGGCAGAAAGACGTCTCTCGAGCACCCGGCTGTTGCGGGCTTGCCAAAGTTTGCCGACCTCGGAACACCTTTCTTCACACCTACGACACGAAAGCCTGGACGGGCAGTGATAGCCATGGCCATGGCCCCATCCGTGATATTGCAAGGCGATTCTTTATTTTTCCATCTTGTTATTTCAGAACAGGGCCCCGGCATTCTAGTCTCTTTGCCGTCAAATCATCGGTCAACAACCCCCGCTACCCAAAGGACCTATTATGTACGAAGTACGGATAGACGCGAAGGATACGGACTGGGCAGGGACGGCACAGGCACGAAAAGGGACACGGCCAGCGCCAAAGCCAACCCTAGATGCCGTGGACCCCCAGTTACCTACCTAGGTATTTCACAGACACGGATACCTAGGTAGGTAGGTACTGTATCCGTACCTTGCCTTACTCCATCGCACAACAACGGGCCCTCCCCTCGAGACGAGGTCTGCGCATTCGCCATATGAATGAGAGACGTTGTCGAAGGGAAGGAGGCTAGGGTATCCAAGCCAGGTCAAGGACGGGTGGTCAGCACGCTGTTGTGCCTGGCCCGGCGACCGCTGACTAGCTTACCAGCTAGTGAGTGAATTGCCGACTCTCAGTGATAGGAGACGACGGTAATAGTTGGGGAGAAAAGGGAAAAAGAAAAAGGGTTATACTAGGTAGGTACCAGGTAGATATGGCACCCAGATAGGTAGGTAGGCAGTATCCGTAGGCGTTTGGGATAGGCGAAGCCAAGGACTCGTAGCCAACGACAGGAGAGGGGGAGCAAAAGGTACCTTGGCTTCTCGGTACCCTTTCCCGTGACTGACGGGAGTGACAGTCGTGGCTGGCCGCGTTGAACGGGCCATTAGTGGCCCTGTCAGGTCGGTGTCAAGCTCTGGCCCGCCCTTTCGTCCCTGGGCCTGTGTGTTTGGGGGGGGTTATGTGTGCGTGCGCGTTACTTTGTACCCTACCAGGTGCCTACCTACCCCATCGCTCATTCTCTCGGCCGGATAGGGATGTGTTGATCAGTAGGTAGTCCCGACTGTCGGCGTTCTCTAGTCAATAATGCGTGCGTATGTGTGTGTGTGTGTGTGTGTGTGTGTGTTAGAGAGGTAAAAGGTGCTAGTCACACCGCAATGTTGGAGAGTGTCGGATAGATAGTACCTAGACTGCCCAAGGACCTAGGTAGAGTACGATGTACCTTACCCCATCGCCTGGACCCGGATACTGCCCTGTCCCCCCATATTCTCTCTCTCCTTACTGCCTACCGACTTAGGTAGGTAATGTACCTAACTCAGGCACCTGCCTTGGTACCTAGGTAGCTAAGTACACGTGCTCTGTTAGACATATCCGTACTCTACGTAGTAGTGCAGAGACTGAGCCCAGAGGGTAAGAGAAATCCAAAGTCGCTTTCTGCCCTTGCCATCCATCTCTCTCCTTACCGTCCCTGATCCCTCCCCACTCCTCCCCCCAGCAGTGCCCTGGCCTTCTTTTCGCCTTCTGCCGTTGCCACGCCCATTTTCTCCCACTCCCCCCCCCCGTTGGCTAGTACCCGTCCTCACTGTGGGCCTCTTCATCAGCTGCGTCCACTATCCATCGTCGACGACGAGGGGGGAAAAGAAATACCGGAAGGGGCAGAGGAGGAAAAAAAAAATAGAGAAGAGAAGCTCCCCTTTTTAGCCTCCTCTCTTCAGCTTCTTTTTTTTACTGCAACAATTCTCCCCCTCGTCGCTCGATCTTTCCCGTCCATCATCCTCTTACCCTTTCCCTTAACCCCCTTCCCTCCTCTCCTTTCCCTCCTCCCCCCCTCGCTCTTGGATACTTGAGCCTCAACAACAGGCGAAAAGCAGCAGCGCCTGTTATAATCCTCTCCCCTCGCCTCACCTCACCTTGCCTCACCTCACCCTACTGCTCTATCTTGTCCTCTCCATCCCCGTTTCGCCTTTGAACACCACGACCCCCATACCGTCCACCAAAACCAGCCGCAGAACACATCATTTGCGCGCGCCTGCCGTCCACTCCCCCCTAAAAGGCGCACACCCAAAGCGATTGTGTGTCTGCGACTCCGACTGCATCTGTCTTTGTTGCTGCCGCGCTGCGTCTTCGGCGGAGAAACCAGCGCGCAAGCGAGCGAGCGAAAAGCAAGCACCGACCCATCTGCGCCCATCCCGCCAATCCAAATTCAATACATACCAATCCCGCATCCACGTCTTCTCGCCGGTTACTTGCCGTACTCTCTCATCTCACTTTTCCACGCCCCTACATAACATCCGCCACACGACATTTTGTTATTTTCCCTCCCCCTCCCCCCTTCCCTTTGGCCACAGTGTGCGACTACTCTACGTTCGCATACTCCCACTCTGTTTCTCAGTCCTGTCTCGGGGGGCCTTTCTGCACGACTGTAACGACGAGCGAACTGAACGAGCGAACGGCCGTCCATCGGAAAACGAAGCTGGAAGGAAATACAACGGCGGCGACGACGACGAAGACGACGACGGAAAAGGAGAAACACTGCGACTTTTCGTTGCAGGCTGCTTGCTTTGCGTGTCCGGCGAACTGCATCCTGGTCCTGCTCCGCATACTGCATCTGCATCGCCCACCAGGCCTCAGCACGCTGATTCCTAACCCCCCGTCCACAACACGTCAGTCTTTTGTCGAGGCCATTTTTTCCCGCTGCATTTGCCAACTGCCCCTTGCCAACCTGCATCCCCCTTCCCACAGACGCATACCAACAACTCCCTCAACCAACCTCCCATACCGTTCCCTTGTCGGCACATCACACACAGGTACTGGATTTCGACCCAGTAGTTGCCAGTCGCCGGGACTAGATCTCAGAAAACAATGAGCCAGCAACAACACGACATGTATCTCGACTATTCAGCCCCCCAAATCGCTCACCGAGCTCTTCGAGGGCCTATGCGGGCGGCTTCCAATCTGGCCTCTCCCTACCCCGCCAAGCCCAGCGTCCTTACGACAACGGCTTGGGCTCCTCTGCCCTCTTCCCCTCCGACCGCCTTGGTTACAACCCTAGAGCCATGGATCAGCTCTCTGCCAATGGAATGCCCGGGGGATACATGCTGGACAACAGCCAGGCATGGAACTACAATGCTGGTGGCGTTGCGACCGTCAGTGGTGCCATGAATGGCGCCAACAGACAGAGGAGCGTTAACCGTCGAGCCGCCCTGCCCACGGTAAGTCTTTGATGCCCTCCGCCCATTTACATTTGTCGTAGCTGTAAACTGATCACCCACTCTCTAAGAACTGGACCGACCAAGGTCTCGGTATGCACGGTTCCTATGGATCCGGCATCAACGGCGGAATGTCGAACGGCCTTCGCTACGATGGACAAAGCGACATGCGACCCAGCTCACAAACAGAGGAGCAGCTGATTCCCACCGCGATTGTTATCAAGAACATTCCGTTCGCTGTACGCAAAGAAACTCTTGCTGCCGTCATGTTGGAAATGCATCTTCCCCAGCCCTATGCCTTCAACTACCACTTCGACAACGGTGTCTTCCGCGGTTTGGCCTTTGCCAACTTTCAGTCCCCCGAAGACACCAAGATTGTCATCGATGCCATGAACGGTATGGAAGTTCACGGCCGCAAGCTGAGGGTCGAATACAAGAAGATGCTGCCCGAGGCAGAGCGAGAGCGTATTGAACGAGAGAAGAGAGAGAGGCGCGGACAACTCGAGGAGCAGCACCGCGCCCCGATGCTGCACCAACAGCCATCGTTGCAGACTCTGAACAGCGTCTCGAGTAACCCCCCGCGTGGTCCTTTGGGTAAGTTGAGCCGGCCGCACTGTGTCATGCACGTATACTGACAAGCCAGATGGAGATATTGATCTGAATGACCCGGAAACTCTTGAATTCTACACCGAGCTCACCCTTTTCAAGCGTGACACATCCCGCGAGATTCTCATCTTTCCCTCCACCATTGCGCCTGAGCAGCGCCGACGGATCCACATCCTGGCTCACCACATGGGTCTGGAGCATAACTCTGTCGGAGAGGCCGAGTCGCGCCAGATCCACGTAGTCAAGCGGCAGCTCCCGTCGCCCACGGCCCAGATTCATTCACCCGCTGTGGGACTGGACTACCACAAGAAAGGACTCAGCAGAGCGGCCACTTTCGACTTCGCCGCGGACAGGGAGGCTCGCAGTGCCAGCACCAACTATTCCCATGCAATCGGCCGCCAGGGCCCGACTCTGGAGCTTCCCGGCAGCCCTGATGGAAACGGTCTTGCCAATCTTCGTGCTGCCAAGAGCTTTGCCGACCTCCGCTCTTTTAGCCCCAGCCCGTCTGCGTCCTCCTCGGGCTACCTGACGGCGATGAACGGCATTGGCAACATCCCGCAGTCGGGCAATTCCAACCCCCGCTTTGGCGACTACAATGGAGGCGTGAATCAGTCGGGTCAGCTCGCCACGCCCAACCTGACGCCCACTTCCGGCACGGTTGGTACTCCCGGAACCGACAGCAGCCTGCTCAGCTCGCTTGGTGGACTCAACCTCGGATCGTATGAGTCGGCCGCTCACTCCCAGGCGCGCAGCACCCCTGGCGCTATCGGGAGCCAGCGCCCTGGTGCCAACAGTGGCAACCGCAATGCCCCTGAGAGGCAGCCCCGAGGTCCCGAGTGGGAAACCACTGCCGGCTTCAACGGCCGCAACCGTTCCAACGGCCACATGCAACGCGGAAGCGGTTAGTTTACACGATTACCCCCCCCTCCCCCCCCCTTTCGCCCGATCGAACCCCTCCAAAGCTAACCAGTGATAGACTCTTCAGACAATGCACCTCGCGCTGGAAGTGCTGGCGCGTCTCGATTCCACTAGACAAGATTCCTAATACCTCGCCGAGACTGCCACGACAACCATTACAATGAGGACACGATTCATGACTCGCGACGCATAGACTACAAACGACATTCGACGAGTTCACCAAAGCCCCCAAGGCTCGGTAATCGACAAACCCCCCTGTGTTATATCCGCCATTGCTTTTCATGATGGACACTCTCCCCCACCCTACCCATACTGCTTATAATGATGATTTTGTTGGACATGAGCCTTTGGCAGCGTCATGATGTTTCGCTCGGCCGTCTCGGATTTGGTGGATAGAAGAATCCAACGTCGTGGCGGCATCCGATTTTGGATTCACGGCCCCCGCCCGGCAAGGAAATCTCGGCTCATCGCTGTTTCACGACCAGAGAAGGATGAACGGAAAAGAAACCTGGATACAAGAAAAAAAATACTTGATATGGGCAACCATTTCGACATGGCTAAAAGGCCCATGGGCGGTCTCCCTATACCCTCCTGTTTCCCCGCCATATCTTCTTTCATGGCGCGCGGAAGCATATGAACCACCCTTGACGATGAATACGCTGTTACGACCTTTTTATGTCTAGATAGCTGTACCAGCATGCTCGACAAACCCCAATTTTTGGATGACGAGAACATGCTTCGGCGACCATGACTATACCCACCTAATTACCGCGGTCCAGCATCACCTGAACAAGACCATCCGAGGCCGGTGTTTGTCTTTTGGTCTCATGATCAAGGCCGGTTGGAGCGTCAAGTCCAGAACAGCACCAGCCCATGAGTGGGCTCACTGAGGAAAAGAAAAGTTGAAACTGATTTGGGGCGTTGTTTCGTACTGGCATTTCCCGTTTTGGTAATCTTTTCCTTTCGGGGCCCAAACCCTTCCCCCCCTCCCCTCTCTGTCTTTCTCTCTCTCTCTCTCTTTGCGTCCTTTCAAACCACACTCTCAATCCCTTTGGAGTGCGTCATCGCCCACGAACGCTCATCTATTCACTCTCTAGATGGTTTTCCGGAACGCTTGGTGGGGACCGTTGGCGTTGAGGCTGCATCGGAGCTGCTTGTTCGCGTTTGCTCGGTCTTTTGCGGCCTGTTTGTTAGAGTTTGTTATTTTTGCTGATTATTTGCTATGCATTTGTGAGCATCTTGGGAGAAGAGAATAGGACGAGATCAGTGGATGATGAATCTCATATTGATATGTCAGGAGACACGGGATGGCAGAGCACGAGGACTGCCGGGCATTCTATTTGCGGGCGGTATTTGTGCCTCGGGCACGTGGATAATTCGAAGAGGAGAACCGCAAAAGCGGAGCCACTATGCCGTTTTGCGCCTTGTCAAATATACTGCGTTTGGTTTCAGACTTTTGAGCTGTCACGATGATGAATTTTCATCAAGATGTTCCTTTACAAGCGGACGAGAGACGAAACGAGCGATGAGTTGGTGACCGACGCTAGTTGAAACTAAGTGACACATGTCGGTTTTTGCAACATATCCTTCCTCAACCTGACCGTCAACCAACCGTCTCTCTCTGTCTCTTTCCTTTTCTTTTTCTTTTTCTACTCATTTTTATGCCATGCTGATGCAGAAACAGGGACATGGGCGTCTTCGGTGATTGCCCCCGCCCCCCCCCCGTTTCGAGACCCCGAGAACAGGGACCCCGTTATCCCACAAGAGGGCATAAAAGGAGATAGCACTCCACCGTCGACCCGGCCTTGCGCTCTTGGTCTGGTCGTTCCGAGACGTTCTTTGAGCGGAGGGAGCGTGCCTCCTTGTGGTGTTTGTTGCAGGGTGAAGGGACCAAAGAAGGTCTCGGTTCCCGCGGTCGGGCTATGTGGCATCTGATTTGACATGTCGATCGGCCTGCCCAGACAGCCCGTCGGTCGGATGACTGGGCCTTTGTTTTCCTCCGACATCTCGCGCAAGTGGGTGAATAGGTGGTTTGAAATGATGAGGGCGTTGCGCGAATGCCGCGCTCGGGTTTGCCGAGAGTTTGTCGCCGTCTTTAGTTGCCCGTCCATCGGCGTATCCAGTGATTCAGTCACCGTTATCCCGGGCTTTCCTCCCAGATGCCCCAGAGACACGCTTGCCTCACTCCTGGACTTTGACATTCCCTATGAGCCCATGTATTTGTGTGTATATGTAGTCCCGCATCGAACAGTGTTGCCTCGAAACAGCACTCCTATTGAATGCACAACTCAAAAGGCAGCCGGACGGAACGGCATCATTCGCAACCCTCACTTTCAACACACCAGAGGGCCAATAGAGAAAAGGAGTAGCAAGTCCAGACGAGCCAGGCAAGTTCGCTGTCACTGAGAAGGGCAAGGCAAGGATGCCTAGACCACCTCAGCTCGAGGGCCCCGAGAGCCCTCCGCCCCCAGATGGATCTCACACTCCACGCACAGCATCGCCGTCCGGCCCTCCGGCACCACCAGGAGCCACCTCTCAGCCCTCCTCCGGCCACGGCCAGCAAGCACGACACCCCTTGCCCTCGGCCTCTCCGGGTTATTCCGATTCCGCGTCCCAGGCGCTCCTCCCCCCGACCTCTTTCCGCCCGCCGCCGCCGCCGCCGCCGCCACTCCCTCACCCCTGGACATGGCGCTGCCACAACTGCAACACCCTCGCCCGCCTCGCCTGCACGCGGCGCTGCCTCCGCTGCGGCCACCAGCTCTGCACCCGGCCTGGACGGCGAAGGGGGCGGGTGTGCCGGATAGAGTTCGACTACCAGCGCTGGAGGGCGTGGGCCGCCTGGCGCGAGGACGTGGAGCGGGGCCCGTCCCGCCTGCCGGCGTCAGAGGGCCGACACGGGCGGCGGCGGAGGGGACGGCGCAGAGACTGTTGGCGGGAGTGCCATTATCCCTCCGAATGCCACCACTCGCGGGCGACGCGTCGAGAAGAGTTGATGGTCCAGTCGGGGTCGGGGTCGGAACCGGGCTCCGTCGCAGGCGGACGCCTAGATCACGACGGTAGCAGCTCCGTCACGGCGGCAGATGTGGGCCTGGAACCGTGGCAGACCATCGATCCGGCGATGCTCGAGGCCTCACTGGTACGCGTGGTGACCGGAAGGCCGGTGCGGGATGATGGATGGACCTGCGGGGACGAGGATCCTCGTTGCGAGGCGATTGAGGACGTCGAAAAGGGAACCGGCGGGATCGTGGTTTACGGCAACCCCCTCCCCTCAGAAGAGTAACAGGTCCCAGTATGCACATCGTCGAGTACAAGCAGTAGGGGGTGGGGAAAGCCAGAAAGATTTTGCAACCCCAACCCCCATTACAATTTTATTTCGTCTACCTAAGCCCATCAGCCAAGTGCCGTATCCGCGCGTGCCTTGTTGGGAACCGAAACAGGAACCTTGAAATGTTATACATTGTTGAGCTGAGTGTCAGACTCGGGGCGAATCTGCCTGCGCAGGCCTTGGAAGCGTGCAGGCAGGCTGGTCCTGCAACGCCGTCGTGAGCAACGCGCTCTTGGCTCTTTTGCGGCCTCTTTCAGCACCGTTGCCCGTTAACTTCTCCAAAATGGAGGAAAACCCAGCATGCACCCACGCTTCAGTTGTTGCATGCTCCTCTTTTGTGTTGTTTCCAAAGACGTCATTGGGCAGATCATGCAACCGCTGGCGCACCTGCATCGTCCTTATGTCTGACCAGTGTTCAAGGAAAGCAGAAAAAGAGCATCCTTTCAGACCGAACTGCACCCCAAAAACAAACTACTGTCCTAAGAAAAAAGCCAACCGGGAATATCGACGTTGATCGTGTTGCAAGGCGTGTCGGGATATTTATGCCTCGAGGGCCTTGGCCTTCTTCTTCTGCTCAACCTTGAGGAGGAGCGCGCGGTTGATGTGTGGCAGGACACCACCAAAGGCGATGGTCGCACGAATCAGAGTGTCGAGCTCCTCGTCACCACGGATGGCGAGCTGCAGGTGGCGGGGAGTGATACGCTTGACCTTTAGGTCCTTGGCGGCGTTCTACGGAACGCGTGTTAGTCACGAGTTCAGGCAGCAATTCGGATGAGTCAATGGGATACGCGGGGTAGGAGACGGAGAAGGGGAGACGTACGCCTGCGAGCTCGAGGACTTCGGCAGTGAGGTACTCCAGAACGGCGGTGACATAGACGGCAGCCTTGGCGCCGACGCGCATCTTGTTCTGAGTGTTGGCCTTGAGGAAACGCTTGACACGACCGCAGGGGAACTGAAGAAACCGTAGTTAGCAACATGTGACGGCTAGCTTAGGAAAGTTTCATCGCTGCGTGCGATCCAGTCTTTGCGCCATTGGTTTCGAGCCCGATAGCATCCGTCATGCACGCGACCAGTATCCTGTACATCACGACAAGCCACGTATACGACGCAAAAAAATAAAAACAAAGATAAAAGTCGCGCGACATGGTCATCGATGAAATCTGGCGCAACGCGTGGGCAATCGATAGAGCGATGTTGAGTCGGTCGAGTATTGTGGCTAGGACGCGTCGAAAGGGTGCCATGTGTCGGTGGGCGCTCGATATCGGGGCCCAAAAAACCCCCAAGGTGCAAAACCGGCGCATCATCAGCAGAGCGCGCAACTTACCTGGAGACCAGCACGAGCAGAGTGGCTCTGCTGCTTCTTGGGAACCTCGGCCGCGGCCTTGCCTCCGGACGTCTTTCCGCCAGACTTTCCCTTGCCACCGGCCATTGTTGCTAATGTTGATGCGAGGGCGCGAAAGAAGTCGATAGATTCGGGGTGGAACAAAATTCGATGATTCGGTCAAAGTGGGGATGGGATGGATGCGCGGTGTCGAATGCAAGTTCCAAGAAGAAAAAAGCAAGAGCTCTCTACGCGAGGAGGGCTGTTGCGGAATTTGTGTTGGAGTTGGAGGGGTTGTCGAGGGAAGCTTTGGTGGAGGTGGATGGAGATGGCAGAAATTTAGCTGCAAGACTGGACGGTGATTGTTGTTGTTCGTCGGTGACGGCAGGGGGGGAGGGGCGAATGGGGAGCGAGGGAGCTTTCTGGGCGAGCAAGAAAATCGCGGATCGGTGTGGTTGGTGTGGTATGATAGCTGAGGTGTGAGAGAGAAGGGGGGGGTCGGCAGGTGCTGGGTGCTAGGTGCTGGGTGCTGGTGCTGCTCTGTCGTTCACGGTCCACGGTCCGCTACTGTTTCTGCGAAAGCTGGTGCTTCTGCCTCCATCAGAGTTTGCTAATGAGCTCTTGGGCGCTCCTATTCGTCGGATGGAGCTCTGTTGTGGATGGCCGGCTGTGTTGTGGCGCTAGCGGCGGGTGCACCAGGTTTCGTGGACAGAGTGTTATGGTCGGAATGTTGCGTTGGCCGAAGTAAACCCGGCCCGCAGCCCACAGCGGCGGGCTGGGTGACTGTGTGTGATGAGCGAGGCAGGAGAGGCTGCCGATGAACGTGTAGCACACGGCACTGGCCGCAACAGGGTCGCTCTGGAGGCGAAAAAAGATGAACAGAAGCATACAGAAACGCTTGTTTGGCTCGAGAAACCTGCCTGGAGATTGGGAGAAGCCTTGGCGGCAAAGAAGCACATACCTTGACTTTACCTTGAAGTGAGGCTCTGCAACGCATGCCAGTAGCAGCACCAGGCATCGGCCAGGCCCGCTGCACTGCGGCGGGATGGCCGAATGAAGCTCATAGAATAATGAGAAGTAGCCTTCATTTCAGTCTGGATCGAGACGCAGCCAGCCTCGGGTCATGGAGGGGATGTGCTGCCATCTGGACAATGTCGTTGCTGATGTTGACCTTGATGTCGAAGCAAAACGCAGACCGAGAAAGCGTCCCGCACGAGGCTGGTGCGCCCACTTGTGGCGTAGATTCACGTGACGTGGCTTGCAATCCGTCTGGACTTTCCCGTCCGATCCGCTCCACCCACTCCTTCGGATGTCCGGTTCCATAGAAATCCGGGGATCACTGACACTTCTACATCTCTACGGATAACCCCTAACTGGGTAGCTTGTCTACCAGCCGTGGCCAGCTGTCGGTTACTGTCTCCATCTACTTTCTCCACCTTGAATCCTCCCTTGGACCCTCCTTCCCCTTCATTAGTTACGTTTTTTGCCAAAGTCTGTCCAACTGAATTCGAGTCACCTGGTTGCGCCCTTTTGACCATACGGTAAACCTAGGAGGAGCAGTGGCAACTGCAGTAGCAGCAGCAGCATGATGATGGAATCATCGGGCCATCTCACCACCTCCCGGAAATGCTCAGCGGTCAATTTCTATTCATTGGACATCGACGAACTTGCAGTATGCTGCAAGCGGCCTATGTTGGAAGCCGAAACCTCCCCCTTCCCCTCACCCTCTCGTGCGGTTACATCGCGCCTCTTGAGCGATGCCTGGCCTTCTCCTAGCCAAATCTGTGTGATGCACCTTCGCCGTGTTGGCTCACAAAAGCTTGAGGACGTTTCGTTGGAGATATTGATCGTGTAGACCAAACTGCCGCATGATGACAATCACCCATCCCTCTCCTCCGCAGCCACAAAGTGTGACTGCCAAACAGCCGCACCACGGGCATCACGTCCTGCGAAGTACTACGTAGTGTGGGCAGCTCTCCAAAATGACAAACGTTAAACCGCTGGAATGCGGGGGATGGCGTCGACCGCTCAGTGGTTGACATTGTCAAGCAAGCTCACTTTCTTGAAACGTTCCTTGAAGAAGGCCGGGATGGCTTGGCCGGTTCGAACCACTCCTATGTGGTCATGGGTCCTTCAGGACCCTCCCTCACTGCAGGCGTGGCCCAGAACTTCTCTCGGAGCTCTGTGCGAGGCGACATGGAGGTCCCGGGAGCCGTCTTGACCACCCAGCGTACGGATGCAGGACTGATATATAGGTACTCCGTACGATGTCTGTATCCGTATGTGTGGGTGGGTTGGTGTGTGGGTGGTAACTGCTAAGGGAAGCAGGCAAGTGAGCTAGGGGCCGCGGAACCCCTAGTATTCGAAACATGCGACACACCCAAAGCCTAAACGCCAGCGACCCTAGGTTGCTAAAGTTGGATATGAAGATGCTTGGCCACGTTTTGACAGAGCCTGAGGCTGACTGAGCGGTACAAGGCGATGTGGCACATTGGTACCTACGGGAAGGCCTCCTGGCTTGGCAAGGCCTTCTCGAGGGGGGACAGAAATAAACGATCAAGGTTTAATAGAGGTTTAGAGGGGGTGCTCTTCTAGAATCCTAGACTCGTCGGCCAGGTTCTCTCTCTTTCTCTCCCTCATCCAACTCGTCTCCACCACCTTTCATTCATAAGACAACAGCAAGACGGTTCGGCTCCCATCCATCAGCAAATGGCCGCACCACTCTCGTTCGACGATCCCGACGCTCAGTAATTCCTACGAATACTAGGCATAGCACCGACGCCCGAACGCTGAACGGGAACCCACGGACCGGGACCCCACCTCCAAATCCCGGGGTGTCTTTGACTGCAAAGGTACTTGGCTTGGGGCTCGACGCCAGTACATCGATCGCGTACCCGTCGGGTCACTCCTCTTGTCCTGGAATCGAAGCCGCCCAGGGCGCACTACTCGTCCACACACCATTTCCACCGCGCGCCGTACCAAGTCTCGGGCTCTCTCTCCCTCTCTCCGAGGGCCCTTACACACTAGTACATACCCTACCTAGGTAGTTGCCTAGGCAGGTAGATAGCCAGCCAACTCCCTACTACGATCGCTGTGTGGCGGTCGCCCATTCTAGCCCGTCCGTTGCAGCCGGCTCTAAAAAGGTGAGACGAGACCACTTGCAGTGAGTGTCTGGCGCAAAGACAAGATGTTACTTACTGACTTCTCCTTTAGTATTATCCCACTAGTGTCGCTATCCGTACCGCGCCTTGGGTCTTGTAAACTTTGCGCTTGCTCCGTACCTAGTATTCAACCCGAGCGGAACCCCCCTCCCTCCCTCAAGAAGGAGAAAGCAACCCTGCATCAATCAGCCCAGGTCGGATTAAGCCCTCACTCAGTCTGCAAGTGGGAAAACGAAGAAGAAGAAGAAGAAGAAGAAGAAACGAAAAAGAACCCAGGGCGGGCTGCCGCATCTCAGATCAATCAACAGTCCATCGCCCTTTTACCACCACTGCCGCCCCGTCTTCTTTTCCCCAATCTGTTTCTTCTTCTTCTTGTTCTTCTTGTTCTTCTTGTTCTTCTTCTTCTTCTTCTTCTTCTTCTTCAGCTGCTGCTTTTCCGCCTTTCCCCTCTTCCCTCACCGTCCATCAGTCTTCTTTCTCTTTTGAACCAGAGCAATGTCCTATCGACCTTCAGCCACCGAGGCTACGATTGCAGACATTGGCTAAGACCAGACGGTCGACCCTTCACTGATCCCTCGCCCGCTCACTAATTAACTCTCGGCCGCCCACCCACAACTCGACTCTCACTCATACTCTCACACACACTCCCATGACCTCCATCCCTTGGCCATCGCCCCATCTTTTTGCCTGGGATTCCCGGCGCGGCTTATAGACCCGTTTCATATCGGCCCTCTCTGTAGCACGCCGGGTTCCAACCAGTTTCAATCCTCCGTGACGAGGGGATCCCCGGTCGCCCAGCCGACCCGCAACCCATTTCGTGCCTGTGACCGCACATAACCCGCTGGCGGTGCGCCGCCATCGAGCCCTTCTCACAACATACCTCCCCCGTGCCGGGCTCACTATGGATGAGGCTGTCCGTTCGTTCGGCAGGGGCATCTCCCGTGCTGCCCGCAGCGTCCGCAAAAAGGTCCAGCAAGACCAACCTTCGTCCGATACCTCCTCCTCCTCCTCCTACTCCTCCTCGGCCGCATCGCCGTCGGCCCCATCCCTGACCGCTGCTTCTCCCAGCGCTGAGGCCACCGCACATGCTCATGTTCATCCTCATCCTCATCCTCATGCACCCAACGCTCAACCCGATCTCGAAGCCCAACATCCGACTCACACGCCAACTCATTCGCAATACACGGCCGTGCCGCTTCTCTCGCCGCCGCCGCCGCCGCCCTTCACCCCGACTGCGCCGGAGCCGGCTTCGTCGCCTGCCCACACTGTGCCTCATAGCCATGTCCTCCCTACGCTGACCCTGGGGCCATCAGCCCAATACCCCAATCACGACGATGCATCACTTCCTCAACCTCTCACCGCTCACTCCACTGGTGCTTCATCCACCTCTGATGCCCAGACCTTGACTAACAATATCACTACCCAAACCCTCACCGTCCCTGCCACCCTATCTCAGCCCGTATCACCTTTGTCACCTTCATCGGCTGCGCTTCACTCGCCCGGTACGGCTCAGCTCTCTCCCTCATTTACTCCATCTGCCATATCTTTCGCACCGCAGATTCATCCTAATTCCCCGTCACCCCAACCCCTCAACCTCTCAGCCGCCGCCTCGCCCGCTCAGTACATACCCTCGCCTCTCGAGTCACCCCTCCCCCTCGAGCTCGAGCAACAAATCTCCGGCAAAGATGGCGGCTCGATCCGGCCCCAGAGCGCCCGACCTCGCACATCCCGATCCCGGCGTGACTCGGTCATCGAGAAAGTCGCCTCCCTGGACCCCGCCGCCGCCCCCGCAGTATCGGCCCCAAGACGGGCAACAGCCTCATGGACCTTCCACCCGAACTGCACCTCATGATCATCGACTACCTCGAGTTCGGCGAGCTTGAAAACCTGCGCCGCACCTGCCGCTTCTACCGCAACTTCCTCACCAAACAGACCATCCGGGACCTCTTTGGCGAACAGTTCCGGCTCGCCTTGCTGGCGCACTGCTACATTTGCTTAAAGTACGACCCCACCCGCGGAAGCCTGCTCTGGGCCGACTACAACCACCCCCGCTACCCGCTCGCCAGTAAGTGCGTCGACTGTGCGTACCAGGAGGACGAACTGGCCGTGGGCAAGAAGGTGGCCCTAGGCAACTATGCCAGCGTGTGGATCTGCCGGTGGTGCGGATATCCCGTCGCGAGCGCCGCGGCGCCGAACCAGCCCGAGTTCCACAAGGAATGCTACAGCCATTACAACAACGTGCTTCTGGTATATTTCGTCTTGGGCTGGATTCAGTTGAGTCTCGGTATTGTCGCCTCTGGGCTATGCTGGAGGTTCTTCCGTGACGAAGTATTGGTCTTGGTGGCTGCAATTGTAAGTTTTTTTTTAGTTTTTTTTTTTTTGCCATCACGGACATCGTTTGGAGGTGGCTTTTGCTGACTCGAACAGGTCAACTTCGTTTTGATGTGGTGGTGCCTGGCCTTTCTTGTTGTCCGAGGTGAACACAAGCGCACATATCACTTTACTGGTATTCTCGAAGCCGCAATCCTCGGCCTCTGGTGCTTGCCTCTCTACGTCCTTATCAACGACGTGGAACGCGGCGTAGAAGGAGCATGGGATAGAAGGGTTCTCGTGACCCTGATCTTCATTGTGTTGAACATGTACGTCGTATCTCCGTTACTATCCCATGCCAACCCGCCACTCACATAAGCAGGGCTTTTCGCCTGTTGAACCTCCTCGGCAACATCATCCTCACGCTCGAATGGCGACACTTTGCACGCAAGAAGCCCAGGCTTACGCCGGCTGGCCGGTTCGCCAACATGGTCCTGGCCTTCCTCGTCTATTGGACTTACCCGCAGGCCGTCGAGCAGGAATATCCCCGCAGTATCACTTCATCAATACCGGCCGACGGCGTGTCAAGAGAATCCTCGCCGAGAGGAACGCCCAGAGGCAGCGGGAGCAGCTGCACGTAATGACCATGATGTACTGAAAACGAATATCGAAATCGCCTTCTTTGGAGGAGTAATGCGTATGGCTGGAGGTAATGAGGGGGGTGTGGTAATTATGGGGCGTCGCTGGGCTCGATATGAGAAGCGTGAAGCAGATGGGGCTTTTGTTTTTTGTCTCGGGAGCGCCTGCCACGTCTTTTACGCCGAGACGGCCGACTGTCATGGCGTACTACGGCGCAAATAAGACGGAAGGACCGCATATGCATGATTGCAGGTAATGATATCCTGCCCAGCAGCCTGTTGGATCATACAGCACGACACTGGCGCTGGTGATGATCCATGTTTAGCAGCGACGATAACTCCCCTTTCCTGAGCATGTTTTCTGGCAAGAAGACGAATAAGAGTGTAGAAATTTCCCCTCTCGGCTGATGTACACGCCCCCAAACGTGGGCAAACAGTTGAGTGAGAAAACAGCTGAGTGAGAATTGAGTCTCCGGTTCATGCGGACTCGAGCTGATCAGCAGATACGAGACGTTCGTTGCCCTGATGTCACTCACTCATTCTTTTTGCAGGCAGGACATGTTGATACTTGCAACAGAGCCAGGTTCACCTCGCCGTCATCAATCTTTGACCCTCATTTTCCGCCACCTTGCAGTGTCGACTTTCGAGCCAAGCCATGGTCTGAGCACGCTCGAGCAAAGACGTACGCCGTCTCGTCAACATTTCCCTCTCCAGACCGACCCAGTCCTTAGATACTTGGACACTACCATTGAGATGACGGCCGCGAGCATGACCCCTCCACCAAAGATCCAGGTCCCCTGGAATTCCCTCTGGACATCCGCCGGTCCGCCTCCCTGCAGCCTCTGCGCTGCGCCTGCGATCGGGTTCCCGACCAACGCGCCGAAGCTAGCAATCGTATATCCCATGCCCATCCGCGTTCCGTACTCGGACAAGTCATCCGTCAGATTCGCGATCGTGGCCGGCGGTAGCGAGACCATGCCTCCGGAGATGAACCCGTAGACAATGGAGGTGGCGATGAGCCCCGGCAGGTCGTGAGCGAAACGGAAGAGGAAGAGCACGATGGCGGAGCCGATGCATCCGGGCAGCATTATATTCATGCCGCCGTACTTGTCGGCAAGCCAGTTCGGGGCCAGACGGCCGAAGAGGCTTGCAGCGTTCATGGCGCTGAGGAGGTAGAAGGAGGTGTCGGGGTCGACGCCGAGGCGAATGGCGTACGCATCGACGTAGAAGAAAGGCACGTATACGGAGCCGATCATCAACGCGAAGGCTCGGGATGTTGTGAGCAGAATTGTCGGACAACGACGTCAGAGGTTGATTTCCAGACTCACCGATACAAAAGGCAACGTAGGGGGTGTCCCTGAAGTGCCCGAGACGGAACAGGGCTCCACGGCGCTTGTGATTTGGCCGGAGACGCATGATGGCGATGCACACCAGCAGACTTCCGGTCACGATGAAGGCAAACACCCTGACGGCCCATGGAAAGCCGGTCGAGACGATGAGGCGCCTCTCCATGACGGGGTACACGATACCCGCTTCGGCCACGCATCAGCAACCACTCATGCTTCGATTGTTGACCCAAGGCCGTCAAGAACTCACCCAAGCTGCTCCCCGTGGCAGCAATGCCAATCGCCATCATCCTCCTCCGCCGGAAGTACAGCGGGATCACAGCGACGCACGTCAGGCCCAGCAAGCCGCTGCCGATGCCGACGCAAAAGGCCTGCGCAAGAAGAATCTGCCAGTACTGCGTGCACAGGCTGAGCATGAAGAGACCCGAGGACGTCATGGCAGTACCGCAGATGAGGATGAAGCGTAGGTAGCCCGCGTCGAGAAGCCAGCCGGCGCACACGCCGATGAGCATCATCAGAAAGATCTGGGTGGAGCCAATCCAGGCAATGGTTGAGGGATTCGTGTCTGGCAGGAGCTCGTTGGAGTAGTAAGCTTGGAAAACGCCGAAGGAGTTAGTTAGACCCCTCGGGAAGGGCGCGTCAGCAAGACTGGCCGTGACTTTGCACACGCAGGCACGTTCTATCTTCATGGGTGGCACACCATGTGTTGGCAAAGAGGATCCAGCTCCCCAGGACCTGAAGCCAGGCGACGACGCCTTGGTCCATGGGCAACTCCCCAGCAGCATCGTGCACAGGCTCATCGTTACTTGCCGGCAGCGCTGTCCGGCCCGTTTCCGCATCGGATGGCATGACGGTCCGCGACATCTCATCGGAATCGCTGTCCAAGTTCTTTAATGCGGTCGTTTTATAAAGAAGACGGCTGACAAAATAAGCGAAAGAGATGACGGTCCTAGGGAAACGAAGGGTCTCGGGAGGCCGGACTTGGTAACTTGTATTGATCTTATATCGAGGCCGATGTAGCCGGCTCGGTCGAGACACGCGCATGGGGAAGCAAGCCGATCGTAACATTCTGAGGAAGCCGACATGCTGGAGGGGGAAAAGTGCTTCACGAGTGGATTGAAAATGCAGCGAGAAAGAAACTTGCACCTCGAGTCTCTACCGAAAGAGTCTAGCTCGTCAAGCAACCAACAGGAACCTGACATCGTCGGCGCAATGCAAGGAAGCCCGGCCGCTAAACGACAACTCATGTAGTTTATTGTATGGGACTTACGCCCTTTGGAGCGACCCTTGCAAGCGTCGATTGTGGGCTGAGCCGAACGAATGGAGGGGAGCAGGGTGTGTCAATATACTCCGAGATATCTTGCTTCCCAAGCCGAGATAGGACGGGGCGAATGAAAGTGCATCGCTTTCTGGCAAGGGAAAACGAGGGACAAGTCGAAAGAGGACGGGTGTTGCCTCCCAACTGAAAACAAGCACTTGACTTGACCAAATGAGACGAATTGCGTCCGAGGTGATACATGAAGCCTGTATCATCATCGTCCATGGATAGAGAAGGTAGGGTAAGCCCCTCGGCTTGATCAGCTTCGGCTTCGGCTCCGGCTACATACGGCTCACTTCAGTGGACACAAGCAATGAGGAAGAAGACGCCAATTGGATTAAACAAAAAGGGGTTTTCAGTCTTATAAGCAGCTTTATCCGATTTCTTTCACAAGACGCACTTGATTGATATGCTGGTTTGCACCATGAAGTTGTGGCAGCAAAAGCCAAAAACAAAAAGATAAGAACCCGTAAGAATGGCTGAACCAATCGCGGTGAGGATTTGAGCCTCACGCGGGGGTCGAACCCGCAACCTTGAGATTAAGAGTCTCACGCTCTACCGATTGAGCTAGCAAGGCGGGTCTTGTTGTTCTTGTTGGTCAAGTTCGTAGTTCTCAATCTCAAGTATTTCTTCTTCGGCCTCGAAACCGCTGTGTTCCCTCTTTGGATTCTTAATCCGCCAACAAGCCTCTCACAACCTCCTCCAGGGTATCTGTCCCCCTTCGCACCTTGAACCCTCCATACGTATCCGCAGCCAGAATACCACCCGGCAAAAAGCTTCTAGTCATCTCCGCAAGCATGCCCGCCATCGGCTCTTGGAAGGCTCGCGCGAAGAACCCTTCCAACTGTTCGTCTCTCACCAGCCTCAACTCGACCTCTTTTTCCAGGGCCGCCTCAAACGCCCTCTGGACGTCCCGCGTCGAATATGGCCGCGGACCCTGTAGGTCAAAGGCATGGGGGTTGTGTGGCAACGGCGACGACCCCGTGCCGAGCACTTGCGCCGCGCACGTTCGGCCGATGTCTTTCACTGACACCTGTTGTTGTTGTTTTTTGCGAATCAGTAATCAGCCACACCAACCACATTACCAGTCGGCGCAGCCGTCACGTACGTACCATGGGGATTCTCAAGTCTTCGGGGCACAAGACCGAGTAGAAGAACGGCGACTCGGCGTTGAGAGTCTCAAGCGTCGCCTCCCAGTTTTCCATGAAGTAGGCGCACCGCACAAAGACCACTTCAGGGGCGGCGCCGGCAAAAGCTTGCTCGGCCTCATAGTTTGTCTTGATATCTCCCTATGTTTACGCGTGTTACTCACCCACGAGTCTTGTGGGGCTGCTGTTTACCTGCACTCTTTGGGCCAAACTCACCGTGCCATGGTCCAAGTGAGCCCCCGTTCTCGACACGTACACCAACCGCTGCACGGTGCCCCCCGCCCGTCCGATGGCATACTTCACATTTGCAGCCATCTCCCGTGCCCTCGCTGTCGGCTTAGACTCGGAGTACAATGGCGGGGTGATGGTCACAACAGCGTCAGCGCCAGCCAACTTGAGGGTTCCGACGTTGGCGACGTCGCCCTTGTTGGCCGTGAATCGTGGATGATTTCGGAACTCGGCAGGTACCCTTCCCAAGTCTCTGTAGACTCCCGTAACGTATGGATGGGAGGCATCATCTAATAGGGCTCGGATCGTTGCCTTCCCAGTCTTGGGTGACGCCGGGACGACAAAGACGTGCATCGCGAGTAAATGGTGGTGGTGCTCTTCGAGGTTGCTGGATCAAACCAGCCAGCCGCCCGACTAATATCGGCAACTGACCACAATCGCCGAATCTCGGTTGTTGGGAGCTCGTAAAAACATATATAAGAATCGCTGTTTGCCAATTACATGACATCATACGAGAAAGGTCTAGATTCGCCTCTATCGGTTGCCCGCATCCTGCACCTCGCCTTCGCGCCCCGTCCATGCGTCAGTGGCTGGCTATGTTTCACTCCCAAAGCTTCTCAACCCGATTCCTCAAAGAGAGACTTCTATGAGTGAGTCATATGAGCCGAGCCCGAGAGCTTCACCGGTCGACGCCTTGAAACCTCTGCAACGTATAGTGCCCTATCAAACTCCCGAAAACTCAAGAGTTGCTCAAGCGGGTGGTGCACAACAGGACAATGTATTTGAATATAAGCTAGTTATACCATAGACATATGCTAAGCTACACCTGGCGGTTCTCTACATCCGCTTTCGCTTCCTGTTAGGTAGTCATCCCAGAGTGAGGGAGGGGGTTGTCCCAACAAAAAGGTTTAGAAGGCCACGGAGGAAACTCCGACTGGGCTGCCTTTACCTTAAGCATCACCCTCAACCCCTCCCGGCACTAGCTTCAAGGAACTGGGTGAGCTTTGTCAGTCCTGACATTTGTGGCAGCCGAGCCTCAATGTGGCTTACCTGGCAGCAATGTCCCTTCGATAGAACATGCCTTCAAAGTCTATGCTTTGGACCCCCGCGTAAGCAGCTGAGACTGCTTCTTCGAGAGTTGCCCCGGTCGCTGCTACGGAAAAGACACGGCCACCAGCCGTTCTTAGTTCGCCGCTAACTCGTTCGGTGCCTGCATGGAAGATGTGCACACCTGGAAAGGGTGAGCGTCTGTCTCGTCGAAGCGTCAATCGGCTTGCTCACCTGGGGGAGGCGTGTGCATCTGGACGACATCACCTTTGCGATATGACCCTGGGTACCCGCCCGCCGCGACAGTGATGTTACAAGCGAATTCCGAAGGCGCACTCAAGTTGACGTCGGCAAGCCTCTCCTCCACACATGCGAGAATGAGCTCAGGCAGAGCCTCGTCCGGCAGGAGCAGTATCATACTCTGCGTCTCGGGGTCTCCAAACCGAGCGTTGTACTCAAGAACTTTAGGCCCTGATGCTGTCATCATTATTCCTGTAAAAAGCATGCCGTTGAATGGTCTACCTGTGAGCCCTGGTGAGTTGCTGTGCTCCCCAGCGAGGTAACCTGACGGACTCACCCTCCAGCTCAAGACCACGAACTGTTGGTCTAATGATGGTTTCTTCAATTTCGGCCATCTCCGCGGCGGAAACAGACAAGACAGGTGTGTACACGCCCATGCCGCCTGTGTTCAATCCCTTGTCACCGTCGTGAGCCCGCTTGTGGTCTTGACCAGGAGGCAATGTCAGGATCGAACTTCCGTCGGTGAAGGTGAGAAGGCTGATCTCGTAGCCTTCCAAGTACTCCTCAACAACGACCGTCTCGCCAGCTTTTCCGAATTTTCTGCTGAGCATTATCTCTTCCAACGCTTTCTCTGCCTGTTTGGGCGTCTCGGGAACAACAACTCCCTTCCCCGCGGCGAGGCCGGCGGCCTTGATGACGACTCTGCGGCCCGGCCTCTTCAGAGACGCCTTGGCCTTCTCATAGTCCATTTTAGAGAAGGTCTCATATGCGGCGGTTGGGATCTTTCGCCTGCGCATAAAATCTTTTGCCCAGTCTTTTGATCCTTCGATTATAGCCGCCTGCTTGCTCGGTGCGAAACAGGGGATTCCGTCTGCGCCCAAGTCAGGCTGAGGTACCAGCGAAAAAGAGGTCCGTCCAGACTTACTATTACGAAAGTGATCGCCCAAGCCTCCGACAACATGGTCATCAGGCCCAACGACAACGAGATTAATGCAGAGCTTCTGCGCCAGCTGCACAAGTCCGGAGTAGTCGCTCTCTGCTATATCCTGGCAGTTGGAGGCTTTCGGAAGCACCTCAGTGCCGGCGTTCCCAGGCGCGATCCAGACATGCTCGACGAGCTGTGAGCGCGTCAGTTTCCAGGCAAGGGCGTGCTCACGACCTCCCTTGCCGACCAGAAGGATCCTGAGCATGCGATCTTTAGCAGCCATCGCTGGCGTTGATGGCATATGATGGACGCGAAACACAAGTGGCGATGGTGGTAAAAGGGTTGGAACCCAAAAGCCAACGAGCATATTTTTGATTGGGTATTATCATGGAGCCGTTGAGGTGGTGAAGAGTTTCGCGACCGCATCTCAGTGGAACTCAAAATTCACCCGTGGAGGACCGCCACGGTTGAATCTCACCTTTTCGGTGATCTTCCCCCACATCAACTCATCGTCAACCAGATAACAGCTTCCAACTAGGAGCCAATGGTCCCCTCTCGGCCGCGCAATGAACGGCATGCGGCCCCCGAAGAGGATGACGACCTCGTCGCCCGGCTGCATCATCTTGGGTCCGATGCCCACACGTCCATCGCGAGTCACAAACACCCGCCGGCTGTTCGAGTACGTCCGCACCCCGGCGCCAAAAGCCTGCAACTTCTCCTCCCGTCCCGGATGCCCGAACCCGTCTGCCATCGGCGGAAGGCCAAACTCGGCCATCTGGGTAAGAAACGTCTCTGCAAGGTCTCGAACCTCCTCGTCAAGCTCTTCGCGTGGCTTCCCCGTCCGGTCATCGAAGAGTGGGTTGAGGCCCCCGTGCTTCTGGCTGAGAAGATGGCTGTGTCCCATGATCGACCCCAGAACACCGGCCAACACGGCCTTGCAGAATGCTATATCGAGCAGACTGCCGTCTCGATAGTGCCGTCCGCACCTGGGCGCAACGGGCACACCGAAAAGTTGTTCTCAAGCGTCCACGATAGCCCATGCTGTTACCCGCGAACCCCACCCAAAGTCGAGCGTCTCACTTGTTTTCTCCACCATGTCTACATGATACCCGTCCGACGACAAAACCCTTGGCTGCACGGGATCGTCTCGGACGGGGATGTCGCGAAGCTCGGCAAAGTACCGGAAGTGCCCGTCGCAAAAACCGGCGAGATATGCCCCTTTGAACACGAAGCAAGTCCTCTGGTCAAACCATTTCGGCACCCACGACGGATAGTCCCCAAGACTCGGATCTTCGTTATGCTGTACATGATGCAGAACGTCCAAAATCCTCGGCTGCTTCCGCATGAGGAACCGCGTCAGATCGCAGTAAACCAGCACCGTATCTCTTTTGTAATCCGGCCGCAGAGCCCTCGGCCGCCCAAAGTTGAGACCAGGCGCGAGCCCGTTCACGAAGTTGTTGACACGTGTGAAGCCCCGCCGGATCAGACGGATGCGCCAGCTGTCATTGTTGTGAAAGACTTGCGTCAGCGCCAGCACGGGGTTCAGTCCCTCGTCGCAGATGCCCAGTAGAGAAAACACCTTGTCGCGGTCGTCGGTCGCCTGTAGCGTCCGGGTAAGTTCGAGCAGGCCGAGAAACGAGCCGATTGATCCCTCAACTTCGGGCCGGCTCTGGATCATGGTCGGCTGGCGGCGCACCAGTATCAGATTCCACAGCTCGTATGGTCTTTGAATCGAGATTTCCCCTTTCCAGCGGGCGAGTACTACTAGCGACGCGATCAGGTCGAAGAAGGACATCTCCAGGTCCTCGATCTTGGCAATTGCCCATGTCGATGCCACGACTTCTTGTACAACCAACACCGGTTAAAGTACTGCCGCTCAAAGACTTGGCCCAGATGGACCATGCAGGTATCTGGTAGGTCATCAACCATACTTCTCATCAATTGCTGCACCGCTTCGGGATCAATTTGCGCAGCGTTCGGACCGGGATGAGGGTATTCTCTGATCCTCGCGAGCCTCCCCGCGGCCAGGAATGCCTCTTGCGTTCCCGAAGTCTTGAGTCTCAGCCAGACAATCACGCGCGCGGCATGTTTATAAACCAGCCTCATGTACTGAACCTGGCGAGAACGCTCGTCCAAGTTCGACTGGTCGATGCAAAGAGCATCGATCCACAATCGGCGCACCTGCGTCGGCAAGCGCAGAGAGCGCAAGGCGTCCTCTAGATTTGGTTTGACAGGCAAAGGATACCCCTGTAGCCAGATGTAATCCCTTGGTTCGTCAGTGGAGTCTCCTCAGGTATAGGACAATGCCTCATAGGGAGGCGCATCTTCGACATTGACGATTTGCAGATGCGCTTCGAAGGGTTCTTCGCCCGAGCCCGGGTGTAGGAAGAGTAGGCGCGTGAATGGCGGCGTTCGACTCTGTTCTGAGATGGGCGGTAGAGGCTCATACCGGCACGAGCTATTTCGTTCCATCATTTCTATATATTCACTCGGTGCCGCCAACCTCTTCGAGTCCAGGTTGGTTGGCTGGCTCCAGGAGCGGAGTTCAACCTTGGCGAACACGGCTGACTAGATGGTATCACGTGTGCTTCCTCGATACATGTATTCCATTGTCAGAGTCGGACATGGTTCGCCCGGCGCTGCAGGGGTACATACTGTGCATGGTGTCATTCGACTGGACGCCAGACCTCAGCCGCTGGCGCTAGATGGTTGATACATGAGGCCTTGGGCAGTGTTGGGCAAGGCACTCAACAATTTGCAGTGGTACAAAGTGACGTGAAAGACATTCGTAGCCATGCAGAAATAAGCGCGTTGACACAAAGGGCCAACTCATTGGCCGCATGAATGATGAACGGCTCTCCCGAGACGTTCGGTCTTGAGCTGCAACTGTGCTGTCAAGTTTTTGGCCCTGGTATAAGCCCTTGGGTTCTTCCGCATCCGATTCTGGGGTATCATTACAGTAAAAATAAGTTGCAGCAACGCTTGCTGCCCATCACATCCTGACTCCTCCTTACCGAGGTTGTGTGCCCCAAGTCTCCTGACCATTATCGAGCTTTAAGCTGGTACACAGGGCTTTCAGCGCTAGCCGATGGTACCGGGAATACATCTTTACTCATCGGATTTCAGGTTCCTTCATGAAATCCGGAATGGTGAGACCGGCTTCGAGCACGGAAAGGTCCCAGGGGTCGGCAGGTTCCTCATCCGCCCCTCATTCGCAACCTGCTACGCAATCTTGTTAGTGGCACAACTGTGAATGGATGAAAACCATACTTGCATGGTGCGTAATGTCCAGGTCGGCGTTGGGGGCGTCATTGTCAGCCGCATAGATCTTGATGGATCGAAGATGGGTATCCTTTCCATTCTGGTGGTTCTCCAGAATCTGCATTTGGAACACGTAGGAGACCAGCGTATTACCGTCTGGGCCGCCACCGGCACCGACAATCGGAACCTGCTGCCAGCCAGATGGTTGCGACATTTCCATCGTGGCGAACTGGATTAGGTTGTTCTCACTAGTGCCGGACTTGAAGATGATCTTGGTAGGCGTGTAGGACTCGTCCTCATTGTAGTCCACGAAGAAGCGAATATCTCTGATGCCGACCCGCTTGATGAAGTATACTGTTAACTTATGAGGTTGGGGTCCATCGGATCTATCGCCAGTTAGTGGACCCGGTTGCCAGTGCTGGCAGTCGAAATTGTAGAACAACATACTGCCAATAGGTCTTCAAACTATCATTGCGCAGCTGCTCAACACCGTTGCCCTGCTTGTGACTGCTGACGGTGAACTTTCCCAGATTGGAGATCTCCTTGAGCCCGGCGGCAAGGGAATCAAACTCGGGCTCTTCGTGGTCTCCGACATGATCCCCGTTCTCGCCGTCCTCAACGCTGGTGTCGGTACCGGATATCTCGCCGAGGTCATCGAGGGGCATACTGATGCCTTCTTCGTCAGAGTACTCCGGGATCGGCGCGTTGCGTAGATATCCCTCCATGCCGGCGCCGGCTCTCATGGCCTCCCAGTCAACGCGCTGTGAGGGAAAGGCTTCGCCGTCGCTAGAAATGTGGTCGTCTGGATGTGAGCTACCTGGCAGGTGAAATGAGTCAGCAATTGTGTTAAGCATACAATGAAACAATCACGACTCCCATACGCCTCCCGCTTGGGCAATCGTCTGAAGTCTACTGCCGCCGGGGCCGCATGAACCAGGGAGGGTCGGCGGATGGTCCCGGTGCTCAATCAAAATCTCGTGCACACTCATTCGAGGATGGACTCTCCAAACCACTCAACCGCCACCAGCGGTTTGCTTCTCGAATGTCTATTGTCGGGATGCGCAATTTCGTGAGAGAATGAGAGCAAATGAAGCCCTTGTCTTTGGGTTGCAGCGAAGGTACGAGGAGGGCTTCTCATCAAATCGCGACCAAAATGAGATCCCTGCCGAGGAGAAACCACCCTTGTCTGCTTCATTCGACGACAAACGACACACCTGAGCGCTCTCTCGCTTGTTTCGGTAGAGTGTAAAATGAGAGAATTAGATGAGAGGATAGCAGCTACGGCGGCCGGTGAGTGTAATGGCCACACTGCTGTGCAAATTGGTGGGCAGCAGGGAAGACATGCAGGCGTAACTTCAACGCAATAATAACCACGACTTTTCAAGGGTTAAACAAAAAGACGTAAATAACCCACCGTTCGGACCATGAGTTCTGGTAGCTCTGCGGTCGTAGTAATCGTTCATCCACTGCTCTGCATGATCGGCACCCAGGTCGAGGCCGTCACGTCCGTTGCTGAGCTGCTCCGGGCTCTGCAGATCAGGTCGTGGGCGGCTGCCATGAAAGTTTCCCCGCTGTTGGTCCTCCATTGCCGACTTCAGAATTGAAATGCACAATCCGAATATCGAGGGCTGGTCAGCGTGCGCACCTTGTGAAGAAAGGGACGTGTTGATGCTCTTGCAGCGTTCATCACATCGAATCACGTGGGCCACCAGCTGCGTCACGTGTCTCGCTTGTCGGTGTGAGCGGCTCACCGACGCAGCATCGTCAAGACACCTGCTTCTCGATTGGAACTAATCTTTACACTATGCAAGTGCCCGTCCAATTGAGCCTGTTGGGCTCATTCTATAAGAGCGGACGTTTAACTTGGACCAACAAAGACTGGCATGAGCAGCCAATGGCAGCATCGTTGACTTATTTCCATGAATGTAATCAAAGTTCTACATCAGCGTAGACGCCAATACACAGCGAATCTCTAGTACTAATCGCATTCGTTCCGTAGGGAACATCGTGCGGGTTGGCTGAATCTACCTAGGTATTTGAGTGTAATAGCAAAATCAACATGATTGAGCCTAAACGTACTGGTCTCACTGTGCATTATCGAGTTGAGAGGTGGGACTGCAACATGTAAACATTACTGGATGATTGACTCGCAGACAGGATAAAAGCGCCAAAAGACATAGGTTTGCAACACATTGTCACTTATCGGTCATGCAAATTCCAAGTGTCCGAGGTTGGGAAGTACGCATGGCATGAGACACAATGGGTAATCGATTCACAAGGAGACATGCCCACAACTGATCAGGTAGGCAAAAAGCCAAGTTAAACAAGCAATTACATTGCACTTTTCCTGCCAGCAAAAGAGAAGAAGAAAAACTATGCCCATCCAATGATCAGACCATATAACCCCCCGGGGTCCATCCCAAAACGCCGGCCAGAGAGATCAAGGTATCATACAGCGCATTGAACAATATGTTATGCACATGAGGCCCAAGTGCCGTCTATGAATAAGAAACGCGACGCCGCTTGGGTTCCTAGGCACCGAGGGAGCTGCGCTTCTTCTTCAGCTTCTTCTCCTTCTTGGGCGTCTCGTCGTCCTCGTGCTTTCGCTTCTTCTTGCCGCTGTCGGTAGGCTTGATAGGCGTCTCGTCAGCCTCGTCCTCGCCCTTCTTGAGCTTCTTCAGCTCCTTCTTGCTGAAGACTACGGGCGTGCCGTCCTCGCCGAGCTGGACGTCGCCGCGCTCGAACTTGCGCTTGAACTTGGACACGCTGATGCCAGCGGCCTCGGCGAGGCGCTCGTAATCCTTTTCGCTCAGCTTCGCGGGTGTACCCTTGATGCTCTTGCTCTCCTTGACAGGAGTCTCGGCTGCTGCAATGGAGACACGCTTCTTGTCCTTCTTTTCCTTCTTCTTGTCCTTTTTGCTCTTCTTCTCCTCTTCGCTGGCGTCATTCATCTCCTCGTCCTCGTCATCATCGCTAGCAGCATCCTTCATCTCCTCATCGACGACCTGGATAAGCTTCTTGGACTTCTTCTCCGGCTTGCCGTTGATCTCGGCATCTTCGATGCCGTCGGCGTCGGCGTTGTACTTGCGGGACTCCTTGAGGTTGAAGCCGCCGGGGTGGTGAGCTGGCCATCGGGACCAACACCCACGCCCTTGGGCAGGAGAGGCTTGCCCTCCAGCTTGCGGAGCAGGTTCTCGAGCTTGATGCGGCTGGTCAAGCCAAGCATGCTGCGCTCCTCCTCATCGTCCTGGTTCTCCATGTCGCCAAGAGCATCGACGCGCAGGCCGAGAGCGGTCTTGGCGGCGAGGGAACGGGCAATCTTTCCCTTATTCTTGCCAGTAGCCTGGCCGACGAGGGAAGAATGGTAGATGATACCATACTTTGGTGTGTCATGCTTGGTCTTGAGAGCACGGAATAGGGCCTTCTCGGCACCGAAAATCTGGATGGTGGATGAGGGAGCCTTGGCCAAGCTGATCAGAGAACCGGCATGGGCGATGAGGCGAGCACCGACGAGGTAGCCGACGAGGGCAGTCAAATTGGGGGCAAGAGCGCGCATGCGGCTCTCCAAGTAGTTGGAAAGCGAAGCACGGTACTCAGAGTAGGTAATGACCTGCTGAGCCAGCAACTGAATGTTCTCCAAATCTTCAGGGGTGATCTCAGTTCCCATGGAAATCTCTGCAGCGGTCTTGACGGGGGCCTCGAGTTCCTCGGGAGGATGTCGGAGAGGTCGGCATCGTTGAAGTCCTGGCGCATGCCAACAGCAACGACGAGGCGGGCGTACACCAGGTTGTCGTTGAGGATCTTGGCAAGCTCGGGGAAGTGCCAGCCGTACCATTCCTTGGTGCGCATGGCGTAAACGTTGAGCTCCTTGTCGAGGTCGTCAATCAGCTTGATCGCCTGGACAACCATCGCGTCGACCTTGTCGGCAGAAAACTTGAGCTTGTGTCGCGAGATGGAGTGCGACAGACCAAGGGCCATACGGTCCATGGTCTCGGTGGTGAGGCCGGGAATCAGGGACGAGAGATTCTCGCGGACAGCACGGAACAGGTCCTGGGAAGCGGCCTCGGAGACAGCCTGGATGTTCAAGTCGGGAAGCTTGCCAATGGCAGTACCGAGCTTCAGGTCGGCAACAGCAATGGTTGCCTTCTTCTCGTCCTTGAGCTCCTTGAGCAGGTTGGCGAGCAACGGCGGGACGCGACCCTCCTTGAGGCCGGCGGCCTCCTCGACGGCGACGGCGGAGCTATCGAACTTGACGAATGACTTCAACTTGAGCCTTTGCGACGGTCAGCATTATTTTACCAACACACAGTGTTTCCTGCGATTGGGCCCGCCGAGTCGTAACGCGTTTGCGTTGTCTCGTGCGTTTCGTGCGAATCGACTGCCATTGGCTTTCTTGGGAACGCGACTTACATTTCGTTGATCTTCTCCGAAGAGGTAGGGCCCGAAGAGAGCTCATCGCGCTTCAGAAGCTTTTTGTCGGCAGCCTTGAACAGACCGTAGCTATGATTTTTCGTTAGCTTCAATCAAGTTCCCAGGAAGTCCCTTTTCCCCCCCCAAGTCAAAACGTACCCTGCCGGCGTTTCGGCGAGAACGAAGAGAGACATATTGAGTGCTGTCGAAACTCTTCTAATCTAGCCTGTCCGTTCCCTCGGGTGAATTCCTCCGCTCGTGGGTTTATAAGATGTTGTCGGCGGAGGCAGGTTTCCAGAGCGGATTGGTGTTTGGAAATATTTTTTTCTTAATCCAAGCTCCACCAGTTTTTTTTTCGATGCTGCAGACCTTTGGGCGGGCCCCACACCCAATTGGCAAGTGGGATGGCTCGGAGCGCGTAAAGTTAGTTCCGAAGATAAAGAAGGGGGGAAAAAAGGAAAAAGAGAAGAAAAACAAAAAGGCCGGACAGATGCACCGCCACATATGGATGGCCTGTGCACAAGTGGCTGCGCGGTATACTGCGTAATGCTCGGGGGCGGATGTGTACTTGGTTGGCTGGCTGAGACTGGCTGGGACCTGGCAGCTGCCCGTCGCCATTTGATTTGGTTTGGTTGAGAGAGTTGGTCCTTAAGGCAACGACCATAGCTACCTCTGTCTGCGCCTCCACACGACCGGCGTCATCATCTCCAGCTCTCTCTCGAATCGAGCATCCATAATTCTGTCAAGATGGAGGGTCTTTTCTTCAACGTCAATAGCGGGTGGGTTTTGTTTCCGTGATACGTGAAGTGCGCGCGACGGATGGCTAACGTGTTGCAGCTACATCGAGGGAATTGTCCGTGGCTACAGGAATGGCCTTCTCACGAGCTCCAACTACAGTAACCTGACGCAGTGCGAGACCATTGATGGTTAGTCTATCTCTCTCCCCCCCCACCTATTCAACGAGATTCGTGTCTGACCTGGCTCTAGACCTGAAGCTGCAACTCGGTCCTGCGTACGGCGACTTCCTCGGTAACCTTCCTCCCAACCCCTCGACATCGGCTCTCGCCGCCAAGACGACCGACAAGCTCGTCTCCGAGTTCCGCTATGTTCGGGCCAACGCTGTTGGCTCCCTTGCTCAGTTCATGGACTACCTGACCTACGGTTACATGATCGACAACGTCGCTCTGCTGATTACCGGCACCCTCCACGAACGAGACACCCGCGAGCTTCTCGAGAGATGCCACCCCCTCGGCTGGTTTGAGACCATGCCCGTTCTCTGTGTCGCAACCAACGTTGAAGAGCTGTACAACAGTGTTCTCATTGAGACGCCTCTTGCTCCCTACTTCAAGGGTAGTTTGAGCCACCAGGACCTCGACGAGCTGAACATTGAAATCGTCCGAAACACGTTGTACAAGAACTACCTGGAGGACTTCCACAACTTTGTCAACACCCACCCCGATATGGCTGGCTCGCCAACGGCTGACATCATGTCGGAGATTCTTGAATTCGAGGCTGACCGCCGTGCAATCAACATTACGCTCAACTCTTTCGGCACTGAGCTGAACAAGAACGATCGCAAGAAGCTGTACCCGAGCTTCGGCAAACTGTACCCCGAGGGAACCCTGATGCTCTCGAGGGCGGATGACTTCGAGGGCGTCCGTCTCGCAGTTGACGGTGTGGCGGACTACAAGGCCTTCTTCGAAGCTGCTGGCCTTGGTGGCGGTCCTTCCGGACCCGGCAACCTGGGCGGCGGCTCCAGCTCCGACGGCAAAAGCCTGGAGGACATGTTTTACCAGAAGGAGATGGAGATTTCCAAGAGCGCTTTCACTCAACAGTTTACCTTTGCCATTGTGTACGCCTGGGTGAGGCTCCGCGAGCAGGTAAGAGATCATGGCGCGCCAACGTAAGACGAGACCAAGCTAATGATGCGTCAGGAAATCCGCAACATCACCTGGATCGCCGAATGCATAGCTCAAAACCAGAAGGACCGGATTGGCAACTACATCAGTGTGTTCTGAGTTTAATGTTTCGGCAGTCCTGTTCTCGTACTTTTGTAGAATACCAGTTTCATCGTTTCACGGCAGGTCACAACGGCGCAAGGAGGTTGCTCAGGTTCATGATGCGGAGATCGGCATCTTTACCGATCGCTATAGTGTACATAGAGGACAATTACAAGTCTGAATTTTACACATGTCTTCACCTCCGCCCTTCGCCTCTTCGCCTAGAAGCTGATCTGCTCCTTGTATGTCGCCGGAGACAAACCCAGCTTCTCCAGCATGTGCGTCCACCGCCCGCTTCCCCTCTCCTTCTTCTCCATGTACTTGAGTAGCTTCTGCCTCCTGTGGCAGAGCACTCTGAGGTTTCTCTTGTTGTGCTTGTCCTTGTGGCCGCGGTTCTGCGAGAGCTCCTGCGCCAGCTTCCTGATCTTGGCGGTCAGAATGGCAATCTGCACCTCAGAGCTACCAGTGTCTGGGCCAGCCCTCTTGGGCGGCGGCCGGGCGTTGGGGTCCACGAGGGCTGACTTGGGTTTCTGCTTGAGGAACTGGTCGGTTTTGTGGCGGCCGAACTCGTCGACACATCTCTTGATGTTGGTGTGCAGGCGGATCTTGGAGTTGGCATTGTCCATGGATAGGATGCGGTTCATGGCCTCAACCGCCTTGGAATGGTTTTCCTGGTGCTTCTGATCCGCCAGGTCCTCCGTCTCGGGGTCTACGTAGTCCCGAATATCGCTCTTGACGGGTTTAGTCAGGACGTAGGCCTTCTCTATCACCTCCTGAAGTTCGTCCTTGGTAACAAGATGGTTAAGAAGATTTGGAGACGTAGGGAGCGGGCGGGGCTCGGAAATGACGTTGCCCTTGTCGTCCTTGACGAGCTTCGTCGTTGGCGCCTGGCCAGCCGTGTCAAACGACTCGACAAAGGGAGTCGGAATACCGTGGACCGGGTCGCCCCATTTCGCGTCCCTTTCCGCCTGGATCTCGTTCTGTCTCTTCACATTCGCGGCCTTCCTCTGGAGCGCCTGCTGGTGTCGATACGGGTCCTGCTTGGCCTTTCGTTTCTTCTCGCGCTGGGAGATGTTGGCGGTTTGGATGATGGGGAGGAAGCTCGGGGTTGCTGGCCTCACGGCCGGGCGTAGACACACTATGACGATTAGTTAGCCATTCAATTGGTTCCCGTGTATCGCAAGGCGAATCTGGAGCTCACAACTGGCAGTGCCCAGCCGTTGCAGGCTTGGTAATCTGGGAGGCATGGCGGCGACAGTTCCCGTTCAATACGATCGTCGGCGTAAAGAGACGCCCTATTTTTTCTCCAGAGTCCCGCTCCACCCCCAAATCAATGGTCCAGTCTTCTGCGCAGGTAGCTTAGGTAAGTCGAAGCAGTCTTCATGACTTACCTCAGCAAATATGGGGCTATCGCCAGATGCAGGCTGGTCATATGTCACGTGCTGCTGAGAGCCGCCCGGAAGCTACGTACCGACCCAAGCCCCGCTAGAGGCTTTAGCGCGATGAGGGCAAGCTGTCGCACAGTCGCACCTGCCCGCAATTTTGTCAAAAAAATTGGTCGCGATCTCGAAACTTTCACGATTTCGCAGTCTTTTCTTTCTTCCCCTCCGCACCACCACCGTCCGACACCGTCTCCCCGTGGAAGAAAGACCGATATCGCCCAAGATGGCTCCCGCTAACCTGCCCTCGATCTTCAATGCCACTTCCCAGGACATTGAGATGCTGCTTGCAGCTCAAGCCCACCTGGGAAGCAAGAACCTCCAGGTTCACATGGAGCCCTACCTCTGGAAGACCCGTGCCGACGGTGTCAACGTGATCAACGTTGGCAAGACCTGGTAAGAGTCCTTGCGTGCGCGCGTGCTCGAGCGAGCGAGCTAGCTGCCTTGGGGAGCCAGACGGGAGCGAAATGCACAAGATTGGCGCACAGTTGCTGACTTGCGCACTCTCCAGGGAGAAGATTGTCCTGGCCGCCCGCATCATCGCCGCCGTCGACAACCCAGCCGACATTTGCGTCATCTCTGCCCGTCCCTACGGCCAGCGCGCCGTCCTCAAGTTCGCCGCCCACACCGGCGCCGTCGCCATTGCTGGTCGCTTCACCCCCGGTTCCTTCACTAACTACATCACCCGCTCTTTCAAGGAGCCCCGCCTGATTATCGTCACCGACCCCCGTACCGATGCCCAGGCCATCAAGGAGGCTTCCTACGTCAACATCCCCGTCATCGCCCTCTGCGACACCGACTCCCCCACCGAGTACGTCGACGTTGCCATCCCCACCAACAACAAGGGTCGTCACTCCATCGGTCTCATCTGGTGGATGCTCGCCCGTGAGGTCCTCCGCCTCCGCGGCACCATCTACAACCGCGAGACCCCCTGGGACACCATGGTCGACTTGTACTTCTGTATGTTTCCCCCTTTTCCCCCGTCCCCCCTCAAGTCTTTGGATAAGCGTGGGAAGACGAGGGAGATCAGACTAACCGCGTGTGTGTCAACAGACCGCGACCCTGAGGCTGAGGCCGAGGAGAAGGTCGAGGAGGAGAAGCTTCCCGGTGTTGAAGAGGAGGGTGTTGCCGCCATCGAGTCCGGCTTCCCCGCCACTGGTGACTGGGATGCCCAGGCTCCTGGCTTCACTGGTGCCCAGACCGGCACCAACTGGGACGGTGCTGGTGACGAGTGGGCCGCCGCTGGCGCCGCTACCACTGGTGACTGGGCCGCTGCCGGCGATGCCGCTGCCGCTGCCCCCAAGGAGTCCCAGTGGTAGATTTCCCACGGTTCAGCAGGTGTCGGCATGAACGAAGGATATCCCCCCATACGAGCGATAAACGGAAGGTCATCGGTCATCGAAGCACGGTGAACCTTGTTCCACAAAATCAGCGGGAACAGCATCACACACAAAAAAGGTCATGGAATGGTAGATTATGATCGTCGCTGGTAGCAAAAATCTTCGGGCAAAACGGGGTTCGACTTGGCTTGCACTAATGAGGGAAAGATACTCGAACCAAAAGAAAGTGTGTCAAATAGTCGGCAGGACCACCACATTTTCGCGGATTGTTGTGCATGTCTTTTGGGGAGAGGGAATGCCCTGTGTGGCCAAGAGGGGTGGACTTGATCGTTATCCCGCCCGGTTCTTGTTCCGTTGAAGAAGGCTTCCTGGTTGACAAGAGAAAAATCATCAAATGTTTGGGGACTTTGGCTGGGCATGGTTTCTGGACTTGGCAGCACAATACCAAATCCCGTCAATGGTCCCTGATCGTCGTCTATCCCCTTCAGTGATTCGGCCTTGTTGTCTATCTCTCTCTCCTTGGTGTTCACTCCTGCTATCGCCCCCGTAAATCCTCTACGATAGACAGCCTGCCTCTCGTTGGTCATACCATGCTCTGGGTACAATGGCTGACGTCCCGGCATGCCCATTTATAATTGATAGGCATCAGACTCTCCAGCCTCACAGCACCGTCACCCTGTCTACCTGGTACATGTCTCATAGGCAGGCACCAAGCACTGTGTCGTCAACAACCCCCCCTCGAGAGGCAAGTCGTCTCACATTTTGACGTCCACTCGATTCCCGTTGAATCCCCTCCCTCTTCGTGTCACCATGCACCACGACGTTGCTCCATTCTTACCCCTATTCATCTTTGCAGGCTTGAATGAACCTGAGAACCAATCACTGCAATCAACTTGCATCAGAAAACAGCAGCAAACCAACTCCTTGCAAGACCTGGCCTCATCATCCGCTAGTCCGTATAGGACAGGATCCGAACCATGTCCGCTAGGGTTTTTTAAATCAATCACTGAGCCGAATGTCAATAATGAGAACTAAGAAACTTGGTAGATCTCATGGTATTTGTCTGATTCACTCGCCTTCCAGAGTCAACTAGAGACTCGAACATGCAAAAGGGGTATTGAACATCACTCGAGAAGCCTCGAGCCCAGGAAGCCCAGCGCGTATATCCCTCTCCCTTCCGAAAAGACAAGAAAAAAGACAAGAAAAGGAAACAAGGCAAGCTGAAGAAAAGAAGAGAAAAGAGCAAGTCATCAAGCAATAATAAAACTCCGGTGTCCTTCTCAACTCCCTAATGCTTCCGATGTGGTCGCTCGCTCGCTCAAATGACGCTAAGTGAGGGGTATAGACCACCGCTTTCTATGTGCATGCATGACCAGCCGCGGCCTCCCTCTCAACCTCCTCCCATCTCTCCTCCGGTTCTTGAGCCTCAATGCTCAAATGATGTCATGTTGATATTATCAATACAGGGGTATATAGCCGCTACCTCGAAGATGCCGCTTCGAAGCAGGGAAAGTGTGAACGACGATCGCTGGGAGAAGCCTCGCATGGACATACGTGTCGAAATATGTGGGGTTTTTCTTTTGCGGGACGCGGAGATAGGAAACGTGAGCGAAAGTCGTGGTTTATAAAAAACACAAGAACAAAGTGACGACCATGGTTGGTAGGTCGTCTTGGTCGCAGTGAATGGCAGTGCCAGTTGGATCAGGGTAGAGATGGAGGAGCATGTTTTCCCAGAAACGAGGCCGAATCTGGCTTACTCAAGGCGATGCGAGTACTTGCGTATTTCGTCATCACTCAGAGCACTCATCCATAGGCAGCGCTCAGTAACGCCCTCAACCGGCAGGAATTGATACAGAGTGCTAGCCTCAAGCAGCCTCAACAATGTTTTGACAATAGTGGCGGCGTATCTGCATCGCTCAAAGTTGACTAGAGGGGCGGTCGTCGGCGAGCTAGCGATCTCTGAAGGGCGCTGGGCATTGAAGAGCAGATCGTGTGTATAGATTCCAACAAAAGGGATGCAGCCCGTGTCGGAGCCACTCTCCATCTCTGCACGCAGGTTGTAAAAGTTTCGTGTGGGCGCAATGAGGGTTTCCAACTCTTTCAGAGTCTGCATATCGTGGGGCGGCACCATGGCCCATGTGTTGGCCAGTCGAGAAACCTCCATGGAAGTCAGGGCAATGGCGATCTGGCTCATGGTGGCAAAGTTGCGGTAGCGGCGGCAGTGGTTGGCGATGTGGATAAACTTGATGATGCATCGGGCCCGTTCCTCAATGTTCTGGGTGAGAACAATCTCACTGCACGCCCACTTCACCATTATATTGAAGCGCGCGATAACGACTTCAACACCATGGGCATCGGAGTTGCGCAGAAAGTCCACCCACGATCGCGAATCGTTCGTTGTCGCGTTCTTCCAACCCATGTCGATGAGTTCTTTCCAGTCGATCTCATTGAGGGCGTCTTTTTCAATCAATGTAAATTGTTGGGCTAGGATCTCCGAGTCGAACGCGAGAATGAATGGCAAGTGGACGGAAAACCTCAGTGATGATTCACGTTCCCCCTCCGAGTACTTGTGCTGGCCTCGCGGTGCTTCCCTGGTACCGCTGGGGTCAGAAGGTGACTTGGCTTGATCCTCGGCCGCCATGCCAGGGGTCCACGGTAGAGGCTTTTCCTGGTATACCTGTTCTTCGCGGAGCTCTGGAACACAGACTGCTTCAGGAGACATTTGGAGCGCCTGGACGAGCGTCATGGGCGGTGAGGAGGGCCGTCTGACACGCCAATACTCGACTCCCGTAAGGGGCGAGGATCGAACTCGAGGATGGAGTCGCTGCGTCGTGCGTTGCGGTCGGGCAGAGGCTGTGTCTGGTTTATGGCGAACTCTTCGGGCTCGACCATCTCTGCCGAGAGCTCGGAGGAAAGGTCCGAGTGCAAATCATCGTCGTCCTCCCCCATGACCGGTAGCTGACCAGATGGGGCCTTCGTGGCGCTCGAGTCGATCCTTTCCATGCTCTCGGTCTTTTGGATGAGCTCAAAGGAAGAACCGTATAGGGAACCTTCGTACACCGGCCGTGGAGTTTCTGCCGGTGAGATGTCTCCTTGTCCCTGGGTGGACATACTGGTCCGCTCCCGGGCGCATACTTTGCTTTGACCATCGTCTGTCAAATCGCGTTCCAGGAGGGGGACGGAGCAGTATGATCCCGCAGAGTTGTCCGACAAGAAGCTGGCCTCGGTGCGTGGTCTCTGGGCGATACTGAGTAAGCAGGAATTGGCTTTGCCCTCGTCATGTTGATGCCCCTGTACTGCATCACCTGCGAGTACATGTAACCGGCGGTTCTCTCTCTTGTCGTGTCTCTCAACCTCGGGCTCCTGCTCGGCTTTTGGGAGAGTATCTGCGCCCCGGAGCGGGGCGTTTGATGGTTCCATGGACAGTTTGAAAGACTTCTTCTCATATTTGCCTTCCAATTTGAGCAGGGCCGATTCCACTCCGCCGCCATCCTCGTCGTCAGGAATTTGCGCGAGCTTCTGTGCCTCCGCCTCGAACGAGGGGCGCATAATGGGCTTGGATGAGTGTGTGCTAAAGAATGAAACTTGTCGTTTTGTTGATGACTCCGCCATGGCGCCGAGTGAAAAGTTATCCGCTTCGTTTCGGTGCGAGAACTCACTCGAGACAACGTCTACAAAAGCGCTGGTGTCTTGATTTGGGCTTGCCAAGGAAGAGCTTCGTAGAGACTCCGAGTAAATCGTTAGAGAGCCTTCGGACCGCGACCTACGAAGCGGCGATGCATCCAGGTCTCCAACGTTGTTGACCGCCCGCAGGTCGCCGCCAGGTCGCCGCCTCAACAGACGCATAGGTGGAGGTGCCGCCGGGCTGGTCTCTTCGCTAGCGGCGACTGAGCCTTCCGTGTATGTAGTCGCGTCAAAACTCATAACAGTCGAGCGAGGATTGAAAGCGCTTCCAAATGAAGCGGTGCGTCGACGAATTGCAGCTGAGTGGAGAGACCGAACCGTTCTGCTCGACTTCTGCCGGAAGTGTTTCCCCGCAGACCTCGCCCGGCCGGGTCTGGTGGAAGTCCTCTCGACAAAGTCGAAAAATGCATCATCAGTGTCCATGGACGGGCGTGTGCCTGAGCCATTGCCCAAAAGTGACAAGTCGGCTCCAAGTGAGGGCAAAGGATCCATAGAGACGGAAGGCCTAATGACATGCTGGTTGAGGAGATAAGACGACCGTCTGGGAGTGTCCAGGGGATGACCGGGAGGTGTGTTCGGTGGCGTCGGGTCCGCGCCATTTGCCAGCAAGTTATCAGGAAACACGTCGAGAGAGTCATTGGCTGGTAAGGCCCCGTGCATGGTGGGAAGGGAGGACGGGATCGTGTCGTCAACGATGACGATTGATTTGCTGCCCGTCGTCATAGCCATATCACTGACGGGCCTCAAGATGTTATTTTCCCGTATGCTTTCAAAAGAGTAGGCCGCACGAGCTACTGGGTGGTCAGGAGCTTCCCTCGAAAGCGCGTTGCGCAAGGCTTCTGCTACTGGGCCTAGGTGTTCTCTCCGACCGGCGTCGAAGGCGGCATCAGCGGCCGTGTCTTCTCTGACAGCCTGCTTGAAATCCTCAACAGTTTCGGCACCCAATAGGTCAATCCTCACAGGAGGGGGATTCCGTCGTGCTGTGGCCTCGCTTGGGGAACGATGGCGGTCCCGGGAAGTCGGTTTGTCGTCGCTCCACGAGGCCCGACGGGAGATATGTTGATGAAGTTTCCCTGAGTTGGTGAAACAGTCTGCCCTCTCGTGCTGAGGGCTCTTCGAACACTCCCAATCAATTTCTTCATGCCTTGGCCAGACATTGCTGACGCGTTTCTTTGTTCTTCGGGCACCTGAAAGATGGTTGTATGCCGTTGAACATCGCCCGCGAGGCTATGAGACATGACCTCCACGTAGGGTTGGCCAGGTGGCATCAGATTCCCCCGAACAAGACTGCCGGCGAATGGTGATGACATGAAAAGGTCCATATCCTGTGGGTCGATCCTGTCAGCGGCGTGCTCCTTATCTCTGAGCGAGTCCGTCAAGCTTGCGTTCTTCTTGTGCCCATGACCAGCCCGCACCCGCTTTCCGACCAATGTTCTCGGCGTCGTGGCAACCGGTCCCGCGTTGGAATATGTCGAGCCGGCGGGTGCCACAGGGTGGGCACCGAGTGTGTAATTGTTACCATGCTGAGCCCCTTTCGAGGGTTTGCCAGGGAAAGAGCAGGAAACGACTTCCATGCTGGCAATGCTTGTTGGCGAGGCTGCGTGTCGTCTGTCAATTTCCTGGGCATGATAGTTATCCGGAGTACCGGGTCTGTCATTCACGGCACGAGAATCCCCAAGATGTCCTGCGCGCGAAACCTCGGCGCGAAAGCTGGTCTGTTCCTGGTCCTCATAAATTGGTGAGAAGAGACTGTCGAGCTGAGGAGCGACATGCTCCCTCTCCCAAAATGATGGGTTCAGGTTGGCATCCCGGTGGCCGGCGATGCCGCCGGGTGCAATCGGCACATGCGATCCAAGAGAAGGCTCAAATTCGGGGCCGTCCCAAAACTGACCGCAGACCCGCCGCCAACACTTTTTCAGTTCGGCAAGGATCTTCAACTGGACTTTTCGGCCTCGGGGGTCCGTCGACATCTCGTCGTACATGTCATTCAGGATATTGCAAAACGACACGCGTAGGGCGTACTCGATCACAAAGTCGTCCATGAAATAGTTTAGAATCCAATGGCGCATGGCGACGAACGTCCGCACCCGTACAACCATGCCAATTTCATCGTTTCGGTCCAGCGCCCATCGCAGACGCGCCATGAGCAGCTTTAGGAGATCGTCTGCGTCTATGAAGGTTCGGTAGGTGAGGAAAAAGTCGGAAATTAGCTCATAGTCGAGGAAGCTGGGCGAGGTAAATTCGGCGACAAGGCGGGGGGCGTTGCAGCCGTCACGGCGCCTGTGGACGGCGAGTACCGTACTATCGATCTATCGTCGCATGTCGGCTTGAAGGTAAGAGCATCAAACATGTCGGGTTCAATGACCAGATGGGTCGACATGTAGGTCGAGCGAACGGCGGGAAGCCGGAGCGTTGTCATGGAAGCTGGATCAAGGGGGTCGACCAGCCTCGTGGGTTCCAGGGGCGGCAGGCGTATTTGAGGAACCGGGATCGGACTGGGCTTCCTGGACAATGTTGGCTCGGACATCCTCGTTGTGGGCTCGCCAAGCTGAGACGGGTGCAAGAAAGAAACATTGCTTGAGCGCGGAAACTCGTCTGTCGGGGCGTAGCTCGAGCCTCTGAAGAATGCAGTGCCTCTAGCGGTGAATCGCGGATTGCCCAATTTCCAAGTGGGAATCTCAATGTCTAACAGGGGAATTTCAGGGGCGCCCAGGTCTTCCGTCGTCTTTGCTCGTTTTTCATCGCCCGGCTTAGAAATGACGATCTTGAAGCCCTCGGCCTCGGAGTTTTGGTTAGCGGCGCCATCGTGAATCGTCGAGTCAGACTGCGCGCGTCGGTGTTGAGATGGCCTCAACGCGTGGCCGGTAAGGTTGCGACTGCCGTTTCCTGCTGAGGGAATGACGGCAGTTGCAGGAGATGGCGGCGTGCTGGCCCCCCAGTGATCGCTCAAATGAATCTCACTTCCGCCGTTGTCCCCCTGCTTCCCGGTCAAGGCATCGAGGCCGGCTGTCCCTGGTGGCGTCATGGGGAAGACAAAATTGGGCTGAGGGTATCTCTGGTAGGCGGGGCGGATAGTTGGTCTGTTTGTTGTCAGTACGTTTTCGGAAAGACGTGAAATGACAGTGAGATGTCTTCATTCCTGCCCATGTGGGTAACGTCGAAACAACCAACGGTTACCGCATGCGGTCAAAGAAGGGGTGGGGAAGCCCACCTCAAGTATATCCGGCCATTGTTGCCCACATTGGCAACGGTGAACTGCCTTCCGTCACGCCCAGCAGAACTTCCGTCGGGGGCAACGTCGGATTTGTCATCGACGGAGCTACCTGCTCTCCTGCGACGCGTAGGGATCTGACTTCTCTCATCCGACATCCTCTCCGCCGCGGGAACAATTGGCTTTGTCGAAGATGCCGGTAGGCGCGTCTTGGTAGTCCATCTCCCTCCAAAGCCTGCTCCCACTCCAGCAGTGGGGGGGCCCTTGGCATCATTTGCCCCTCCAGTCGCCGACTTTGGAGACCCTCCGAGTTTCGATCCGCGAGTGACGAGAGCTCTAGGGCTCAGTGGGCTGCGCGGAGGCTGGTCGCGTTGGGGGGGGCGTACGGTGAAGCCGGGTCGGTCTTGCGAGGAGCGCGGTTCGGTGGCCTCCATGGCCGGTGTTGCGCGCGTCTTCGTTTACAGCTGCGGGCAGCGGGTGGTGCTCGCTGCGGTGACTGGTCGTTAAGGCATTCGGTCAGCTTCGTTGAGGCTCACAGCAAGACAGATCTGTGCAAATAGTGGTAGTCGGACAAGGTTGGGAGGATGACGAGGACAATGAATGGGAGGATGGGGCTTATTGTTAGACAAGAAAGCGGCAATGTAGGTAGGTAGGTAGGCAGTCAAGGCAAGAGCGGCAGATTTGTGTGTGGCAGGGCTCTAGGCTCCGAACGCAGGAGGCAGCGTCAAAGGAGGCTCGTGGTACTTTACTAGATGTCGACTGGGGCCGTCCACGGTCCGTGGGGATCCAGGAACCAGCTCAAGTCCAAGTGCGAATCCAGGTCTGACGCTCGGAGGGGTAGGGGAGGGATGGGCTCAGGGTGCATGATGTGTCTAACTTACGTTTTGGCGCCATAAAGAAGCAATGGCAGCAGCGGCGGCGGCGGGGGCGTCAGCAGCAGTGTTTTGCGACTAGGCAAGGTAGGTGGGTAGATATAGTAGGTAGGCAGCAGGGAAGCTTGGCTGGCTCAGTAGAGACAGTGGGTGATAAAGACGGAGTTCCAAGTCAAAAAGCAGGGTCAAAACCGGAGACGCGGAGCCAGGCACAAGCGTCCAACGGGCATAGTCCCAGGATGCCGAGATGTTAAAACAAGAGTTGAACGCGAGCGGGAGATTGGAATGCGCTTCGACACCCGGACCGGAATAAGAAAGGGCGGGGCAAGATGAAGGGTTGAGTTACGGAGGACGGATGGCGCTCGTTCGTATGTGTATGAAATAGCCGTCGGTTCCCTATATGTTGTGCGTCATCCAATGGGCGGAGCGTCTCGGGCGAAGTCGAGGTCGTCGAAGGAGAGGGAGGGAAAGCAACTGGGAAGAACCGAGATGCGATGCGATGCGATGCGATGCGAGAGAGGAAGAGAAAGAGAGGGTGTGTGTGTGAGAGAGAGGAGGGGGGGAGAGCGAGTGTTGAAAGTGTGCGCGCGTGAGTCGAAAGTGGACAGAAAAGCAAGCAATGGATGGGATGGACGGAAACTGAGAGGCCAGACTAGGCCATGCCTGAGCAAAATGGCAAGGATACACACACACACACACAGGCACACAGATGGGTTTGATATGGGCAGTGAGGAACAGGACCGGGAAATGGGGTAAGTCCAGGTGAATTTGGTGGCCCGTGGGACGGAACCACACAAGGACACCCACTGCTTAGGTACCTACCTACACCTAAATACATACCTACCTACCCACTGTACGGATAATACAGGCACTTTTTCTGATCTGTTCCCTCCCCTCGCTCAGCTCCATAGGAATCCCAGGGACAGGGGGACAAAAAGAGCAACAAAGGTGAGCAGGGAAGGCATTGGAGGCTTGCATCAAGCCAGGGATAGGGGGCGTCGCATGCCATGATTGGTCAATCGCGAGTGGGTAGGGCGCCGCATAATTAGGTAGGTAGGTAAACTAGGTATTCGTAGGTACCTAAGTTGGTACACTAGATGGTACCTACCCAAGTCGTTCATCGTCCAACCAACGGGCAATCTTGTTGGCCTCTCTTAAGATGGCGAGGGCAATAGCATCAACCGGCACAGAGCAGACCAGACCAGACCAGACCAGACCAGACTAGACATGACATGATGCAAGGACTGACATGACCACAAAAGCCAGGAAGGACCATACAGACAGCACTGTTCTGTCCATGCATGCCCCCACGAATACACTACCTATCCGTACCATACCACTCCGTAGTACTTCGTAGATGTACTATATAAATGCAAGTCGCGTGGTAGCCTAGGTGGCCCAATGTGCGCCAATCTCCCCCTGGCAAGGTGCTAGCATGTATGCGGCATAGGTATTCATAGGTATTAGGAGTACGGATACATAAACTGCCTATCTATCTAGCACAGTTGGAGTAAAACCGACTAGGTACCCAATGGTGGGATTCTTTGCCCGGTGACCGGGCTGGTACGTACCCAGGTCCGTCTGATGTTTTTTGGCAAGTACGGATGCTACTAGTTTACGATTATTTCCCATTCCGCTCATCAGCAGATGTTGTGGTTGGCTCAAACAGTCGGTCGGTCGGGACATATCCGTTCCTGACCGGCCGGCAAGAAAGAGCAACGAGGGCAACGGCGAGGGCAGAGGCGCCAGCCACGGTTTCTGGGACTTGCTGTTAGGCGTTGTTGCAAGCGACCAAGTACCGTACGCACGGTTAGAGTCCCCTAGTCTACTGCAGCTCCAGCCCTTTGTGTGCAAGGGGAAGACCGACCCACTAGGCAGCAGTAGGTACTGGGTAGGTAGCCAAGGTAGCCAAGGAGGAAAAGAAGAATTAAGGCACATGTATCCGTATCCATATCTGTACACCGGTACGTGCCTAGGTACCTACCTGTAGGGATCAGTACGTACCGAAGTACAATCTTGCTCCGCGCAATTGGTCTTCCCTCCCCACACGACTGCACGCACCATCACCATCATTACCATAATCACCACCACTTGTATCCATACGGATACCAAGTACGAATATCTCTCATCAGAACGTACCGCAGCCCTAATCGGTGGATGGGTTCGGTGTCGGCTCCGCTTCGTCCACAGGATAAACAAACATCAGATGACCATACGACCCCAAAACACAGGACTCTTACTCTTATTTCTACTCTGTAGATGCAAGAACAAACCTCACCCACGCTTCCCCGTCCGTCCCGCGCTGCTCTGTATCCGTACCGCACCGCACAACCACCCATGCGACGGCATTTTCTTCCCATCCATGTACGTCTCGGTCATCGTATCCTGTTCATCCCCCACGGCATTACGGACTGAATGACGAGGCAATAAGAAACGAGACTGCACCCGGAGCGGATCGCTACCTTCCTTTCTTCCCCTTCCCCTCTCTCCCAACCTTGACGCAGGGAGTGTTTCTTGCCGACCTGCGCATCCAACCTCGCACCTCCCGACCAGAAAGATTTGACTTGACTAATCCACGCCGGCCACTGATGAGGCACTCGGCATCCGGATGCGCTCATCGCCGTCATCGTTTGGTCAAGGCGTAGATACCTATACACAGAGAGAGGCACAGACTGGCAGACAGACAGACAGACAGACAGACACCCGGACACCCGCACAGGTTCCCAACATCGACGCCATGACCAGCGGCGGTCCCACGCATCGGAATCCTTACCCCCGGTTGATGTCATGTCCTGTACCCAACCTCCTGGTTACCTACCACTACCGACCCACGAAGCGAGACGAGGCCACTTCACAAGCGAGACGGCGAGACAAGGAAAAGAGAACCGATCAAAGCCCTGCTTCCCGCCCAAGCTGGCTCCGGCACGCACCCCGGGGTTTAATCACCGGTTTTTTCACCCCGCCATTGACTCGACTCCAGCTTCCAGTCCGGATGCAGGGTGCATTCGTACGAATACACGGCTTACTTTGTCTCGTGCCTTTTTTCCACTCTCTACGTTGGGGGCCGGGTGTGTCGCCTGCTGTGGAATCAACTGCTCGTTGCCGTCAAACTGGCGTTCCGGGCCTCCGTGGTTGAACCGGTCTGAAATTGAAACGACGCACCCAAGCATCAAGGACCTCATGGCTCCCACAACGTGACCCCATCACACGTCCGAGCCCCAATCAATCCAGAGCACGGCACGACTGGATGGTTGCTTCTGTCGTCTGCCCTACACTAAAAAGGGAGCGCCGCGTGGAGAGAGCAGCACCCTATCAGGATGCCCACAAGGCCTGTCGCAAGCTAGGTAGGTATGGCAGCAAGTCACGCACCGTTTCCGTTTCCTTGCATCTGCATCCCTCAGTACGAATACATAGCCTGTCGATGATTAATGCCGTCCACCAATGACTCCCCGCCAAACTGCCCTTGCCTGTCCGCATCTGCAAGAGGTGGTCACAGATGACGGTCCCAGTCTACTCCGTACCTGCTAGCAGTTTTCCGCAAATTCGCCGGCTCGCGTTCCAGTTGCCTCGAGAACGAACCCTCTCCCAAGCAGGTATGGTAAACACGGTCCCGGTACCGGAGACAAATAGCACGTGTGCCTAGGCTTAGTATCCGTACCTATCCATCAAAAGAGGAAAAAACGAAAGAGGATCAGCGAACGGTGCCCTATACCTCTTTTGCGTCATGAGACGACGACCAATGACTAACTGGACTTGTCTCCGCCAACCAAGACGTTTTGGCAACAAGCACTCGACGAAGCCATACAAAGGACCTACCTATCAGGTACCTAGTAGTGCTGCCACCTAGGTACCCACCTACCTACCTAGGCACCGCAGGCACTTCCTCCCCCATCCTTGTGGCATCGATAGTCACTTGCTTGTCAGGGAATCGCTGGGAGAAGGGACGAAGATACCCCGCAGATGCACAGCGACAGGGCCGCTCAGCAAGCCTCTTCCCTGGCATCTTGTCGACGACAGTTGCAGTCGGGTTGACCAGTGTGCCAGTGTGCAAGGTAGTTGACGCACTCTCGACTCTTGCAGCACAACCCATCCCTACGGATACCTCCGCAGTATCATGTACACCATCATTCCAATTGCCCTCTGAAACTAACAGAATGGACCATGATGGGGTGAGTACCTACCTAAGGCCCAGGGGGGGGCCAACATGGCCCGTCTGTCGCCCCAAACACGCGTGGCGCCAAATCAGGTGCTACAAACACCATACATACAAAGAAGCAGCCACCACAACGTGTTCGGGAAAACAGGACTTTAGGTTCTGTAAATATCGCAAGCTTCGTACAGCTTCTGTGCTCATGCTGAGTGAGGCTGGGAAGTCGCATCTACAGGCAGGCCGCGTGGGTGTTCGCACTCCTCGGGTCCTGTTGGTATCGACGGCAAATACCGCGACGTCTCCGCCCGCCTCCAGGCAGGATTCCTTTAATACACTGTTAAATGACCAGCCGACCGGGGTCGGAAATTGGTACAGGGGCCAACGGCAACAGTCGCCAGCAGCTACGGCAAAAAGCCTCGTTTTCCTCTTCCAGGGGTCGCACCCGTGGCGACCGGAGCGGCGCGCCGTCAACGACTGCGAATCAGAAGGGAGTGCCTGGGGAGACATTCAATCGGAGAGAAAGGGTCGCGTTTCCTCTGTTCTCCACAAATACCCCCCTCCAGGAAAGGCGACCAGCCACTAGGGAGTTGCGCAGACGTCGACGACACTCACATGCCATCTTATTTCCCCATTCTCACTAGGTTGGTATGTATCCGTAGGTAGGCAAGTAGGTAGGTAGGTGGGAGATGGACTTGTATCCGCACCTACAAAGTAGGCATGTACCTAGAGCCTAGAGGTAGAGGCACCTTACCTAGGTACCTACCTAGGTACCTACGAATAGAGCCTGCCCATCTACCGAGTAGCCTAAGTGGTCCACACCACCGAGGCCCGTGCTTTGAGCTTGATGGTTCCGGAAAAGTCTTGTTTTAGCACTCCGACTCCGTACCGTTCACCAGATGCGATGCTTCCTAGTTCTGTCTACGAATAGAGACGAATGCAAAGCTAGCGCCGGCGTTGGTGGCATCGATATGATACATCGCTCGGGCCAACAACAGAATACCTACATCCCTAGGTACCTACTTGGGTTAACGAGGTGCGGCTCAATAGGATAATTACATGTCATTTACTCCGTCGTCAAGACCACCTAGACTGACAAGGGTGTCGCCCACAAGGAACACAAGGCCACGGTGAGCAAACCGCGTCAGGTTTTGTTCTTTACCTACTACGGAGTAGGTACTATCCCAATTGCCCAGGTCGAAGCCAACGACGCCTAGCGTCCGATGGGGCTTGGTGGCCAATACCCAATTGTGGAAATCAAACGGCACTGAGGCCTTTATTTGGAGACTGATGCATGTTACACGGCATGCTGACCCAGAGCGTTGGGATTTGCAGTTTCAAACCAATGGTCCGGAAGTCTTCCAACTGCAATCACCACCACCCGTCAACCAAGCGTCGGTTTACAGCCAGGAACTGTGAGAGTGGTCTTCTGCTTCTGTTCGGTATACATAGTACCCGCTACGGTCTGGATTGGGAACAAGACGACGACAACCCATCGGCGCCCGAAATCCACCTCCGGTATCCGTGGTATCGTCGGCGTCGTTCCCTCGATACGCACAGATGATTCGTCAATCGATGCCTCCAGGGCAAGCCCTGGAGGCCTGACACAGCCACGGCCGCCGACGAGAAGAAACCCCTCAACGACCCGAGGATCTCGGCATTGACTAATAACTCCCTACAACGCGAATGTTGAAAACCTCGTCTTCTGTCACGCAAGGGGTGCATATCGCCCCCTTTTCAAATTTGAAAACCCGACCAAAGTCCTGCTTGATAGCTGTGCGTTGCAAACAAGCGTCATCCCATCTTGCTCCCCCGGCACGCATCTTGTCCGAGGGAGGGGGGGTGGCCGGCCCTCCCAGGGGAACACCGTACGCTGCTTGCTTTGCTCATCAATGTTTGGAGGGAGGGTGCACTGGCCGTCTGTCGACCCCTCGTAAAGAGGTACCTAATAATCCAGTGCGATCAAGTTCGGATTACGAACCCGGTGTCGTGGATGTTCCATGATCTCGTGCACGAGGCAGAGGTTCCCCCCCTTGGATGAATCATGCCATCGCACTGCGAGGACCAACTGCTTCAAGAGGCCTCAGTCGCGGCAAATGAACTCCACCGAGCCGCATCAAGTACACATGGATTCTTGTAAAATTTGAATAAAATGAAGACGGCACGTGCCGTCGTACGCGCAGCGCACCTCGTCCAAAGGGTCTGCAACTAGGCTATCCCTCTGCCGTCGCCCGTCCCAGCTTGCATCCTGTTGGGTGGCCGCATTAGGCGCGGCACCTCTCGTCAATTGCAAATCGAGGGTAGGCGGTGGGTTGATGGAAAGGGGACTTCACGATGGGTGCAAAGCAGCAGCCGGGGGGGGGGGGTTAAGTCGCAAGTGGAAGAGCCGGTCTAACCTCACCCGCTGCCCGTTCAGACGGATGCCGGATGCCGGATGCCCGCCCACCGTTGAAGCGGCCGTCCGTAGTAAACTAGGTAGATGGGGGAATGGGCGCCGGGCGGCCATGGGTTGCAGCGGGTGGCACATTGATGCCGTCAAGACAAGGAAGAAAACCGTGGCCCAGGTTACCTACTATGCAGAATCTCGACATGGGATGCGTCAATCTGCCGCTGTGGAATCGATTGAGGAGGTCATAGTGTAGGCATGCCATGCCCGGGTCTTGCTTTCCCGTACCTAGACAGATGACCCGCCTCGGTTCCCATGCAAACCAACATGTTAAGGGGGGGCGGAGGGGAGAGAGAGAAAGAAAAAAGAAAAAGACTGACGATAAAGCGATGGGCTGGGGCGTTCATCGGCAGATCCTTTGCCAGGGGTCAAGGGTAGAAAAAGAGTCTAATCGAGACTGGCGCGGAACTCACGCAACCTCTTCCTGATCCGAGTCCGCCGCTGCGATGAGCAAGCAGGAGGGCTGGGCATGTCCACCTCCCATCCGACCAGCCCACTGCCGCTTTGACAGGAGGCCTGCAGCTCGCATGTCTCAATGGCCTGCTCTATGCAGCGTGCGACCGGCATACCTAGGTATCCCGCACGAACCGGATATTGCAGGCGTTTGTGTGTTATGACCGGGGCTGTTGGAGAGCTTCGTGAAGTTTCTGCAGGCTTTCGGAAGGATACACGGAGAGACAGAGGGGGGGAAGGCATCAGCAACCTGCGACGGTGGGATTAAGGTTGGGCCTATCTAAATTGGCGCGAACCGGTTCCTCAGCTTCACCGCTCTTGTCTCGGAGGCGGGAAGAGACTGGGGATTTCACCTCGGACGGACTGGTACGGGTCTTCTCTCTCCCTCGCCTACTTTTTGTTCCCCTTCAGACATCAACTAAGGTCACGAAGAGACTCCCCGATTAAGAAGGCGAGAAACCCTTCCCCCCCTCCCCAAGGCGGAGACGTTGTCTGCAGTGCAGTAAATGGTGCACAAGGGTAGACCGGGATTGTGCCATGATCCGTGGTGGTTCTACGGTAGGGCGACAGCTGCAGGTGAGCAAACTCACCGCTGCGGTGATCTTTATCCGTCCGACTGCCGAAGAATTGGCGGAAGGCTCCGAACGGAGGGGGGGGGGGGGGGGGGCGCAGGGAAAATTCCGCGATTGGGTTCGAATCGAGGGGGGGGGGGGGGGGATATGAAAGTCGATAGTATGTGAGTGGCTGAGATGTCGATTTTCCTTCTCCTCCGTCACGTAGCATCCGAGGCCCGCGCATATATGGGGCGTCGGCCAATGGCGGGATTCGACCAAGACTTTGCCCTCGTGGCTCCTACATTCAGATCGGCCTCTTTGTAGCGTATGTATCCGTAGATAGTCGACGAACCCCACCAAAGGTGGTGTGAGTGTGAGTGTGGGTGGGTGGCTCGTGAGGGCGGAGATGAATGGCGAGCGATTAGCCGTGGTTGCCTCGTGGGCCTTGAAACATCTGTAGATCCGAGAGAGAAACATTGCCGTCGTGGTGTTCGTCCGAGTTCATCATCATCACCCGATGGCTCGGGACACTTCAGACGGCCGGTCGTTTCGTCGCTGGTCGCTGGTCGCTGGTCGCCTAAGCGAGGCAGTAGAGCGGCGTGCCTTGGTTGTATTCGTACTTCGTAGAATATTGTTCTCGGCGAGTGCCTGGTACGTCTGGTGCCCATGAAGCTTGGTACCGAGATGGATGGGGATGCGGGACTCTCTGGCCCAGATGCAAAACGAAACACGGCTATCATCCCGCATCTCTTGTCGTTTCGTTGTCGAGGGCGGAGAGCGAGATCCCGGCGGAGGAGATTGGGACGTGTAGGGCGAAGAACTGTGGAAAGGCCGTCTTCTGACCTACCTGATCGGGCGTGGCTAGGCCTTGGCTGGACGTTGCAACGGTTGCCGCCATGCCGAAGCCTGTGAGGAATGCCCTCGTGAGCCATCCCCCCCCCCCCACTGTACAACAGACAACACAGCTGCAGATGGCTCTGGTGTCTTTTACGACTGTCGTGATTGGATACAGGTATACGACCAGCGTAAATCCGTCGCTCCTTGGCCCCTTCCTTTGCTCATCTGTTGTGTGTCCGTATACGCGGGTGATTGGTAGAGGAGCCCTGGGTTGAAGGAGATAATGCAGACCTTGCTGTCGTGGGGGTTTCGGGAGTGACTTCCTGAGGGCGTTCCTCGCCGGCGGCATCATACGTATCACATCGTGCATTCTTTCAAGCTTGCAAGAAACCCGGTTGGGGCGTCTGTTCTCGTCTAGCCCCTGGGCTTTCTGGATTTCAAGGCTGGCGCTATTGCGCCTAGCTGTGAGTTGGGCGGCCAAGGTATGGATGACAACGAGAGGCGAGGGCTAGCGAGGTTTCATTGCTATTCCCCCCGGGTATTTCTTGTTTCTGGACTTGCTCGGGTACCCATGTACACGAGGAGTGAAGAGTGACTGTCATGACACTTCTCCGCAGGTGAAAATGGTATCCTGCCTACATCACCTTTGGTTGAACGTCTGGCCTTGTCATGTGTATCATTCACCCGGTTAGCATTTCCAGGTATAAGTTAGCTTCAGGTAGATCTGTTCGGATATTGTTATCCTGGCTTCAGTTCTTCGCACCTGCTCTGGGCCTTGGAGTGCGTAGGTTTACATCGCGTCGGGGAGTAGACTCTTGATCCAATCACTCCTCTTTGTAATTCCGATACAATAGTCATTAAACTTGTCCTCACCTCGTGCTCCCCCCCAGGTGTTCGTTTGCACTTGTCTCAAGCTATACACATGGTTTCTATGGCAGGTTACAATGGCTGAGGGGAGCCAAGCTCGGAAGCTTGCGAGACAACTCCATCAATGCATGCTGCATATTAAAACCGTGAAAATGCATATAAATGTGCAGTATTCACACGCCGCTCTACGTGGTCTTCTTGGACCGCATTGCCTGGTCAAGTTCATACATCTACTTGTTGTTTAAAGAGGAGTTCCAACTGTATACGGTCCATTGAGCTTTTTCTTAAGTGTCGTACAAAAAGATACTCCGTTTCGAAATGAGAGTGTTGCCGCCAGCCATCTCGGACAGTGTGACAATTTACTAGAACAGTGACCAAAGTCATTGTACGCTTCCGGAGAGACTGATACAGCGGTGCTGGCTGATTTCTATAATAAATGGCAAGTGACAAACGGTCGTCTGCATCGACGTCTGCGGTTGCTCACGGACAGAAACAAGGGTCACTGGATACGCGAGAGTGTCACTGAGCCGTTTCCCGACACTCCTGTGACCCCAGCTGCATCGAATTCTCCTCGTATTCATAGGGGTACTTCATGTTCCGCACAGGCATATGATAAGACAGTCGAGATTCTGTGGACTCGTTGCCGACCTCCAGGAACGGAATGCAGTTCTCCATCCGTTGATGAACTCTTTATTTTCGCAATGTGACGACAGCCAGGTGATACCACCACCTAACCCAGCATGATGATGGGTCCAGCCTATATGCAATATACCTCTCATCGCTTGCTCGATTTATAAAGGCCAACTCCTGCACACTCTCAGACTTTCAGCCAACAGCAAAGGTTGTTACAGTGAGATTGTTGTAATGCGAGGTGCATTGATCCATAAATGGTTTCTCAGAGCCTATATAGCTAGATGTTGGCCTGCGAATCATGTGTCCCACCTCTGTCGTTCTTTACCCGGCCAGTATTGGTTTCCACCATACAGGTGGCCAAAGCCATGGTCCCTTGAACCAGTTGCTTGCTGCAGTGGAAACATAATAGGATAGGTTTGCACCAAATCCATCTGGAACACAGAAAATGACCATACTATAACGGGGGATGTCGATCGTGACCACAGCATGAGCTCATCTCGGGGAAGCGTCTCGAATGGTGTCGGTCTGTTTGATATGGTTGGCCAATGTTCTAAGAAAGATCAGCGTATGAGTGAGAGGTACAGGTGCTGGAGGCCCATGGCTCACGTTCTACATGACTGCTTCGCCTGTCGAACCAACACCGCGAGAGCATGAACAACGTAGGCGGGAGGCCTACTATAAGCGAAACGATTGCGATGATAGCCTCGAGGCTAACTTCCATCGCGAGGACAGGCTGAATGCAACGATGGAGCTTCTGATGAAGTTCTGATGAATTATTTGAGCCTGGTGATTTGAATCGGAAGATGGTAGGAGACTTGTTAATTGTAAGACTCTGATTGAATGACATGAGGTATTATAGGTACGTCACTGGGAGCTGAATAGATGGGCAACTGTTCTCAACTATACCACATGGTCCCAAATACCTGCACATCACATCCCTACACAACTCGTTGTTTTCAGACTGAGGAATCAGCGAATAAGGACATCCTCACATCTCAAATATGTACAAAAATCCATTATTGGACAGGGTCCGAAGAGGCAGACAGTTCTCGTGTTTCTCCCATGACGGCGCAGAAGTCTCCAGCCTGCTAATTGAACCAGTCACGAGAAGTTATTGTGCCTGAGTCTTCGCCGCGACTGACTGGGGCAGTGTATTACCAACAGGACCAACGCAATTCCAGAAACCGGCTTGGCCCAATCATTGTTGACCGGAGCTTCGGTACAATGGCCAGCTTGATGTGACGTGCATGCGGACCGCTACCTTGCCAGTTTGGGCTGAAGCCAATGACCTCAATCCCGGTCGGTCTAGGGGCACGGCCAGTTTGCCTGCTGTGCCACGCTGCCCATCTTACCTGGGAATGTCAATCGGGATATCGGAGCTGACCAATTGTATTTGTTCATATTCGCAGCCACACTTGGCTTGCCTTTTTAGACACCGGCTTCGGCGAATCATAAATGATGCAGGAAAGACCTCCTGTGTAACATTTGGATCAGCTTCAAAGCCTGAAATTCTCAAGAGCTGGGGCCATGTTTCTCTTCTCCCTGGTTGATGAGGAAGGGGCCGTTGGGCCTTGTGGAAGACGGCGTCCCTCAGCAAGTCGGATGAGATAAAGCAAGAAGTGCCCTCACGAGACCCGTACGCCTATCATCCCGGTGGGCAGGCAGGCCGAGACGTCGAGAGACGGGAAGCAAGAATGCATGGAAGGGCTAGAGCTATGCAAAAGCCAGCATTCACACACATATTGGTCACCGATTGAGTGATGAGGTTGTTAAGAGTCAAAAACTATATTCTAGCACTCCATCTAGATACACACCATGACCGGAAGGCCAAAAAGAGGCCATGAGTAAAAAGCAAAATTTGTACATTGTATGTAGCACGACCTGGTTTCGATCCAGGGACCTCTGGGTTATGAGCCCAGCGCTCTACCCCTGAGCTACCGTGCTTGCACTGGTTCTTGAGAGATGACTGTCCATTGCAGTTGAGAAAGGCTGCTAGGCAGAGTGAGTGATTTTCCGGCCCACCGTCTTTTTTCATTTTATTCACACGTCCCCGCTGTGGAAACACTAGAGTCAGAGTTGAAGGGTCGGCGACGAGGACGGCAACGGGGCAGTCGGAGGGAGGGCCGCCTTCGTCTTGGACTAAAAAGGATTCGGGGGGGGGGGGGGGGGGGGGGGAATCGCATCCACAACCTCCACTCGTGCCGCGATCCCACACGGGGGCACGCCATGGACTGCGCTCTTTGAGGTACGCGCTTGGGTAATATTACAGGGCGCTTCAATCGTCGAACCCATTGAACTCGTCGTCCTTCTTTCCTCCCGTCACCGCCGCCGTCTGGGCTTGGTTCTTCCTCCTGATCTCCGCAATCATCTCGTTCAGCTCCATGGCCTTGATCTTCTCCTCCTCCGTCATGGTCGACATGCGCTCGGCCTCCTTCTTGCGCCTCCTCTTCTCGCGGCGCTCCGTCCGCACGTCTTCCTGCTCCGTCTTCTTGCTCCACGCCTCATTCGTCTTGCGCTTGCGCTTGACCTCATCTGCCGCCGCCGCCTTCTCGCCGTTGCGCTCGGCCTCCATCGCCGCCAGTCTCGCAGCCTCCCGGGTCTTATCTTTATAAGAAAAGTTGTCCCAGTCAAAACCCTCGTTCCCGAGCCACTTGTCGCCCTCCCAGTTCTTGGTCTCGGGCATGCGCGGTAAGCGCAGCAGGCCCCACGCCTTGCCGAGGTCGGTCCAGTCGAGCTCCTTGGTACGGAAGATGGACGTCGTCAGATGGGCGTTGTAGCTGCGCACCCAGCTAACGAAGGCCCGCTGGGCCTTGTCGTGGAAGGCGCGGTCGCTGCGAAGGACGTCGCGGAACTTTTCTGAGGCGGCGTTGGCCTCCTCTTGGGCGATGACGATCTCGGGTTCCGTAAGGGGGAATATGGGGGTCTTGCGGACCTCCAGGAAGGGGATATAGTCCTCCTCGTGGCCGGGCTGCAGGAAGACGACCGAGAGACCCTTCCTGCCAGCCCTCCCAGCGCGCCCACTTCTGTGAATGAAGACCTTGGGATCTGAAGGAGGGTCGACCTGGCAGACAAAGTCTACCTGAGGGATATCCAAACCCCTTGCTGCGATGTCTGTACAAATCAGGACGGAGGGTGATACTGAGTTGACGAATTTGGAGAAACTCTTTTCCCTGGCCTTGGGGGGAAGCTTTCCATGAAGAGGAACTATCGTGAAACCTGACGGCATGATGGTAGGGAGTAGATGCTGGAAGTAGTCGACAGCGGCGCATGTTGACAGGAAGACGATGCTCCTCTGCGGTCGCGGGCTCAGCTTTTCCAAGAGTTTGGCCAACGCCGGAAGCTTTTGGCTTGCTGGTGTTACGAGATAGGACATTTGCAAGCTGACGGGCGTTTTGCGGTCCTCGATGATTCCTCCGTCCCTGAGGCTCTTCACCCTCACCGCGATCTTGACGGGATTTCTCAGACCGACAGTGATAATCTGGGAGACTGCTTCGGAAACGGAAGCGCTAAACAGGCCGGTTCTTCTCTGCTTGGGAAGGTATCCCAAGATCCTCTGGATGTCTTGCTTGAAACCCATGTCCAGCAGACGGTCCGCCTCGTCGAGAACCAGGAGTTCGAATGACGATTGTGTGCAGCGGACGTGGGGGGAGGCGAGCAGCTCGACGAGCCTGCCCGGTGTCGAGACCAGGATGTTGGGGGAGTGTCTGACGAAGAAACTCAGGTCCTGCTGTGTTGTAGTGGTCCCGCCGACGAGCAGCTGGGGGACAATGACGGGGACTGGGGTGTCGGGGCGCTTCTCATCCTCCTCGAGGAAAGGCAGGATCTCGGCGGATGGGGGATGGAAGCCAACAAGAGACCGGAGGACGGTATGGATCTGAATGGCGAGTTCGCGAGTCGGGGAGACAATGATGGAGAAAACGTGGCCGCGCTTCGTGGGTTCATCGAGGCGCATGAGCTTCTGGACGACGGGAAGAAGGAAGGCAAGGGTCTTGCCGCTGCCTGTGACGGCCTGCGAAGTTGTCAGTCAGTCAGATCCAAGGCCCTGTCTCTCGCGGGCGGCGTTGTGTGTTGGCCTTACCTCGACGACGACATCCTTATTCCCGAGGAATTGCGGCAGACATGCTGCCTGGACAGGCGTCATGCGCTGGAAGCCCTGGCTAGAAACGAAATCGAGGATCCATCTGCGTCAAGGTTAGCAGAGGGCGCGAACGGTGGTGGGAGGATGCTGGGCTTTCGCACTCGGCCAGAGGAGGCGTGAGTCCTCGCCAGGACCTGGGGTCCTTCTTCTTCTCGGGAGGAGCCATCGTGAAGGCCGAATCGATTGGCTTATACGGGAATTGCAAACTGGTTGATCGGCCAGATGGATGCCGTCCGAGGGGCAGATAGTGGTGCCGGCCGAGAACTTTTTTCCCAGTATCACTATCGATAACGCAATTTACCGATAAGATAATCTATCGATAGGATCAACTATCAATAAGAGGAGTGATCGAGTGATCAGACAAGCTGATAGTATCCCCCTTACCTAGTTGAGTCTACACATAAGCTGATAATGTCCCCCCCTAGTTAACCTGACAGTGGGTCTAAGGACCATTGCGATAAAGCTCGGCCAATAGATAAATGCGGTTTTGGTGGAGAGCGGGGGGAAACGTTTCTGAGCCAATCAGAAAATCAAGCGACAATGTGTGTGCGCATTTTCTATGGCGGACATTTTATGGAAACGTTTCCCGACCAATCAGGGCTCAATGCACGAAAAGATGTGGATATTCTCGGTGGGGGAGAATAAGTGGAAACGTTTCTAAATTAATAGGGGTACTGTACAGGAAGTACGTACCGATAGCCCACAATCAGCTGCCGGGTCCTCAAGGTTTATTTCTTCCCTTAACCTAGAAAACCTTTTCTCCTCTTTTTCTCTCTTTGTGCATAAATCCGTCTTGCGACTGCGTTGCTATTATTACTATTATAATAACGATCTAGAAACGTTTCTAAAACATTCCTTTGCGATACCTTTAACTTTTCGTAATACCACCGTGTACAAGTAGTATACTAACCGCCCCAAGCGCCCCAGTAGTCTCCTATCCTACAAGACCAACAATATAAGTAGTATAGAAACGTTTTAGAAACGTTTCTAAAGCTAACAATTATTATAGTAAGGTTGTATTATAATCACTGTAGGCGAGGTTTAGTGCCGCGCTGCCGTTAATACTTATGAGAAGGATAGCTTTAACGGTGATACTACCACCAAGGAGATTCTATGCACCAATATAAGTTTATTTTAGAAATGTTTCTTATTTAATTCTAACTTTTTCTAGAAATATAAATGGTCCTCTCTTAGAGCTATTAAGAAACATCTCTGAGATACCTACAAGCTTGAGGCAGCCCTATCTGTGGCTGGTAGCCTAAAGGCCCGCGATAACCAGCGCACTATTAGTAAGTTACTATAGAAACCTTCTAGAAACGTTTCTAAACTAATTATTTATTTTTCTAGATAGAATACTACAGCAACATATATAAGCTTACGTATAGCATTAATATCGCCCTTAAGACCCCGCGTAAGGCAAAGGCTATTGTTAAGGACCTTACCCTAATTAACCTCCTAACCAACGGCAAGGACAATGTAAGTTAACTCTAAAACGTTTCTAGAACGTTTCTTATTCTAACTCTTTCTAGATTAACTTCATTTAAATAAAGGAGAACCTTAATCTAGGTCCAAATGACAAGTATACCGCCTATGCCTCCTAGAATAAGGTTAGATATAGTATGTTTACTCTTAGAAACGTTTCTAGAATGTAGCTAATTTGTTTTCTTATATATAAAATACCCTCCCCCTACCAAGTACAATGACTCCTGCCTTATCTAGCGCGCCCACTAACACCCTAATGTCGATGTAAACAAGAGCCTCTCTAATATGTTTTAGAAACGTTTCTAGACTATTTCCTTTACTAATAATAAACAGAGATACCTAAGACCCTAACTAAGCCGCGTCGCGCCCGCAAGGTCGCCTGCGCCTACGCCCTAACCCCTAAGCTATAATAGATAAAGGATCTAGAAACGTTTAAGAAACGTTTCTTGCCTAGATAAGAATCTAGTGTCCTGTGTTTTAGGGAGGTCTAAGAGCTAGAAGAGAAATGTTCTAAAAACGTTTCCAAAATACTTACTAAAGAATAAGCTAAAGAAAAGCTAACGTAGAGAAGACTTTGCTTAATTAAATAAGAAACGTTTTTAATTTTTTTATAGCCTCGCTGTCACGTAACTTACGTTCTTTAATTACCTATTCCCCTGTGATGCTCCCTGTGTTCTAAGTACTATATTTAATTAAAAGAGCGTTATATAGCTTCTAATTAAGTATTAATCTTGCTTTATCCTCTATTCCTTTAATAAAATGTATTTAGTAAAAATCTAAAAATATAAGAATAGCCTAATAACTATAAGATAGAGGTTTAGTCTTACTTACTCCTCTATATGATTTCCTTATGCTGTCTGAGTATTATAAGACACCTACCTTTTGTTAGTATATTAGTGGGGATAATACTAGCTTACGCTAGACACGTCTTCCACTATTTAAGTACAATTAGGTATAATTTTCTCTTCTAGAAAAGGGTATACTAATAAAAGTAGCAAGGACGTGTTATTATTGTAGCTAGTAAGCTTTTCTATTGCTTCTTAGATAATAATAGATAGACATTATGTTTTATAGTAAGTAGTAGATTTAGAGAGGAAGAATAAAGCTTATACCTTATAGAGACGCAAGTGGTCTTCGCTAGGGGCCCTTAAGAAGCATATTAAAAATACTTATGGACATAATGCTGCTCCCTCTTTTACTGGTAGGCTAAAAAGTCGCGATAATAAACTAACTACTAGTAAGTTTTCTATTTATAGATATAGATAAAACTCTTATATATTTAGATTTCTATGCTTATATATATAAGCTAGCAATAGGTAACAATGTTACACTTAAAACCCCTTAAAAGGCAAAGGCTATTAAAGCCAACGATAAGCTTCTTAATATACTACGCCTTATAAATAGACATATAAGTAGGAACGTTTCTAAAACGGCTCTTAAATAAGTCTCTAACATACTTTAGCCTAATTTAGAGTAGATAAGAATTACCTATGGTCTACTATTAGATAAACGTTGTAACGCCTATAATTTATAGAACGAAGTTAGCTGCAGTAAGTGGGATAGTTACTGCTCTTTTTTAGGGAGTAGCGCTAAAAGTTTAGACTGTCCTCCCCCCAATGGTCACGATCCAGCATGTGCTGTTTAGTAGGTTTATTGTTATCCTAATCTTAGAGATAATAATATAATCTCTAGTATATCCCTCTTATATATAAATTTAAATTTATAACATAATACTAATTAATAGAAGAATTTCCTCTAGACCTAGAATATCTACTGCGTAGGCGTTATATAAATACTACCTATTAGGCTATACTATAAAAAAAAACTAATACTGTCTTACCCCTCTTTTAATTTCTATAGCTTTATTCTTTCCCTCTTAAGCTATAGCTCTTTTCTCTGTAGCCATATTTCCTCCCTTCTTAATGCTATTTTATCCTCTTTCTTTCTCTTTTTAATTTCCCTTTGACGTTCTTTATTATGTAGCTGTAGTTCTTTATTCTGAAGCTGCTGCTCCTTAAATTATAATATATTCTAATTAAGCTGTACTTAGCTTTTGGTTACCTGCCGTTGGAGATTTGTCTGGGGATAGGGAGAGCTATGTGTTACACTTAAATGTGGATTTTAAGAGCTTTGTCTGCTTCTTCCTCTTAATTACCCTCTTAGAACTCCTAAAGATAATATAGAATTAGCTCTATAATATATATTATTATCTTTAGTATTATTAAAAGCAAAGTTCCTAAAGTCACCTAGAGGGCTACTTAGTAGACTGCTAACTAAAGATCTACGGGTATAAGTCTGGCTGGAAGAGCGTTCTGTTTAATTATGTTAACGCCCCCTCTTCTAAGTGCCTTGCTTCTGCTCTATTATTCCTATTAGTAAAGAATTAAATAATTTTAAATAATATATACTTTGCTATTATATTATTATATTAATACGCCCTAATATTCTAGTGTCTTAGTACGTTATTAGGATTTAAAGCTTACGTGTTACAAAATCTCGTGATACTAAATTCTAGTCTATATTATAATATCTATAGAGGTTAGGTCCACTAATTCTTAGTATTATAAAAAATCTACTATAGTATTTACTCCTTTATTACTTATACTATTAAGAGAAAATAGCTACTCTAAAGGTATAAGATTACGTAAAGAATTTTAACAATATTTGTGTAGTTATGTATACACTCCTAGTCTTTAGCGGGAATTACTAAGATTACTTAATAAAAGCCTATTAAAATAATAAAGATCTTCTTATGTTTCGCCTAGTCTTTATATTATGGCTATTTATCTAAAACTTAAGTAAGCGTTAGGAAATAATCTATAAAGGTTTCTAGAAAGTCTTATATGTAATTACGTTATAAAGCTCCTTGTAATGCCTAGCTAATAGATAGTGTAATAGCGACATTAGGAGATTATAAGTAGAATTTTCTCCCCGTAAATAGATTTTACCTAAGAGGGTTTTAACTCTACGTTGAAAATAAACGTAGTAAAGCTAAATAGTATTTTAGACTTGTACTTCCTATGTTTTGTGTGGGTGGAACTTTTCCTGTAGGTATCTCCTAAGGCCCTAAATTATACTTAGGCTTTAGTCTAGTGTTACTCTAAGAAGTCCTTTACTATGGATGTACTTCTATTTAACCTTTACTGTATACTTTTGTTTAAGTATGTTAAAAACTGCGTGAAATATATAATAATATATATCTACTGTCTCTAAATTAGTGTAGTATTGCGTAAGTGGGAGTACTAGAAAGTATTAGAAACGTTTCTTATTTGAATTATCCTTAGATCCCTACCTTTCTCTAACTCTTAACTATACTACGCCTAGATGATTTTGCGATAGTGTGCGCTAACTACGTGTTTATAGTTTATATTAACTATAAATGTTTTTATATTAGTAAATGTCTATTGCTTTGCTTGTTCCTAAAAAAAGCAGATTACTATATAGTTACTATATAATTAATATGAGTGCTGTATATACTTTTTATATATTTCTGTTAGTAAATAGTAGTTAATTTAATAATATAATAATTTTATATATGTCTATTGGTTTTGTTCTTTAGTCTGTAGTAGTGCAAGAGTAATAGCCTGTGTTCCTTTAGGAAATAGAAGGATTTGCTGCTTTTGAATAATATGACGGAGGTAATTAGTGTTTATAAGGCTCTAGTGTATATCTATAATTAACCTTCCTCTATGTTTAGTAATAAACTCCTTAAGTTTATTAGAATGTAGGAATATATCTAGAAAAATATTAATAAAAGTTTTCTAAGAATTTTATAAGGTCTTTACTTAGGCTTATCCTTAGTTTATTAATACGCTGGATTACCCTAATAAGTCTATTAATAATAGACTGTGGTGTTTTGGTTGCTGGTGGGGGAGGATGTAAGTGCTAGCCGTGGGAGGTAAATAAAATATAGGGTGTTATTTAAAGATCCTTTAGGATAAAAAACTTTATCTTAACCCTACACTTTATTTTTTTAAGCTCTGGTGATATACTAATATGTACCTTATCTGTTAAATAATATTAGTAAATTCTTTAAGTTTTATAAGGGATTATACTATACTATATGTTAGCCTTTTTTGCCTGTTGCTTATAAAGAAGTAGTACTCTTAATCCTCTTCTTCTACTAGCCTATCTTTAGCCTCTTTAAGACCTGTATAAACATAATCTATATAGTGTCTCTATTTAGAAGGGACTATAAGCTAGAAATAATCTGTATAGTCCTCGCGAGTAAGTAAGTTTACATAGTAAATATACTATTATTAAAGACTAATAAGATGCTAACCTAGGTTAGCTTATTCCTTAACTATAGAAATAACTCTTACGTTATAGTTTAACTCTTTTAGCTCTAGCTTATAGCTTTTAATCTAAGCTATATACGTAAGACCTTTCCTAAATCTTTTGTGTATTGCGTGTATTATCCTACTTATTTATTAGTCTATACCTAAGATTTACTAGAAACGTTTCTAAGATATTTCTATTTACCCTAAGACTTTTTTCTTAATATTATAAGCTTTTACCCTTTCTTATAGTGTATCTATCTATGATATTAACTCTAGTGTAAGGCTAAAATAATAGAAGTCTTGGATAGGTATATATGGGCATGCTTTGCCTCCAGTGTAGGCATAAGAGTAACGCATAATAGGTGTATCTCTAAGAGCTGTAGATGTAGTTGGAAAGGCAACAGCCTTTCGTTCTGTATGGTACTAAATCTATTACCTTATTAGTAGATTATTTACCTTAGGAATAACAAACTATATAATTTCCTATAGAGCTTAAATCTCCTCTGCTAATAGTAACTTAGTTAGGATAATATATATAATACTATTCTCTAACGTTTCTAGTATCTTAGGGATTCCTATAAGAAAGTAAATACGTTTAATAGTAAGTGTATTTCTATTAGGATAAGTTCTTTTATTAATAAGGCTTGTATCTAAGACTAAAATAGGCTTAATATCTTGTGGTTCTGTTGTCTATTAATTTTTCTTAGTTCTTTTTATATACTTCTAATAAACAAATATTACTTTACCTAACGAATAAGCGTTTACTAGATAGGGTTTGTTTCTTATTATAAACTTAGATACATAGAAAATATAATATTATTACTGATACTATCTTCACTGTATGCTAGATTATAGAACTTATCTTCTAGAGTATACAGTGTTAGAAACAGGTCGGTGTCTTCAATGTCTGTTGCGTTTTCTGCATTTAGCCCTAATGTACTTGATATTTTGACTGGAATGCTGGTGAAAACGTTTCTGTAACGTTCCAGAAACGTTTCCACTAATGTCAAATTATCGACATTGTCTTAAAATTTACTTTTAAGACATTTGGAAAAGTTTCTGGTTAATTTCTGGAACGTTTCCTGCGATTTTGCACCTAAACTTCTATTTTTTAAGTACATCACTAGTATCATGTAGCGGTGTGTAACCCCGCCGGCATAAGGGAAATCATTTAGCCGATTTACTTATCTATATTTATCTATTGGCTAGGTAATAGTCCACTGTCTGGTAAACTCTGTACTAGACCCACTGTCAGGTGGACTAGGGGGGGACATTATCAGCTTGTCTGATCACTCTACCTAGTTGACCTGACAGTGGGTCCTAGTTAGCGTACCGTGCGTATCGATAAGCTACACAGCCAAAACACAGCCAAAAAATAGCAAAAAAGGACAGTTATCAATAACATCAATTACCGATAAGACGTGTTCCTCGTTATCAATAATCAATCCATCCGTGGCTCCGCTCCGCCAGTGACAGCCTTCAAAGTCGCCTTGGCGCCCGCCATGTCTTGTCTGACCGCCCACGGACAGAGCCAAAGAGTGATATCATCCCGTAACCCAGCCAGCTCTTCTCTCGCCCAGCTATCCACTAGGAGCCTGCGGATTTCGCGGTCGCACAAGCCCAAGCCCTTCCAAACTCCCAGCCCGTTGATTTTGCGCAAGCCCAGGGCGCCAAGAGCGGTGTGGAAATCCAGGATGAAAACTTCGTGCTCGTGTGGTATAGCATACATACTATGTAGACTAAGGGAAAAGACGGCGATAGCCGCGGTGGACTCCCGCCTGAGAAGGACATGGAACCGGCGGGATGGCCGGAGATGGCTTCACATGCTTGATGGAGGCAGGTACGATTACTATGTAGGTAGGCAGGTGGCCTAGCCCATTCGACTAACTCGGTACGATACTGTACCGCACATACCTAGGTAGGTATGTACACTAAAAAAGGAGCCCCCACCGCAAAGCGAACTGCACCAAGGACCCCCTGCTGTAGCATTGAGGTGGGATTTGGGGCGCTGGTCAGTCAGGCTCGGCACACTGTGAGGGTTGTCAAAGACATCTACCCCTACGTCTTGTCTACGTGTACGACTCGCAGAGACAGACAGAAGAGGACAGAAAAGAGAGAGCGGCTTAACTAATACACAGTACGAATTTCCTACATAAACACACGTTGCCAAAAGTACTCGGTACTTTTCTCCCGCGAAAAATCCTCATCGCAGCATGGGCAGCGCTGGACTCGCAGCACAACAAGACTCCGACGATCCGGCCCAAACTCCTCGTCTAAACCACATGTCACGCTGCCTGCTGACCGACCGCATGTCTTCGTGTTCCTTTTCTCCTCCGTCCCAGCCCGGCACATCATGCGGCGGAGTTGCTCTCTGCTGCAACATCAACCCTCACCCTGGATCTAATAACCATAGTAGCCTCCGACCCCGAATCCCAGGCCCAGCATAGCCAGAATTATACTCGCCCTTTGCGTTTCGTCGACACTCACACCCGCACCGCTGTCGCTGTCGCTGACGCTGACGCCGCCGCCGTCGCCGCCCTGGCCCCCCACGACACCCGCCTCTCTAGAAGAGATAGACACCTCCACTCCTCCCTTTGGCCCTTTCAACTCATTTTGCCCCTCCAACGCATCTTCACGGGAGCAGTCGCCTGTCCTGCTCTCCCGCCCTTCTCCTGCACCACTATGTCGTCCGTTCGCGCTGTCCCCTCCACGCCGCGCGTCATCTCCCCGAGCCCGACACCCTCGGAAATCGATGCCGCCTCTCACGACAACTACTTTGGCCCTGTGACGAGGTCCGCCGCCAAGAAGCGCCGTGCTACACCTCAGCCGCTGACCGAGCGCCCCGGGGAGGATGACTACGAGCCGTCGACGATGCGCAGGTCGCGCACGAGAAGCCGCTCGCCCATCGAGTCCCGCCGAATCACCCCGATGACTTCGGTCAAGCCGCAGTCCACCAAGAGAGCCAAGTCCCCCGTCATCCCGAGCGAGCCCATCACCAACGACGTCACCGCCGTCCACGCCGAACCAAACGGCAAAGCCCCGACCGCCAACGGCCATCTGGCCCCGCCGTCGGCCGCCCCTGCCGGCTGGAGCTGGCGGGACTTTAGTCGAAGCCCCAGCCCGCTGGGCCTGATACCGATCCACAGGAAATGGCGGACGTTTGTACACAAGCACGAAGTGCCCAGGAAGGTCCTGCACGTCTCCATCGGCTTCTTCACGCTGTGGCTCTACGTTTCGGGCATCCAGACGAGCTCGGTTGCGCCCTGGCTCTTCGCCGCGCTGATGCCCATCACGACCGCCGATTACCTCCGTCACAACTACGCCTCCTTCAACCGCTTCTACGTCTCCGTCCTCGGCGCGCTGATGCGCGAGAGCGAATACGCCGGGTGGAACGGCGTCATCTTCTATCTGCTCGGCGCCTGGATCTCCCTCCGCTTCTTCCCCAAGGACGTCGGCGTCATGGGCATCCTCCTGCTCAGCTGGTGCGATACCGCCGCCAGCACCTTTGGGCGTTTGTACGGCGCCTACACCCCGCGCATCCGCCGCGGCAAGTCGCTTGCCGGGTCCTCAGCGGCCTTCCTCGTCGGCGTCATCTCCTCGTACTTCTTCTGGGGGTGGCTCGCGCCGAGAACGGGGCCTTTCCCCGGCGACGAGAACTATCCCTTCATGTTCACCGGGGCGCTGCATCTACCCCGCACCATCGCAAGCGCCGCTGGGCTCTCTGATGCTCAGGCCACCATCACCGGTCCGTTAGCGCTCGGAGTCATGGGTCTATGGTCTGGCTTTGTTGCGGCCGCTAGCGAGGTGGTGGACATTTTCGGCTGGGACGACAACCTAACCATCCCGGTCCTCAGCGGGGCTGGTATTTGGGGATTCCTCAAAATCTTTGGCTAGGAGAAGGGCGGCCGTTCAGAGTAGACGGATGGCGGGGCGTGATCAAAGATACCAGCCTACCGATGCTAGCGCGCACGCACACACACATACACCGACGGCAACTGAGGGGACCAAGAGGGGAAGGAGGTTGGAAAAGGCGCGCCATCTGCCTCGTGTCAACGGCTGGCATGGCGTTTTAACTTTGCATGATTAATCGGCGTTCATATCGTGTCTAAGAGATAAAGAGATAAGAGAGGAGTCGGGGCGGGGCTCTTTATGGCAGACAGCATGGAATGGTATGCGGGGACGACTGGGACGAGAAAACATGCCCTCATTGCGCAAGGACAGGTATTGAGTTTGTACCATTTTTCCTTTTCATTTTCGTTTTGACGTCGATACAGGACCAACGGATCTCAGGAAATCATGGCCGCATGGGCACCAGGGGTACACATATAATGGTAGCTGCTATTACAAGACAACGATAATCATCAGAACCTCCCCCCGCCGCCCCCCTTCTTCACCCTCTTCTTTCTCGTTCTCCTTCTCGGCTTTCGCCCCCGCCCCCTTATTCGGGGTTGCCATCTAACACATGTCACCGCGTGATGACGAGGATGCAAGGACAAGAACTTGAAGAGGTTGCGGTGATCCGGAGCCTTCTGAGCGGTCAAGTATCGTCACTACCTTGGCGTCGCCTAGAGGACACACGAGAAGGATCAACGACGCGGCGTGCGACGGGGAGAGATCCAGCAATGGACCTTGACTTTGCGAAGAGGAAGGCGAGGCTACTGTGCCACGGCTTGGGCGAGATTGGAGTCCTGTATATGCAAGATGAGCGTGGAGGAGGACCTCGATAGGAATCGCAACAATACCGGTCGGATGCTATCCAGGTCTTGTTCACTGGTTGTTCGTCGCACTGCAGCAGAAGCGAGTCCGGCGAACACATGTCCCATCGGCACATACGTCCAATCTATCAAGGCTGGGAGCCGGGGCTGAGATGGACTAGGGCTGACAGGCATCTCCGGCGTGGTTCTGATGCGGGCAGCCACGTCCGTTGTGACGTCGTGCATCTGGCGGACATTTCGTTCATGTATGCTTGCTTCTTCTCGTTTTCTTGCCGTGCTTGTCGCCTCACACGGGGCGCTTTCCCTCGTGGGCACCGCCCTCTTGATTTAGCAAATGCTCCGAGGTATGGCGGCAGGAGCCTCATGTTCTACAGGGAAGCTCATACGAAGCGGGGATTGGCGGGCGAACACACGAGACCGGGACGAAGGGCAGAGGGAGGAGGAATGGGCATGGAGCACTGCGCAGCAGCTGGAGGGGCAATCCAGGCGGAGCCGTCGGCTGATGGCTGGTCGAACCTGACACGACGGTCGATCCGTGCAGGATACGGGAATGCTGTATGACATTTTCTGTGCTGCCCTCATGCTCCGGATGGCGTGGCCTGGCGTGGGCGTGGCATCGGCCGCATTCTACGTCAAGCGGTTAGGGCTTGACCTCTTTGTGGTTCCTGTGCTGTTGGAAGGGGGGGACGAAGGACGCCTGCGAGAACGGACCGGTTGGGTGGTGAGCAACTGCGAAAACGTGAGAGCTAGGGGGTGAGGGGCATGCGAGTGCATCTGCGGGATTGGCGATGGCGTCGATGGGAGGCGAGTGAGTAGTGACATGGCGGGGTTCGTGGGCGAGATGGCCGTTCCGCTAACCGTCCAAATGCAACATCGACGTCTCCTTGATTACCATGCCTTGGGTTAGTGCTGTTGTTCGATGAGTGCCTACGGCTCTGATGCTCGCCCGCCCTCCCCTCGGTAATGGAGAGAGAGAGAGAGAGGTCGTTGTCCAGTAATGTGGTGCCCCATCATCAAGCAGCCCTGTTTGACTGCAGCTGCAGCTGCGCCCACCTCCGGGTTCATGCCATGGCGTGTTACGGCGCAGGAGAAGCAAGCAAGCGAACCAATACCCTTTTGAATTTGGCAGGGCAAAAACAAGTGTGTGTTAGTGTGGGCGAGTGGGCGAGTGGGCGAGTGAGTGATCCGGCATGGTCTCTCCCACCCTTCATCGCTGTCCTCAGAATACCCCCATTCCATGATATGTATACCACGTGGACAATCTTTATCCAACATGGTGCAGCAGACCAATTGTGCGCTGTTGACTCCAAATCCTGTGGGCTACTCTCATGTTCCGCGCACCCCCGCAAGGCCATGATGCAAATAACTTATGACTGACTACCTACGTTCACGTCGGCCGTGGCAATCGAGAGAGGAACATTGTGCGATGGACGAGAGTTCAGAAATGGGCCCAGAAAGAAGGCTTAGTCCCGTTACACAGATTGTTTCCGGTTTCACTCGGTCACCGCTCTGTTTCTCTCGCTCGGGGTTTCTCGTCGTAGAGTCATCCTCTTCTCTCGGCAGTCTACTTCTCCCCGTATGGCAGCGCGGACTCCAGTCAGGCCCGGGCGGGAATTCGGAGCTCGGTTGACGGGCGGTAGGGCGGGCTCGTTGTTGACCAGTGTGCCTCCGGGTCACGTTCCGATTCACCCGCGAAGCTAATTTCTTTTTTTCCATCAGTGGCGCACAGACTGGACGGCTGTTCAAGCCTCGCACCTGAAGCATTGGCTGTTCATTCATCTGCCCGTGCCATGCCGCGTCATGCCGTTCCCCATATATGGATGAGAGGAGAGACGGAGAGAAAAGAGAGGGGGGGTTCTCGACCTATGGGCGGATGCCTTGGTACGTTCTTGCTACCTGCTTGCTTGATAATGATTCTCACCGGATCAGTCCTCAGGACGACTATTGGCGCCATGCCTGTCATTCATCGTCTCTCTCCCTATTGCAAGACTACGTAGGTAGGTAGCCGGCTAGTCGAGGTCGAGATTTGGCCCCCCTCATTTTTTCCTCCAACACATCCGTGCTCAGGATCTGGGACTTGCTGTCCGGCTCCGGCTCGATACCCGGCAGGCACCTCACTGCTTGACAAAGGTTTTCTGCCTGGCGCGTGTTTCGAACGCCCATTCGTTTGGGTAACGATTTTTTTCTTCTTTCTTTTCTTTTTGTCAGACTATGCGGCAGATCCATATGTCAGACCGTTCCTGGGATGGCCCTGGCAAACATCCTCCCCCCCCCTTCCGTGGAGAAACCATATTACTATTACCACGTACCTCCTGATCTTTTTGAGAACACCGCTCGTCATCCCGGGGGACACCCTGCGGTGTGTGGGGGTGGGGGGGGGGGGGGGGGGGCATCTCGGGTCCTTGCCGGCCAAGAGAGGGCCAGAGGCAGCCTGGTGAACTACACCACGGTACCATCCGCCAAGGTTGGAAGTCGTGGGATCGATGAAATGCGGTTGGCGGCGGTCAACGGAAGGACGGCGAGCAATTGACGAGCGCGGCCGTTGTCTGTCAGGTCCGCATTACCCCTGCGGCGTACATACACACACATACATATCTATAAATGTCCTCAACCGAGGATCGCACTCACACGCGGCGACTCGCTTTACGGGCATGGAGGCGCCTACCACCCCTTCGTATGTACGGATACAACAAACGGGCATCTCGGGCGGCAGGTAGCAGGACTGCCTTGTTGGGGGTGTCCTACCATGCTAATGCTGATGCTATGCTGATGCTCATGCTCATGCCCATCATCGTTGCATCTACGTAGCCAGGCCCCACCCCGGTGCCCAGTCTGCAATCGCCAAAGGTATCGCAGCAGGGCTCACGGGCTGCTGTGAACATGGACGCTCGAGGAATGGGGTGACGCGAGGACGATGCGCCGCTAGATCGGATCGGAAGAGACCCGCTGTCCATCGATTTTGCATTGGTAACTCATGACATTAGGCAGAGGCAGAGGCAGAGGCAAGAGGGGGGGTATTCGGCCGCCGTGTTGGGTGATGTATCCAATGATGATGATAGTGATGAAGGTACTTTCTCTCCCCCCCCTCCCTTTTTCCGTTTGTTCCATTTGGGTTGAGGTGGACTGGGGCTTGGGTACCTCTGCGTTTGGGTCGAATTCGGGCTGCCTCTCACCTCACTTCGGTCTCAGTCTCACTCTCATGTTCAGCATTGGGAGGAAACTGTCGAATTTTGTCAACCGTTGACGGCTGACGATGACGGAGTCGGGCGGGCACTTACACCGCCGCCGCCCCCCTTGGGCGCTGCGGGTGTAAGATGAGACCGACTCATTGTGCTCAGTGGGTGGTTCTTACACTTCCACTTCCCCGGAGCCAGCATCAGAAAACGGCTTTCAGATACGCTGCTCCTTGGCCGCAATTTTGTTGCCTCAACGCTCACATGCGATGCGCTTCAAAGAAGCTCCGCCTTTGCGCATACACGTACATACCATAGTATATACATCATAGTTGGGCTTTGGAGATGCACCCACCCCCTCCAAACGGTCGTGAACACTCTGGACGGACGGGGTGGCACTGGCGACTTGGTACTGTACATTTCCATGGCCCCCCTCCCCCTCTGACCCTCCTCTCCTGCATCGGTGACTGAAGCAAGTCGGCGGGGGGGGGCGAAATTCCAACGAGTCGGCGCCGCTTTTCTGGAATTATTACCAATGGAAGGTCACAAAAACCGGATGCACCTGGTGCGTCTTCTAAAAGGGCCGGGTAGGATGGCGGGGGGGGGGGGGCGCATTTGAAAGCCCTGTCGAAGCCCTGGAGGGCGTCCTTCTGTAGGTAGATTCTGCAAGTGGACCGGACGTCTTTTGCACCAATCGAAATGTTGGAAAGTAGTAAATGGGATTGACCGAGTCAATCACGGGCAAGAGAAGAAGACGGTGTGTAACTGAGATACAGAGAGAGAACCCAATGGGGGCGATGAGAAGAACTGGCCAATAGAAAACAGTCGCAAGGAGAAAGGGACTTTAAAGAGTACTTACTTACTACGTACCGGGGAGAATACCTAAGGAGGATAAAAAATAATAATGTATAGTTCTTTACCCCCAAGATAATAAAAAAGGGGACTAGTTGGGGGTAAAATAAAACTATAATAGTACGTAGTGAAGTAAAACAAAAGTCCTGGTTCCCATCTTGACAACGCATCACCACATAAAAATGCCCGAACCTGCTGCACTTCTGCCTGACTTGATTGACGCCCAGACTCAACGACGAAAGATACATCCGGTCCAAGTCGCACCCGCACAGTTCCAGCGGCGGAAAGCAAAAGCATCGTCATCTGGAGTTACCTTCCGCATCACTCCCTTACTACTAACCCTTTCTCTATGTTTTATTTTACTCAGGGCGATCAACATGGGGGAGGTGGGGTGGCGCTTCCTTATCCTGCCATTCCCACGTCGTGCTTTGCTCACGACACGGTTCCCTTAGTCCAACGAGACGACGACACGAGAGTGGGCAGGCATGCCCGCGCCGCTTTAGACGAGAGAGGGTACCAAACGGGCTTCTTGGCTCGGCTCATCTCTGAGGGAGGGGGGTGAACTAACGCACCTATTTCCTTTCTGTATTCGTCTTGCATTATATCACCGTACCTCGGCCGTGTCGTTGTCGTTGTTGAAGATGACATGTAGACGACATGCCGTACTCTGGGCATGTAGTCACCTTGGGTTTTCCGAGGAGAAGAACGCCAGGTTCGTTCGCAATTGCGAACGAAAGGTAGCCGAGAGGAGAGACAACCCCTTCCCCGGCCTGACTTGCCGGTAACGGTTACGTTGCCATCCCCCCCATCTTATCTCACCGTTTTCCAATTCTCTATCCTTACCCAGCCTGCCTCTTGCCCTGCCCTATCCTATCCTGTCCGATCCCAATGTCTTTCATGAATCAATCTTACCCCAACTTGCCCTCTTTCAACCTATCCCATCCCGTCCTCCTTGGTCTGGCACCCTCGTTGGCCCACGACTTTGATCCGCGCCAGGTCCTGCTTTTTCCCCGTAGTTCCGGGTTTCCTTCCCTAAGCGTATTGATGTCTGTCCATCCTCTGAACCCTCGTCCCTCCCCTTCCTCCAAACCCATTCGTCACGAATCAGGACGTTACCACCCTCGCTTCACTGGACGGCGGGTGGCTCTTCGGCTTGCATCTTAATGGGCCGAGATGCCATACGACCCGCATGGTACCTCCGTCATACCTAGGCAAGACTCTTATCCCACCTTCCCATCTATGTCCATGGCGTGTGTGACCGTGAGGAAAGCAGCAAAGTCGTCGTCTTCCGACCCGGGGTTCCTCGACAAACACATACCCACACCACACACCCACACACCCACATACGAATACATGCGTCTTACACCCACACCTCGGCCCCTTGGGAACTAAAGCACACTCTACATATCCGTGCTAATCACCTATTTGACACCGCACCGCACGGGCGTGAGAGGAACTTGACGGTCCCAAGAAGCCCTTCGCGCCATGGCCGTACCTGCCCACAGAGCCCCATGCCCCTGGCTTGCAGGCGCATCCTATTCCTATCTTTGCCCTAGTCGGCATAGTCGTGTGGTAGGAGAGACATGGAGTGAAGTAAAGGTACCTAGCTGCTAGGGTAAAGAGGTAAAGTGCCTTGACGTTGTACCCTCCCTTGCCATAGACTCAACGCACACATCACTTTCTGCATGTCTCTTCGTCGCCGTTTTACACCACATACATGGCGTTTTTTCTCTCCCACATACTACCTTATGTACTCTTGTCTCGTCTGCTGCTCTTCGCCAACCTGCGCCGGCAAGTCCGTGCCCTGGTGTCTTACCGGTCTCTCTCTCTCTCTCTCTCTCTCGTCTGTCTCTCTTCATCTTTTTCATTTTTTTTGTCCAAGGCTTGCTTCTGAGAGGCACGCCCCCCTCCCCTTGTCTGAGATATTCCAGACTGATCCATTGCCTCTTCCGGACCACCCATCCTCCATCATGGGATGCTCCACCAATCCAACCCATGATCGTAACCCCCCCCTCGGCATCTGCAGACGCCTTGCTTGCCTTCTTTCTCTCGCTTTTGCCTTCAAGACTTGCCGGATTGACTCCCCTCTTGATAAAACGAAAAAGCTCAGCCTGCATATGGAGCACTTCCGCTTCCCTGCCTCATCCTCCTCGGCCAATGGCTCCCTCCGTCACCCTCCCACCATTGTCCGCTACCACACCCCCGATGCCCACACCCTCAACACCCGACTGCTTCTTCGTCGTTGGATATCTCTTTGTTCTTTTCCCAATTCTCTCCCCGCGGCCCCTCTGTGTCCGCGAGGCAAGCAACGCGGGTGAAGACAGGGTCTAGTTTATGCCACTTCCCTGTCACTAACGCACAGGCTAGCCGGACCCGGGCTGGTCGACCGGTTGCCGCTCTATCACTGTTGCCTTGGTCACTGTCGTCTGCGACCCCTCTGCTCGCATCGTCCCATCACATCATGCCCCTTGGACTGTTCTGTCCGTTCGCCCTTTTGGTGGGCCGGGGGCCACCGGCTGCTGCTGAAGCCATGGCCTGTCATCGGACGAATCGAGAGCTTGGTTGTCTTATCCCTCCCCCAAAAGAAGAAGAGATGGAGTCCGAGAAGGGTTCTGGGTGAAGGGGGAAAAAGTATAAAAGGGAGCATGTTGAGCGGTTTGATTCTGTTTACTTCTTCTTTCTTTCTCATCACAATTCCCAAGGATTCTTCTCTCTAAACAGCTTCTCGCAACTGTCCTCCTTTGCAAAAAACAAGCAACTTCCTTGCACACTCTTGTGTCTTGCCGCCATCTCCCCAGTTCACACTTGAACTTAGTCATCCCTTGTTCCAAACAAATTTCCCACGTCCACATCGCACACGCCTACACATACACGTCACGCCTCTTCTTGTCGACTAGAGAGTCTGCCCATCATGTCTTCCCACTACAACTCCCACTACTCCCTCCCCTTGCCCGTCCCTTCCCACAAGGGCCAACACTACCCAAGCTACAGCAACCACTACTCGGTCTCGCCCCAGAGACGGACGAGTCCGTCAGCTCTGGCACCGGCCCTTCGTACAGCAACAGCGGCTACTCGGTCGCCAATTCCAGCTACGCTGGCAGCAACAGCGGCGACTTTGAGAGCACACATCACTCGGCAAGCGGCGTCGACTTCAACGACTACATGCAGGACCGCTTCGCCCAGACGTTTGACCCCATCCCCTCGACCGCAACATTGCGGTCCAGGCGCAGACGTAAGTTTTACTCCGCCCAAAGATAATCACCGGGACCTCGGGCTAACCAGGGAGAGGGGAACAGGTCCGGAAAGCTCAACGCAAAGCACCGTGAACTGTTGGAGCTGCAGAAGAAGGCACAGGCCCGTCTCGCAAAGACGCGCGAGCGCTTCAACGAGGGCTACCGCGACGCTCAGGACGTGCGCGCGGACCTCGAGTGGACGCAGAAGAAAGTCTCGTAAGTGTTGAGCTCCTTTTTTTTCTTTTTTCTTTTTTGCGCCTCCCGGGACTCCGAGAGCATCGCAATCACCTCAACCTGGCAATCCAATGAGAAAGAGAAAAAAGAAGAAAAAAAAAGGCTTCCCCGCAATCCGGCGAGGAATGCGTTACCGGATTGCCGGTGTGGTTGCAATAGGGGAGATTTCAGGGGAAAGGAATCGCGCAAGATCTGAGACAATGCGGCTAACACGCGGACCTTTTTCTTTGCAGATCACTCAAGAGCAAGACTTCTCGCAAGCACACGAGCGAATACAACAAGGCGCGTGCTCGCTACCCCTCGCCCGAGTACTAAAGAAAACCAACCAACTGGTTTTTTCTAGTCTTCTGCTCGGAGCGAACGGGCGGCGAGCTCGGCGATTCGAGTCTTATGGTCGTTTGTTGTTGTTCCGCCAGAGACTCTCAGCCGCGCGGCACCGCCGACGTCGAAAAGACGGGCGATCAGCGAGCGTCCTTGTTCAGCCTTACGATGCTACTTTCTTCTAGCGTGTTATTTTCCCAACCACCACAACAAAAGTTTACAAGATCGCGGTCGTCAACAACCATACACACACCACCACCACCGCAGACGCACGACATCCGCACGTACGGCACATACCCCTGCCGGTGGTGATGGTAATGCAGGAATCCCGGGGGCGGGGAAGCGAGATACCAAACGTTCGGAGATTTACTTGCATTTCGTTACCTACTTGATGAACGCACACCTCCCTCCATCTCCGCTTCTCTACCCCTTTTTTTAATAGTTCTTTTCTTGGGTACATATTGGGCAAGCATGCCAGGGAGGAGAGTGGTGATGTGAGACAGGGGTCCTGGGCGACCCCGACAGCCGGGACGGGTTGACGCGCAGCGGCACGGCGCGGGTCGAGCATGGGTGGGCGACCGGCTAGGCCACTCATCTGACGCTGCTTTTGCAAAATGACATCTGGCGGCGGCATGCTGAGAGCAGGGTCAAGTGTGTGGGTTGACGGGGGTGGGTGATTCCCAACGCGACCGGGAACACCTCCACACACGCACACGCATCGTCTCTCCCCCAGCTTTGGCGCCGCCCACCCTGGCTGACGCAGGGCTGTGGGGTTTCCGCCGTCCTTCTCTGAACCTTGCCCTGGGAGCTTTGTTGCACGAGGCCATTATGAGATATGATTGGACGAACGGGATGTGATTTAGGGCGGTTTCTTGTAGTTTAAAAAAGTACGCACACGCCCTCCCTACCGGGGGGTGTGTCGACACCATGCCAGGCCAGGGCAAGCGCCCGGTGAGGGTAGGGGGCCATAGTCGCCTTTTGAAGGGTCCTCCCAGGGGGGGGCCGACAGACCGACAGACAGGTTCCCGGTGTGGAGACGGGGGGGGGGGGGGGGGGGGAGACCAGGCGAGGAGGAAGTGAGGTACAAAACTGTGGCATTTCTGTAGGAGGCGCTTGTCCTTTTCGGGGCGGTAGGATATTGCTCTTTTGGGAAGGGAGACGAAAGGGACGAGGGGATGGTTTTCCTCGACCGGCGGGGATGGTGTTCTTCTGGATCACCCTGGCGGTTCTGTAGCGATGATAGAGCTCTCTTTCCCATAGTTTCGTAGTCGTGTATCGTAAGCTCTTCTTATCCGGTCGTGGTGGCCCCTAGCCGGGGGTCGCTGTCCACGATATGTCCACCGTAATCCCGCCGTCGTGACCCATAGGTGTTCGCCAGGCCACCGTTATGGCCCTCCAGGTCTTGGACAGGTCTGTTTTGGGGGGGGGGGGGGGGGGGGTTCTGAAGCCGAGTAAACACATCATGTGATGAGCCGCGGTATCCTGTGTGGTGTTCTTGCCCGAGCCAAGAGCTGTCATCACGTGATATCGGTGAGGGCGTCGGTGAATTCCACGTCGTCCATATTCCACAGGTGACCAGGGCTGCCGGGTAGGCAGTTTCCATATCATTGAATGTATGGATGAGGGTGTCTCATCCATGTCATCCCCAGTCCGGTGCCCAAAAAACCCCTCTTCCATAATCGGTCATTCTCCAATAGCAGACCTCATACCGCCTGAACCTGGCTCCTGGATACCCAAGTTCCCCTTGACTGGACGCCAGCCTCCTTCTCCAGCCTTTCCCACGGGTTCTCGTTCGACGCGTGGTCATAGTATCCCTCCCACCAGGGCTTCCCGTCGCCCCTCTGCTGTTGGTAGCCCTGGCGGCCACCACGGGGCGGGCGACCGGCGGCAACCTCTCCGTGCCGCTCCCTCGTTGGCATGGCCGTCGGGGCGGACCCCACCTCCTTGCCCCATGACACTTCGGGACGCCTGGGCAGCGCCGCGGAGGGGGAAAGGAGGAAAGAGACTGGTGCCTGCGGGGCGGGGGTGTCTTCTGACGCGCCGGCGGCAACGACACCGTGGGTGGAGAGCTCATCGATGAGGCTTTGTGCATGAGCAAGGGCCGGCGCGATGGTCGGGTCCGAGTAAATCTTCGCGCCGCCATCGTCGGGGTCTTGGTCTTGCTCCTCGTCTTTGGCAGCAGCGTCGGCGTCGACTTCGTCATCGTCGAGGGCTATCTCATCGGTGTTGGCTGGTGGAGCATCGGTCGCCGGGGCGCGCGGCGTGCGGGCCGCGAGGGCGGTCTGGTTCGCGCCCGTGACAGCGGCGACGGGGGCGCGGGCGGTGGGGTGTCCCGCGTGACTGGAGGCAGAAGAGACGGCATCAATGCGGTGGTTGTACTTGCGCTTCTTAGCGGCGGGCTGGGTGCCGAAGGAGGCGAAGCCCATGGAGGCGGCCATCTCGGGGTCGATTTCCGCGACGACGTCATGGTCGTCCATCGTTGGCGGTGAGCGATCGGGCGGCCGGTGTTACTTATCGGTGTGTTTTTCGTGGGAGGGTATCTTGGGCACGAGAAGTTGCGGCGGGATGACGTTGGAAGGCACACTAGATGCGACTCGGATGTGTAGAGGGAGATGGCAACGGGGAAGAAAAGGGCAGAAAGAAGAGAAAAAGAAAGGGGAAATAAAGAGAGGGGAAAAAAGGAGCTCTGGGCGCGGAAAGATCAGTGGCGCGCAAAAAGGTCGAATTAAGACCCCTGCTCAGCACAGTGGGGGCGGTTGGTCGCTTTTATATTAGCCTCGTGGGGACCAAGAAATCGGGGTCCAAAAAAATACCGATTACGCTATTTGTGTTCGAAGGGAGGAAGGACGCGGGTAGCTGCGGGTGTTGGACGACCTATAGGATTGCACTGTTCATCGCGAGTCAAGAATTCCTGCACGGCGGAAGCCCCAATTGGGGATTTGGAGAGCGTGTTTGGTTTGGTTTGAGTTGAGACCCCAAATGGGGGGAGGAGAAAATGTATCAGTCTCGGTGGCCGAGGCCGCTGACATCATTTGAAACGCGACCGCCCCTGGCGCGGATCCTGGGGGCGGTGGATGGTTTGCGCTCGCTCGACGTCCACCTCTCCTCCAGGAACCCAACATACCACAACCAGCTTCCACTCAATTCGCATTCCGAACAGATTCGCCAACCGATTGGGTAACCATCGCTCTGCAAACACCCTTTCAATCGCCCTCTATCCTGACCCGGAAGAGCTCCACGCAAGCTCCCCATCGAGTAAACTTTGCCCTCACGGCACAAAGCCCCCAAAATCATGGCTTCCCCTCCGACGACAGTATCCCTCCGCTCCCCCTCCAAGTACGCGCCCACGTCGCAGTCGTCCTTCTCCGCCCCGCCCGTCGACTGGTTGCTCCGCACCTGGTCCGTCACGCACTCGACGCTCGCCATGTGGCGCGACGCCCGCAACGTGCGCATCTCCTACGCCGCCCTCGACCCGAAGCCCGACGGCACCGCGCGCGTCGACGACCTCGTCGAGTACGAATCCAACAAGACCGCCTCGGGCGGCGTCAAGTCCGTCAAGGGCGTCGACACCGCCTGCGCGGCTGGGAACACTTCGGCGTGGGACTGGCGGGGCAAGGGCTGGCTATTCTTCGTTAGTAGCCACTGGGAGGTTCTCGGATGGGGGGAGCGGGAGATTGCCGGCGGCGAGAGGGAGCGCTGGGTCGTCACCTGGTTCGCGCCCACGATATTTACCAAGGAGGGCGTCGACGTGTACTGCGACCGGAAAGAGGGGCTAAGTGAGGCGGGGTACAGAGAGGTGCTGGAGGGTTTGAAGGGGCTAGAGGCCAAGGATGTGGTCCAGATGGTTGAGAAGGATATGCAGCCCGTCGAGATCTCCTTACCCTGGAAGCAAAATTGAACCGGGCGTTTACGCGTCGGCGTTTCTTGGTGGGCTGGAGAGAAGGGCGTACGTGTTGGTTCACAACAACCGTCTCGCAAGACCGAGTACGGCGCATAATAATAGTATAATGGCATCTTTCTTCATTTCTCAGCCATGTTTCCTTAAAACGTAGAGCCTGCTGACTCGTCGGGCAGTCTGAATTCCAGTAGTCGCGCGGTCATATGATCAAGAGGCAGAGAAGTAAAGGGACGAAGATGTACGGTAGACATGTCTTCAATTTCGTTTTCATTTATTTATTTACTATTACCATTATCTCCCTCGGGTACATAGTTAACGAACGGGTCAGGTATCCTGCAAAGCCTGTCCAACCTGGTCATGCCGATTGTGGGTATTATGTCTTGACCTTTTCCACCCGGCAGCTTATTCCCCGTATGATACAAGTACAAATTCTGGTTGTTGTTGTTGGTGTTGTTGTTGGAGGGTTTTCTTTTTGGTGCTTTGGTCGCCACAAAGGGGCATTTGGGGGGGAAAAATCATGTCGAGCATCGTAAAGCATCAAGGGGTATGTCGTCGCAGCAAAAACAAGGAATCATTGACAAGTGGGATCGGCCTTTGGGGGGGCCGGCTTTAGTGGGACGAAGCTATTCCTCCAACAAGAGCCTTGCGTTAGCACTCGGTGCGAACTCAAATGTTCTCAATGATACGAGAGTTGATGGCTTGTTGGAAACCGGAATCCTGACCTCCAAAGTCATTGAAGTCCGCCGTGCCGTTGTTGGCGCCGGCCGACGATTCGCCCATCTGGTTGCCGCTGAGCGACTGCTGGATGTTGGGCATGGTCTGACCGGGGCCTGGCAGGAAGATGACCTTGCTGTTGGACGACTTAGCCATGGCCTGCATCGCCTCGAGGTAGCGGATCTGCATGGCCGGGGCAGAGGACAAGATGTCGGCAGCCTGGCGCATGAGCTTGGCAGATTCGACCTGGGCCTTGTTAGATTCGCGGTTTCAGTGACAATGGAGAAGAGGGACATACCTCGGCCTTGGCGGCAATGATTTTGCTCTCACCGATACGCTTGCTCTGGGCAGCCATGGAGAGCGACTCCTGCAACTCCTGGCTGAAGATGATGTCCTTGATGAGCATGCTCTCGACCTGGACACCCCAACCGGCGGCAACGTCCTCGATGATCTCGCCGATGGACTGGGCAATCTCTTCCCGGCGCTCGATGACATCCTGAAGGATACGGGCACCGACGACGTGGCGAAGAGTGGTCTGAGTCCGCTCCATAAGGGCTTGGCGCACGTTGGAGATTCCAAAGGCGGCGCGGTGGGGAGCGACGATGTGGTAGTAGATGACTGAGGTGAGGTGAAGGGTGACGTTGTCCTTGGTCATGCAGGTCTGCTGAGGAACCTCGGCCATCTGAATCTTGACGTCGACCTGGATGAGCTTCTCACTGAGAGGGTTGACCTTAACCAGGCCGGGGTCGACGGCCTTGTAGAACTTGCCGAACTTGGTGACGAGGCCGACGTTACCCTGGTTCACGTTCTTGTAGGGGTTCGGACAGACGATGCAGCAGGGAATGGCTCCCATGGTACCGATGCAGGCGCCGAAAGCGTTGACTGGAAGCACAAGGTCAGCATAGCGCGAAGTATGGGGAGTTGAGGGCGGCGCCGGCGGCGGCGACAGGACGTACTCATGGTTCCGTACCAGCCCTTGGGGTTGGCATCTTCTTCGACAACTTTGGCGTAGCTGCGCTGGAGGTCCTCCTTAGTGGGGGGCTGGACCGTCATCTCTCCGTGGGGCTTGAAGCCGCCTTGGCCGAGGCCACCACCGTTAGTCGTGGTCTCGGTGCGCTGGTCGTTCTCATCGTAATCGGGGGCTCGGCCCTTGCCGGTCGAGGAACCCTCATGGTGCGGGGCGTTGGCAGCGCTCATTGCGGGCGAATGCGACCGGGTAGAGCTGCTGCTGTGAAGTAGATGCCGAGCGGAGTTTGAGGATGAGGCTCGGTGCGTATGGGTATCTTGATGATCGGAAGCTTCGTAGATGGAGTCTGAATGGTGAAGCATGTGTCCAGGACAGATTGGGCGGAATGGGGGAGAAGAGGTTCTTAAGTAGTTACCAGGTAGACCGAGTGGTCGTGCAAGTAGTACCGGGGATGGATCAGAGTCTCAGGGGGGAGTAGAGAGGGACGGAACGAAAAAGGCTGAGGATCGTAGACACGCGGGTCAAAGACCTTAGGTAGGTCGCCGGTCGAATGACGGAGGCTACCTACCTACCTAAGGTGTGTGGGCTGTGTTTGCGCCCGGAATATCTGGTCTATCTACCTAGGCACTATCTGCCTACCTACTTTCTGAGGCCGGGAGTGGAAAGAGGGGGCGAGGTGGGGTGTATACTCGTACGTTACAATGTCAGTACCCCAATAGGCTTTGATTCATCCAGGTAGGTATTTGTACGAGTATGTAGTTTACTGTCTGGTGGTGCATCGCATCACGAGTAATGATAGGTCCGGCAGGTAGGTAAGCCGCGAGAGGAAGGAGGTGGAGCCAGGGTCGCGTGCAGTCGAAGAACCTGTATTTGTACCTAGGTAGGTAGGTATAATCGTAGGTACCTATTGGTACCTACCAATAGGTACCTAGGTAAATCTTTCTGTGGTTCTGTTCGCCTGTCGGCAGAGACGACAGGGACAGGGATCCAAGCAAGCACGCACGCGCCAGAAGAAGCCACGGCCTTGCGGGGCAAAAAGTGCCCGATGATGGAGAGAAACTTCCAAGAGAAACCCCCGTGGCCTGTGCTCATTTTTTAGCTTTCCAACTCTTAACACTCACTTAGTAGTACTCACTCACACTGAGTGATCCGACCCAGCGGTATAGCATGCTGCGCGCTGCAGGGCTGCGATGCAATAATACCCAAAGCACTACGATTCCACGTACGTGCTGATACTCCCCTATAGCCATTTTGGCATCTCATATTGGTCTGTCCTCGAATCAAGGGCGCAAGGTGACGATACCTTTAGGTAGCTACCTACCAGCCTACCTACCCGTGTAGGTAGCCATCCGGTGGCGGCTTGACTTTCCACGCCACCTCCAATCATGATCCTGCCTGCCCTGCAGTCTTACTGTGGTTGGTACACATACGTACATTGGCCGCCCTCCAACGCTACTTGGCCTTTTCTTCGCTTTGCCCGGTCAACCAGGGCGAACTCCCAAACCTTGCCCTCGTACATACATTGAGACCCTGTACGAGATACGGCCGCCCGGTGGCATTCAACCTTTAACGTTGCTGCTCAGCACTCCCCATTCCTCGCTGCCTGGACAACTGCAACCAAACTTGGGAGCCGGCGGCAGCCCTGATTTTCGCCCATGTCATGTCTCTCAATCAGCCTTGGTAAATCACTTACGAATACCAACCTACCTATTCGTACTTGGTAGGTACTTACCCGACTTTGTTTCTGCCTGCGCACGGGCTGGGCGTGGCTGGTCAAGGATCGCTCAGGACGAACTGGCATTTTCCCCTCATCCAGACTTCCCCAAGCTCCCATCTCACCCAATCCTGTGCCATCTGAACTCGACAGAATCCGGGGTGTCGCGCAATATTATCTGGCTGCCAGAGGCAGCAATTACTGCAGCCATCGAACCAAGACAGTCTTCTCGCGAACGGGAAACGTTTCACAAAACATTCACCTGTGTCATGTTATTCAAACCCCTGTCCCTACCAAGCACGCCAACCGCCAATCACCGCACTTGCGCGTGCCGAGTTCCGCCAAGGGGGGCATGGCAGAGTGGCATGATATCATGGAACTCTGGCGCCGAGAATCCTACCCACAGTCAAGTATGTACTCATTGAATCGCTTTCGGTCGAGACCTCGTCAGCAGACAGACATTTTGCGTGCCGGCATGCCCTTGGATATGGCCCAGCCGAACCAACATGGCTCCTACAGACGGCACACGGGCGACTCCAAAGGAACACAACGCCCAAAGGAACTGCGGCGCATCTCAAAACACACACAAAAAAGGCCCCGAGGGATCTACGAATGACTTCATAGCCCCCGCTTCCTGCAATGAGCCCTCAACCGGTGCCGTTTACATACGCTCCTCTTCGGCTCGGTAGGCCCCACCTTGACTCCCTTCTGAGCAAAACGCCATTCATCATTGACCACCAGCCTCCGGATCGGCAAATCTGCCCCGACCGCCTTGTCCCCACACTCTCCGTATGTGGCCATAGCGTCTCTCCGGCTCTCGTGACTGAGCACTGCCCGATCCACTATCGAATCCTTCCAGAAGCCTTCCTGTTTCGCCACTTGGGCCGCCACGCTCCCGTATGTCTTGGCACCTTATCATTGTATCGTCGCCTGCCATCCATCTGCCTAGGTAGTGTTTTACTGGCTTCTCATCGTTCTGCACTAGCTATTCCCGTATGCAACGCAATACCCGTCGCTATGCCGTGCCTTTTGGTGGCTATGTCAAGGATTTACCAGGATCAGAGTCTAGTGTGCTCAAGGCACGGGCGACTAGTGCATCTAGCTAGCATGCTGGGCCACGACCCAGATGCCCAAAGTAACAGCATCCCGGATTGAATTTCTGGAAGGCCATGCATGCTATGCAACACGCGGCCAAGAAGTAAAGGCAAAACGATCACTGAGACTGTAGCCTGGTTACTAGTTCGCCTATGCGCCGCACTCGTCTATCTGACAGCACTAACGCAACGCCGATGTTCACGTCATGAAAGGGTCACACCGCCTTTATTGTGTTATGGTGATTGCTAAACATGTAACGCCTATGTGACTTGCTCAAATCTCTGTGTCATTTGCGTATATGTCACAGTGGTTACAAGTGTGCGTACTCATGAAGGGCACGGCAGCATTGCAGCCACCACTGGCACTCCGCTTGAGGGGGCTCTATGACAATCAGGGATACTATCAAGGCTTCAAGCGTAATAAAGATACTAAGTACCAACATCTTGGTAGCGTTGTTTGTAAGATAGAAAGGCAGATGGTAACTATCTTAGCCTCCTATAGATGAGCTTGGATATGTAGACTGAGGCTGTATTATTGACTTCAGCGCTGTAAGATGGGGTTCGACATTTTTGATGAATGATGGGTGGAGAATCTATATAAACAACTGTCCGACCAATGGAGAATGCAGTCGCTTATCATGAGCCGAGAAATTACGGTGATGGATGACGAAGATTATAACTTGCCTCATGGCTGCCGAATTGTCGAGGCTCTGTGATTGAATTGAGGCAGAATCTTGCGTTGAGTAGCTCTTATTTACGAGCGAGTGGGCAGGTGTGGCATGGGTGATTGGAGAGAAGAGAAAAGGATCAAACTGTACCTAAGTGGAAGCGAAGCAGACGTGGTAGCTTAAGAGAAGGTACAGTAGAAAGTGTCAACGAGCGAGGAAAAGAGCAAGTCTTGTAATGAGATTCTGTTCAACGTAAACTCGTCGATTATCAACATAGTGAGGACCAACCACGATCACTTCTGGGGTTTAATTATCATCCAGCGCTGGTCCAGCGAGCGAAATACCCGTATCGTAATCAAGGGAACCGGGAGCGACCTCAACGGCCGGTAAAGATGCTCGAGACACACCATCCATGCTTCGGATCAACTAACAAATGAACAAGACCATCTCCCAGCGACAGCAGAACCGAAACGGCACTCACCGTGGGCAGCGACAACAAATTGGGGTCTGTCTCTCGGTGTGTTGCGAATTTCGGTAGAGTCGTCGTTGATGCCATGGAGGAGTCGGAGTCGGAGTCGGAGGGCATATCCAAGGAGGCGAATCCTAGCCGAAGCGGGTAACGGTTCCGCCACAGCCAGGCTCACTGAGCCAAGCAGACCGAATTCATGATGTTGCTCGAAAGCTCCAAGGAGGAGTTTTACGGAGCTCTCTATGGTTGTCTGTTTGAATCTAAACGAAAGTATGACCCCACCGCGAGCGTGTATGTCTTGTCGGGTGTCGTAAGCAATGTGTAAGATTGTGACTTTGACAGCGGCAGGTTGTGCAATATGTTCGAAACACCAAAACCATGAAGAGTTGAATATGATATTTCGTTCAAGCGGTAGGTATAACCTCAATGGGTCGCTGTCAACGCCTGTGTAGTTGTAAATATCTCTCGTGTCTTTGTAGTTAACGCCTGCTCCTCTCGTCGAACTCTGGTCGTCGTCCGTTTTTATCGCGGCATCGTGAGTCGGAGTCTCGCTTGTGCCTTTCACTCTCTGATCGATGTCCTGGTTCACCCCGACCTCGTGCTTCTGTTTTTCGTCTCTTGTCCTCTCCGTAGCTTCGTTCATGCCGGTGGTTTCTCTCCTCATGCCGGCGATCCTCATTCCGTGAGCGCTCATCGTCTCGGCTCGATCTGTGATGACGGTCGTCTTCTTTCCTTGATCGATGTCGTTCCTCATCCCGATCCTCTTCGCGAGACCTGTCTCTTCCGGATCGGTCTTCGGCCTTTTTTTGTTCTCGTCTTCGCCTTTCATGACTCTCCTTGCGCTTTTCCTCTCTGCGTAGTTGCTCCAGTTCTCTCAGTCGCTCGGCCTCAAACTTTTGGCGTTCCTTCTTAACTTCGCGCACCCTCGAAGCACCCATTTTCATCATGGCAAGTGGATCATTTGAAATGATTCTTTCAGCATCCCTCTTCTTCCTTCCGGGGTCCTCGTTGCCCCACGCGTCCTTGCTCGGGGGTTCGAGTTCCGATATAGCTCCAGAGGATGCATACCAAGGTCCGACCAACCCGTCCCTACCAGCAGCGTTCGAAAAACGCATGGTGTATTGGTCTTCTAGGTCCTTCTTCTTCTTGGAGGCCTCCTTCTCGGCTTCTTCATTCTTCAGATGGCGGCCCTGTTTGCGTTCTTCACCAAAGAGGTCAATGTGGCCGGCGTCGTCGACGATGGGCGCAGAACTCATGGACTTGCGCAGCGTTTCGTTGGCGGCCTGCACTACAGCACCGCGTTCTTTCGCGACACGTAACTCAAAATCCGTGTCGTCCTCTCCCGCCCGCTTACGCTTCTTCCTCTCCCTACCGACGGGCACGGTATCGCGGCCCCGAGGCCGTGCCTCGTCTTCAGGTGTCTCTGTTGGGGCAGAGACGGCGGTTCTTCACCTCTTAGGATGGCTAGGCGGCGCTCGGCATCAACTTCCTGCATGCGCTGTTCCTCGGCCTCTTCCTTGGCCTTCGCAGCGGCCTCATCTCGGCGGACACGGGCGATGTTATCTGCATTGTAGACGTTCCAGGACTTTTTGCCCAGCAGATGGCTGCAAGCTCGTTAGTACTTTTTGGATTACATCAATCTTGAATGCACCACTCACAGAGGCATTTCGGCAGCTAGGTATCTAAGACGGCGTGGTAATCAAGCTTGATAAGATGAAGAGATTCACGGCCATCTCAGTTGAAGTCGCTCATCAAGCTGCAAACAAGTGGAGTCCGAAAGCAGACTGACTAGGCGGGCTTGTGCACCACCAATAGACATCATTTGTAAGGCAGGCACCAGAATGCCACAGTTGGTGGGGGGGAGAACAGCTGTGGCAGCTGCGGTGCCCCACTTTGGGTCTCCTGGCCTTCGCTCAGTCAGTTCAGTTGCTGAAGATACCAGGTAGGTACAGGAGGTACCTACCTACCTTAGTACAGAGTACGGTGCCGCGCATCAATCACTGTTCAGGACATATGTCGGCGCTGACAAGGTTGTCGGTCAAACTGATCGCGATCATTCCTCTTCTCAAAACAACCCAGCTCTGCTGAGCCGTACGTCTCATACTCAAAGTCGAGTCGGGCATTCTCAAACTGGCCAGCCCAGAGTTGAAACAGACTGAACACGGTTACAAACCCACCTGCTGGGTCCACATAAGCACCGACTCATCTTCAACACCATTCGCTGCAGCAAGGGTAAGGTAAGGGACCATCGTCGTGTACGTACTTCGCCTTAAGTCGACGTTGCCTGAACAAGGTTTAGCGCTCCCCGGGCCCCAGGGACTTGAGGCGTAGACGACGCCGCGAAGCCCCTCCAAGCAAGTCCCCAACATCCACCTACCTACCTACATAACCTCCCCTCGTCATCTCATCTTCGCCCTCTTCCTCAACAACCACTCGATCCAAACGCACCCCTTCCGCTACACGAATCCGTGGGCGATAGAACAACCAGATCCATTACCCCTACCTACTCGGACCGACCGAGCTTCAACATGAGCTTCCCCGAGAAGGCGCTGCCTCGGCAGCAACCACAGCAGCCCAGGCAGCCGGGCGTGCGCCTGAGGGTTGAGAAGATCCGGGATAAGGCCTTGCAAACTCAGCTCATCTACGCCAACGTGTAGGTATTCCAAAGATCCTTCGCTTGTCTCTCCCACAACTAACTCCCGTATAGTGCTGGCGTAAGCTACCGAGACTTTGCCCCCAGCCGCGACGGCGCCGACATCAACATCCTCATTAGAGCCAGAGACCCCGTCCGCGGTACCGTACGAGAGAACGTCGTCAGGGCTAGGCCAACACCCGAGCTCCCCGAAGGCACCATCAGTCTTTCCGACCCGCAGCGGCAATGGCTCAAGATCGGGATGACGGACACCTTCGAGGGCGAGGTCTTCGATGCCAGCAGGCAAGGCGCCAACCCTCTGGAAGCGATGGACCTCGAGCTGTCTTGGGCTTCGATGAAGAGAGACCCTAACTACGAGTTCACGCACGAATACTTGGCCAAGGTCTTTGAGCGCTTCTTCCAGATGCACTTCTTCGCTCCTGGCCAGCGCACCCTGCTCGACATTGAGGGCCTGAAGGTGTTTGCTACTGTAAAGACCATCACTTTTCAGGGTGGTCGCGGGCCTGAAGCCGTCGTCACGACCTCGGACCCTTCCGCTCGTGGTTTCTACACCACTTCAACGCTTCTGTCCTTCTTCAAGGCTGCCGACTCTGAACTAAAGCTCCAAGTCGGAGAGCACCAGGGCAACGCCAACCCCATTATCTCGCCAGACTTCAAGTTTGAGGATATGGGTATCGGTGGTCTGCACGACGAGTTCTCCACCATCTTCCGCAGAGCTTTCGCTTCCCGTGTCTTCCCCCCGCAACTGGTAGCGAAGCTCGGTATCCAGCACGTCAAGGGTATCCTGCTTTTCGGTCCTCCTGGAACAGGAAAGACGCTCATTGCCAGACAAATCGGCAAGATGCTCAACGCCCGCGAGCCCAAGATCATCAATGGTCCTGAAGTCCTCAATAAGTTCGTCGGTCAATCCGAAGAGAACATCCGAAAGATGTTCGCCGATGCAGAGAAGGAGTACAAGGAGAAGGGTGACCAGAGTGGCCTTCACATCATCATCTTTGACGAGTTGGATGCTGTCTGCAAGCAGAGAGGCTCTGGTGCCGGCGGTGGCACCGGCGTTGGTGACAGTGTTGTCAACCAACTGCTTACCAAGCTCGATGGTGTCGACCAGCTCAACAACATCCTGCTCATCGGTATGACCAACCGAAAAGACATGATCGATGAGGCTCTCCTGCGTCCTGGTCGTTTGGAGGTGCAGCTGGAAATCAGTCTGCCCAACGAAGAAGGACGCAAGGAGATTCTGATGATTCACACTGCCAAGATGCGGGACAACAACATTATGGATCCTAGAGTTGACCTCGCGTCACTAGCGGCCCGTACCAAGAACTACTCCGGTGCCGAGATCTCGGGTGTCGTCAAGGCAGCGACTTCTTTCGCTTTCAACCGCCACACTGAAGTCGGCAACAGCGCCAAGATGAAGTCTGATGTCTCGGCAATGAAGATCACTATGGACGACTTCGAGAACGCGCTGACTGAGGTCAAGCCCGCCTACGGTGTTTCCGAGGATGAAATCTCGAACGCTCTCGGCATGGGAATTCTTCAGTTCAACGAAAACATTCCGGCCATTATTCGCACAATGATGGGCTACCTTGATACTGTCAAGGAATCGGACGTTCTCACCAGAATCCCGGTTCTGCTTCACGGACCGCAAGAATCCGGAAAGACGGCTTTGGCCGCTCACACCGCCTCGATATCCGAATTCCCATTCGTCAAGCTTGTCTCGCCCCAGCACCTGACCGCTTACCGGGATGAGTTTGGAAAGAGTGACTACCTCACAAAGGTTTTCACCGACGCCCACAAGTCGGAGCGAAGCATTGTGATCTTGGACAACTTTGAGCAGCTGATTCAGTGGAACCCGATTGGGCCTCGCTTCTCCAATACCGTGCTTGACAGACTTATTTCTCTTATTCAAACACAACCCCCCAAGGTTAGCCCGCACCTACTATTCACGCGTATGAGCCAAAACTAACCTCACGTAGGGCCGGCGCATCCTCATCATGGTCACGACTTCGGAACGATCCATCCTCAGCAATTTGGGCGTTCTCAAGCACTTCCGCAGACAGATTCCAGTGCCTGCCGTCTCAGACGTCCGCGAACTTGCTTCGGTGCTGAATCAGACGGGTATGTTCGGCGGAAACGATATCCAAGCCGTCGTCCAATCTGTGCAAAACGACACCCGATCCGACAAGATCGGTCTTGGAATCAAGACGATTCTAGAATCCATTGAGGAGTCCAAGGTCGAGGCATCTTCTCAAGGAACGAACATATTGGAGAGCCTCGCGAACAGGATTGTGACTGCCATTTCCTCTAATCCCTTTGACGGCTAGAAGAGAAGGAATACATATGGTTTTGAGTCTTAGATATATATTCTCTCAATATAGAAGACGCCAAAGGTCCCCAAGTCTGTACACACTGCTTCTAGATAGCGCATGTCCGCATCTTGAGCAGCAATGTGTGCTTCTTTGACGAGTGACGTCTCCACAACTGACACAGTACCCGACCCTGCAGCTCCTTCATCAACCTTACTTCCGGTGTATTGCCTCCAGGCTGGTTAGACTCCGAACAGTTTCCGGGTGCTTGGCAGTACGTGTAATATAGCTGTCTACAGTTCTGCCTGTTGGTCCATCCGGAGTCGCTCATGTTTTCATCATATAGCAATTCCAGGCGCCATAATAGACAGCCCACCCCATGTTCAGACCATCATCGACGAAGAGACATCAACTAACTAGCACACTACTCCGTACTAGTTACGTAGTTGCGTACCTAGGTAGTATGGTTTAGGTGGAGTATCAGTAGTCAGGCACTTATGTAATCCAGCCTCAAAGGTGGGGCAACTTGTGAGGTCACCACGCGCACTACTCCGTACCTCCCTCGGTACCTACCTAAAGCTTTGGGAAACCGCTACGGCTATATTTACATTTATTCATCTCACACGCCGAACCACCCCACCTCCGCCATGGCTGATCGACAGCGTTCAAGGTCGCGCTCGCCTCGGCGCGATCGCGAGAGAGACCGCGACAGACCGAGAAAACAAGGAGGCTTCAGATGGAAAGACAGCAGTCGCCGCGAAGACCGCGACGATAGAAAAGGCCTCGAGCGAGGCTACCGCAACCGTTCCAACTCTCCTCGCCGCCATCGCGACGGCGACCGTGATCGAGACCGCAACCGCAACAACGACAGCTACCGCCCCCGCGACTCGGGTCCCAGGGATAGCAGGCCCAGCGCCTCGGGATCAAGGGATGCGCCGAAGCCCGCTAAGAAGGACAAACCCGCACCTGTCCCGGCTGGTGGTGGTGAGGAGATGATCATCGTACACGTCAACGACCGTCTGGGTACAAAGGCTGCGATACCCTGCCTGGCCTCAGATCCTGTAAAGATGTTCAAGATTATGGTGGCTTCAAGAGTCGGCCGGGAGCCCCACGAAATTCTGTTGAAGCGTCAGGGCGAGCGGCCATTCAAGGACAACCTCACGCTGGAGGACTATGGTGTCAGCAACGGTGTGCAGCTGGACCTTGAGGTCGACACTGGTGACTAAGAGGCTGGAGGGGGTGGGATTGGTTTTGGTTTCATTTCACCAAGACAAGGTCCTGTTGCTGTTTTCGCTATCGAAGCTTACGAGTGGCCTTCTTCGGGATTGCCACGAACTCACCACATCTCTTGCGACCGAGTCAGGTTGGCGTTTGGGTAGTCACGAAACCATGGGCTGGGATTTAAAAGTCAAGGATGCCCTTTTTCTAAAGAGGATGCAGGAATTATACATGAATACGACTGCACGTTATCCGACAGGCCATCAAAGTCTCTTCTCGACATGGGAAGTACCGGTTGGCCGCTACCTAAAGTATCTACCTACCTAGGTACCTACCAACCTACCTAGGTATCTTGAGAAATGACTACAAACACCACCACCTGACGGTCACGTGTCGTATCATGTGAGTCCGCGAGCGCATGCGAAGACCCCGCTTGGGCTGTCGCGGTCTGCAACGCGCCCTTGTCTTGACATTGGCCAAACTTTCTTTTATTTTTTACTCAATCACTACTTTATCACCATTCTACCTGCTGTTTTTCTTCTCCCAATACACTCTACTGATCTTCACCGTGTTTTCAAACTCAACCTGATTCTGAACCGACCCCGTCATCCAGTCACACCATCCCAGTCACCACAAACTTACAGCATCACCATGTCTACAACAGCCTCCACGAAGGCGTCCTCTGTGACTGTTGTACGAGATATCGCATCCATCTCCATAACCGGAGGCGATGACATGGGAACACAAGTCGACCGCATCTCCCGGTCAAATCGCACTCAATACGAGAAGCGAGTCTTGACTGCATTGTGTCAAGTACCCAAGGGCCAGGTCACGACATATGGCATCCTTGCAGCTCATCTCAAGTCTTCACCGCGCGCGGTCGGCAACGCTTTGCGCCGCAACCCTTTTGCGCCGCAAGTCCCATGCCACAGAGTTGTTGCCACTGGCGGGGCTCTGGGGGGTTTCAAGGGCAAATGGCCTAAAAATGGAGAAGGCATTACACTTGATGAAAAGAGGATGCTCCTAAAGAAGGAGGGCGTCAAGATTGACTCGGGCGGTCGGGTTTTGGGGTCGCCCTTTGTGGCCTTTGTCTGACCGCAATAACAGCGAGGTATTGCCATTCTATGATTTGCGACCCCAATCTGCATTCTTGCATGATAGCCACCAGTACTCGAGTTTTGCCCCAAATCGATATAAGACAGGAAATCCCCGATGCCTAAAATATATGTCATCCCGACTTTGCGAGTGCGAGATTGCGACAAAGGGGCATCAGCAGGTCGGCACAGCACGGCATGGGGCAAATAGGGATATGTGGGCTTCTTCCAGCAATCTTTTCGACTTGGGGGGGTCAAGATTACGATGATACTGCTTGCCCGAGGAGGCCATTGACAAATTCACAACTTCCTCGGTCCCGACGGCTACGACAAGAAGTGGCAGTTCGACGCCACGTGTAAGCAATGCTGCTTCTTCCCAGAGGTCACGAAGCACTGCAGGAACAGGCTCTCAAAGACATACGCTACATATGACTAAGACTTTGGGATTAAGGGTTAATCGTTGTTATGTCTCGATTATGCAGGGGTTTGGTGTGCAATCACGGCCTTTGCCGAGCCGTTTTATTCTAAACCATGGAATATAATTTCCAGGCAGGGAGGGGTTTGCCGCAGACAGAGGTTGGAACGGAAGCCCCCAGCAGCATTGCGGTAAGAAAGCTCTGGTACCCACAAAGTCTTCGTGTTTGGTTCATTTGTATATGTCATTGACGTTATATCCAGCATGTTGGCGTGATGCTTCTCCAGTATCGTACCCAACCCCCTCTTCCCCAAGAGCGCCACGTGCTTTGTGCCAGGTTGTATTGAGTTGCCGAGTAATATCATGCCAAGGGAGTTCCACGAATTGTCAGCGGACAGACCCGTGGCGTCAGCAATAGAAATCGTGGTCCGGCACTTGGTTCTCCCATCTCAAATACGAGTCCAGCGCTACGGGTGTGCCAAAAAGGTCATGTCTTTTGCTAATGGTGGACTTCCACCACTAGCCTGTTGATGATTAGGATTAAAAACGACGATGCGACGGACCAATAGCAAGGCAAATACCTCGTATTGGTATGTTGCTCTGTCAGCACAACCGGAGGTTAGTAGATTATTATTGACAATGGCAGCTCGGAACTCCAGCGCTATAAAGCAAACTGTTGATGCATCTGAGTGTCTTGCGGACGGGTCAACAAGCCATCTCTGGCGATATCCGCGATGAAACTCACCGCTGGGGCTACAATTCTTTCCACAGCCCTCGTCGCGGCAGCCCCGAGACCACAAGATGACGAGCCGGGCGCAGTTTTCGGCATCTTGTTCACATTCGAGAACGGAACCTTCACCGATGTGTACGACGTGCCTGAGACGCTGTCGGGGTACCCCCTAGGCAAGGCCACCTCAATCGGGCGTCATGGCCGGAGAGACACCGGCCGGCTAACCTCGCCGTGTTCGACAGCAAGCAACGGCATCGTGACGAATGTCTTCATCTACCCCCCGCCAGGCCAGCCCGCCCGTCGCGCGTTTCTAGAACCCGAGCCCAGCAGGCAGGGTCTCGGGGCCTGGACGATTGCCCGCGCAACGACCGTCGCCCTCGGTCCTCCAGCAGAAGTGGGCTACGTGCAGTGTAACCGGGCCTAAGATGACTTGGCGGTACCGAAAGACTCGGATCACGGCCAAGACGGGGGTGAGAAGAGGCGACGCCAAGGGGGTTCCTTCCTGAAAGAGAAAGACAACAATCAATAATACGCTACTTGGCACCGAGGTAGGTAGATAGAGATAGCCCCCACCCGTCAGATCAGAATCGAACGAGGTGTTGCATAGGCCTACGCAGTAGACGTGTAATATGCAGTCAGTAGATGCCGGATCGTGCACAAGCTCGGATTTCGAAAAGGAGGGCCTCGCCGAAGTCATTATATGCCGGCGCAGAGATTCCATTTTCAGCCCAACCATCGCCTCTCGGCCCCTCTTGCTGCTGGACCCAGGAGGTATGTTGGTTCATGGAAAGCACATGTTGACGGTTGGGTCGGAGCGGTGCGAGCAACGCGACCGCAGAAAGACCGGGGCCAGATGCGCAGGGGCAGCATGGCAAGTTCGGCGTTCTACCGAGGCTAAGAGGGTTGCCCCTCTTGCGGGTTTTCCGAACCTCACTTGGAAATACAGAAATGCTGGTGGGGGATCCGGGGTTGCGGTTGGTTACCGTGTGCTCACCACACACGATGATGTAGACCCGCAGTTTCTGCAGGTACATAGGCAGCTGTTGGAAGGATTTGGTGGTTAAGCCGAAAGGGAGGCTTGTATCGCCGAGGCCGTATGGGCGACATGGTCCGATTTCGCCACCTGAGACGCCTCCCCGGTGCCCCTGACATCTGCGTCTTGTCCTGCACTCTTTGCGCTCCCCCAAGGGGTTGGTGACATCGCGGGGCTAAGCTCGGAGGACCGTTGGGACTTGGAATAGCGACAGGGTGGGTGGAAAGCGTAACGGCTGACGCTAGTGGCCGAGACTATTGGAATGAACACCACGCCACATGGGGGAGTGGGCTCGGAGAAGATGATTGAAAGGCGGATCTGCAAACTTATCGGAACTCGAAGTGTGCGTTTGCCTCTTGCCCCAAAGGGGGATCAAGTCCTACTTGCCGCCCGGAGAAGGGGGGAAAAAGAAAAGAAAAGAAAAACCCCCGAGAGAGGGGAAATTGGGACAAAAAATGAAGAAGGAAAAAGAGGGGATTTCCCACCAGCGTAAAACCGAAGCATCCCCACGCAAACATTGGCTTATGAATGTCTTACGAATGAACAATCGACGTTAGCTAGTATATAGACAGACGCATTGGCTAGGTTAGTACCTACTGGCTCTACCATCTTGCGCCAATGCAAAGGTGGATGATTTCAAAGACTGAACTGACAATAAATTAAAGTAAAAACTAACGTTGTGGTCAGCGATTCGGGCGTGCGGCGTAAGAAGCTTGGCCTCGTGGCGTTGGGGAGAGTCCCCGAGAGAGAGACCCCAGTCAGCCCTGCCCGTCGCTACACGGCCACAGGGCGAAGAACTCACAATTTAGGTACCTTGATGCCGCCGTACTGAGCTCCTCCCGTCTTCGAAAAGGTCCATGCAAACAGCGACCACCAGCATCAGGCCCGTGCTGCGCTGCAGGAGAGAGGAGGAACCACGGCAGGAACGGGGACGAGGGGCGATAAGAGATGAAAGTGTAAAGAATGGGCACGTCAGAAATGCAAAGCGATCAAGGGAACAAAATACGGGGGGGCTCTTAGGCTCTTGGGGTTCTCACACTCTTACCCGCCTCCACCTTGCATGTCTCACTCAGTACGAAATAGACTACCAAACTACCTAGGTACCTTAGGTAGTTTGTTTGCCTACGTGCCTACGAATACCTACCCCAGGCAAAAGATCTACAGCGCGAGTCAAGTGCGCATCGCATTCATTGTTCATCACTCACAATGCCACTCTCACTGCTGGATGCATCTTCTCGCCATGTCTCTGCGGCTTTGCGACGAATCGGGGCCGAGGTACGGCAATTGCGGCGAAGCATTCCCACCGGCTGTTCGTCCGATGCACCCGGGCAATTGGCGAGATTCGATTCAATGCAACCATCAGACGCTCTTTTCCATTTCCACACACACCTTCTAGAAGCCCAGGTACCACTCAGAACGACCATGGGTCCGTCCCCATTTACTTTGCACAAGTCTCATTTCCTCTCGGCCTCCTCGAGTCTAAGCCTCCGAGTCCCCTCGACTTCAGCTGCCTACCGCACACAAACAGAACCTCGTGTCGATCCTCAAGGTCAAAGCTGCCGGAGCCATTGGGCAAACAGACCCCAAACTGTGAATACCTACTTCGTACCTAGGTCAAATTCGCAGACCCTGGTCCATGGCCTGCTTCAGGGGATCCAATAAAGGTGGAGGGGGTGGCTCCGCATCCCGTCCCCCATGCTCACCATGTATGTACTATGTACGCTAGTTATCCCGGAGCATGCTGCCCAAAAGGGGGTCGATCCTAGGCACGGCCTCCTGGGGCCGGGGCCGTTGTGGTTCAGTGTGTGTGGTAGACGGGCATGGGGATTATCGACATCATGCTGCACAATGGAGACTGACAACCTCCTTCCACGCCGCATGGATCCATCCCAGCTATCTCTCACCCAGCCCGTTCTTCTTCTCTTCCGATATAAAGACGACCCAATGGCCCTCCCGCTTCAATATGGCTCGTCAGGAGTCTTCCCTGCAGCCCAGTCATTCTTTAATATTCCAACTCCCTCACTCCTGCACAGGCTCTCTCGTCGCTGCAACCCGTCCCCTCTTTCAGCCCTGCCAAGATGAGGACCTCCGCCTTCATCGCGACCGCTACCCTTGCCGTCGCGCCCTTCGCCGCTGCCGGGCTCCTCCCCAAGCGCGCCGAGGACGCTTCGTGCCGCTGCCTACCCGGCGACGACTGCTGGCCCTCGACCTCGTCCTGGGACGCCCTCAACACCACCGTCGGAGGCAAGCTCATCGCCACGGTGCCCATTGGCTCCGTTTGCCATGACCCCAACTATGATGAGGCCGCCTGTACCGCGCTGCGGAAGTCGTGGACCCTCCCGGAGACCCAGTAAGCGAGCAGCAAGGCATCTGGTACCGAATCCAACCAATCCCGCTAACAAGATGTCAGCTTCCCCTCGTCGTCATCCGTCATGCAGACCTACTTCGCCAACCAGTCCTGCGACCCCTTCACGGACCGCACCACGCCGTGCCTGATTGGCAACTACGTCAACTACGCCGTCGAGGTGACGTCCGCCCAGGACGTTGTCGAGACCGTCAACTTTGCGCGGGACAACAACATTCGCTTCCTTGTCCGCAACACGGGTCATGAGTAAGCTCATCTTCTCCCCTTCTTGTTGTGCATATAGTCACTCGCCTCCGAGAAGCACGTTAACTAACCCGCTCGGTTCAGCCATCTCGGCCGATCAACCGGCGCCGGAGCCCTCGCCGCCTGGACACACAAGCTCAAGGAGATCACCGTGACCACATGGTCCGACGACCTCTGGGCCGGCCCGCCGTAAAGATGGGCGCCGGTGTCCTCGGCTACGAGGTCACCGAAGTCAGTAAGGCGTCCGGCCTTGTCGTGGTTGGCGGCGAGTGCCCCACCGTCGGCCCTGCCGGTGGATACATCCAGGGAGGCGGCCACTCGGCCCTTACCACCAACTTCGGCATGGCCGCCGACCAGGCCCTCGAGTTTGAGGTCGTCACTGCCGACGGCAAGATCGTCAAGGCCTCCCGCACCGAGAACTCCGACCTCTTCTGGGCCCTCAGCGGAGGCGGCCCCGGCACCTTTGGCGTCGTCACCTCCGTCACCGTCCGCGCGTACCCCGACGTCACCGTCGGCGGTGTCGGCCTGCAGACCGCGGCCACGTACACGACCCAGGACAAGTGGTGGAAGATGCTCGACGCCTTCCACTCCCTCCTCCCAGGCATGACCGACCAGGGCGCCATGGTCGTCTTCCTCTACAGCAGCAGCGTCTTCGCCATCAACCCGCTGACGGCCTACAACAAGACGGCCGAGGAGGCAAAGGCCATCCTCCAGCCCTTCCTCGACGTCCTCGCCAACCTTTCCATCCCCTACTCCTCCGCCGCGACCAACTACACCACCTACCGCGACCACTACAACAAGTGGATGGGCCCCCTGCCTTACGGCCACGTCGAGGTTGAGTCCTACAACTTCGGCTCCCGCCTCGTCCCACGCTCCGTCCTGACCGACGACGCCGCCCGCGCCGCCTACATCACCGCCATCCGCTACGGCGCCGACAACCACAGCGTCCTGTCCGCCGGCGTCGCTCTCAACGCCACGGCCCCCGCGGGCGTCGACAACGCCGTGAACCCGCACTTCCGCAACGCTGCTATCCACGTGCAGTACTCGACGGCATGGAGCAACGCGCCCGGGGATTGGAACAAGATGCTGGCGGATCAGAAGACCATGACGGAGGATATCATTCCGCCATCGAGGCGGCGACCCCGGGCTCGGGCAACTATATCAACGAGGCCGACTTCAACATCCCCGACTGGAAGGAGAAGTTCTTTGGCGGCAACTACGACAAGCTGCTGACCATTAAGAAGCAGTGGGATCCGCAGGGCGTCTTTTACGCGCTCAAGACGGTGGGTAGCGACGCGTGGAATGTCGCTGCCGATGGCAGGATGTGCCGAGCATGAATTTAATGATGGCGATCATCTTTAGCAACGGGGGGGGGGGGGGGGTGATGCCGGTTTTGAACACATTGTCAATACACACACATAAGCATAAGACACGATGTTCCCTGTTCTTGGTCCAAGTGCCGGCCTATCCCAGTCATGCGTGCAACAGTGATGTAATGTTCGCAAGCAGGCTGTGTGAGCTGGTATTGAGTAAGCGAGAGCCCTCGAATACGACACCAGTGACTCGTAATATGACCTTGACTCCCATGGCTCTCGCCTATCGCGACAGCATAACCCCACAGGTCTCCCTCCGTATGGCTGGCCCCTCCCGCAAAGGACGTGGACTCGCGGTGGGCAAGGGACAAGCCCAGCAGGATCCGGGAAACAAGTGACAATACACTGAACCCACATTGGCTAATGCTCACCACTATCGCCGTCACTAAGGCAGCCTACTCCCCTTCCACCCACGATTACGTGTGCCCCTCCCTCCTGACCCGGGCAAAGATGTCGTCTCCCCCCACTCCGGTTATCCTAGTCAGACGCGAGATGCATAAGCCCCCTCCCCCAGCCAATCCGGAGGTATCACACGGCCTCGTCCGCCCGTAAGCAGCCCGCCAAGTACGGGAACAGTCAGCAAAACATACGGAGACCTTCTCCGCCCGTCCCTTCTATGTGGGGCGGCCGGTGAGAAAGTCGGTATGCTTAACAGCCGTTCGCGGTCTGTGGCCCCTTCCACAGCCTCGCCATGGACCGCCGCTGCTTACAGGCGATTTCAATACATGCTTGGACCGAGAAGGCTCTGGCGGCTGGCTGTCTGGGAGAAGAGGATGGCGCAGATCAACGTTGCGAGGATAAAGGAGGGCGAATCCTGCCGCATTCCCTCCCCCAGCCAATCTTGAGACTAATCGGACAGCCACATAGCCAGAGACGGACCCGAAAATTGTCAAACATGAACAACACCTTGTCCCAAGCCTCCAGAGCCATCTCGTCGTTCGCCCGGCGTCTCTGCGCCCGCTGCCTCGAGCCATACGAGTGCCAGCATGTCTGCCACCACGCCCAGGGACCTCTCTGCGGCGGCCGACTGACACGCCGCTAGCTTTGATCGCGAGGTGAGTATCCGTGCAGGGGACATAAGGCGCCTTGCTATGATGGTTGGACTGACGCGGATGCGAAGCCGGGTTTTGCGTCAATACCAACAATGCAGAGAGCATCTGACGGGGACATCAACACGATTAAAACTCGTATACTTGTGAATAAGGCTCAACTTTCGTCTGGACGACTTCCAGAAACCACCAAAGGGGGGTTTGGGCAGTAGTAATCAATATGTCGGGGCTCGTTTACTCATATCACTCAACGGCACGATAGTACGTAAGTCTTCCGTCTCCTCATCAATGTTCAACGAATGACGGTCTGCCATCATTAGCACGGAAACAAGAAATGGTCATACTATCGGAGGAAGGCGGGAGAGTGTATCGTCCAAAGGCAGCTGGTCAGAAATGGCGTGATGTTACCATGGATATTCTTGTACACATGGGAAATGGTTGACGTCTCCTGTAGGGAATGCGCCTCTGGAGAAAGCCACGCTGCGGTACGGGGAAATTCTTGCGTAATCATCGCTTCCCAAGTAAGCTATCACGTGTACGAAAAGGCTCGCGGATATTGGGTATTAATGTCTCATTCCGTATGTTCTTTTTGTATGCCGGCCCCGAAAGTCATGCTGTGTATTGTACAAGCGTAAAGCCACGCCAACCCAACACCGCCAGCCATGCCAACCACCCCAGAAGCCAAACCTGAAAAGGAAAACCGAATGCCTATGTCGTTAACTAACAACATCCCTCACCCATTCCTTTACCAGCCTTGACACCCATCAAAGCCACTGCAGTAAATCACGTTGCGTAGGGCGTTGCTGTGCCCCCGTCGTCATGCGCCGTCGCGAGAGACGCGGCGGCCCGTAGGAATTGAGCCTACCCAATGGCCCTCGACAGGCTAAAGATCTCCACCGGACAGAGCGTCTCTATGATTCTTCAGTCCGGCGGGGTCCTCGCTGAGAGACGGAGCCGCCGCGTTGGCCGCCGCGCCCGCGTCCACCACGGCCCTCCCCGCGTCCACGTCCGCGCCACTCGCCACGTCCACGTCCACGGTAGCCTCCCTCGCGGTCGCCACGGCCGCGGTTACGGCCCTGGACCTGGTGGAAGCCATCGTTGGGATCAGCGGCAGGGGTGGGAGCCTGCACGATAGTCAGTGTTTCGGTCTGTGTGCAAATTGGGAGACCACGTACCTCAGCCTGGACTTCATGCTGCTCGGGCTGGTCGTCAGCCCAAGACTGGGTGTTGGAGGCAGCAGCAGGGGTGGCATCGACACCTGTCTCAGTCTCGGCAAGATCGCGAGGGACAGAAACCCATTCCTGGGACAACGACATGCTGTTATCGGCAGCCTGGTCCCACTTTTCGCCTGCAGCGTTACCGGAGCCGCTGGTGATGTTGGCGTTGCTGGGGGCCTCGGTGGCGTGTTCACTCTGGCCGTTGGTGACGGCCGCATTCTCAGCCTCCATCTCGTTCACAGTAGCGTTGGCAATGGTGGGGTCGGTAACGGCCTCAGCGGCGGCGGCGGTCTCAGTTTCGGCAGTCGCCTCTTCATAGGGAGACTTGTAGGCCTTGGAGGCAGCCTTGACTTGACCGACTACGGGAGATCAGTACTGGGGCGGGGTTCATTATGGGGTCTAGTGGCTGCGCTTACAAGTCGTCTGGAGCTGTTCGCCGTTGACGCTGTAGGTCAGCTCGTCGCTGCCGTCGATCAGCTTCAGCATGGTGGCGACAGCACTCTCATCACCGGTGTAGATGGCAAGCAGAACACCTTCGAGCGCGCGGTTCTCCTCGATGTTGGGGTCAGCATCCTCGGAGCGGCGAGCAGCAGCAAGGCGGAGGAACTGTGACAGGGTGAGAAGCTTGCTGCTCATGGTCTTGCCGGAGTCGCCCTCCAGCTGGGCCTTGGCCTCGGCGACTGCAGCAGCCTTCTCCTTCTCCAGCTTCTCAAGCTTCTCGGCGAATGACTTCTCCAACTCGGCCTTCTCGTTCGCAGCCCGGGTGCGGTACTCCTGATCGATCTTCTTGTACTGGGCAAGCTGCTCCTCGTACTGGGTGATCTGAGCTTGCAGAGCAGGCTTCTTCAGGTATTGAGCCTTCTGGTCGGCATTGATGATGCGGGAGGCGACAAGGTCATCGAGCGACTTTCCGGGGTTCTCAACGATCAAGTTGTCGATCTTGGAGGCGTTGGTCTGGAGGATGTGCTGTCAGCGGGTGTGTTTGCCGCAGAGAGGAGTAAAGGGTACGCACAAGTTTCTTGTTGGTGTTACGAATGTTTCTGGATAGCGCATTTAGCAAAAGACGCGCCGGAGAGGAGCCAATTGATGACTGGCGGCTTACTTCTGGATCTCGCGAATGTAGGGCGTCTCGCCGGACTCATCGGAGCCGTCAGCCCTCTCGGGGGCGGGAGACGCAGTAGGGGCGGGGGACTCGGTGCGCTCAGCAAGCTTGGCCTTCTTCTTCTTGGCCGACTTGGATTCGGCTTGCACCGCGGGGTTCTGGACAGGGGAAGCGGCCATGTTTGAGAGCTTTGGTGGTGCGCAGCCAACGAGGTCGGGATCGCGTGAGCTTAGGTGGGAATTTTTGGGGGTGACGTGGTAGCCAGCTATGGCAAAGAACGCGCAGGAGACACGAGAGTAAACAAATTGGGTTGTCTGTAGAGTTGACGATCGAGGGAGGAACACCTAGGATCGAAGAAGGATATTCTTGGTAGAGGCAGAGGAATGATGATGAGAAAGGTTAGGTGAAGGAAGACAGGTAACGTGGATGTGTGGGTTTAGGGTGAAATCAAACTCGGGGAGGTTCTCGGAGATCACTGATGCTGTGGAGGGTCCCGGAGTCAGTCTACCTAGGTATCGGCCGGGAGAAGCTAAAATAAAAATAAAAATTAAAAATAAAAAGGCCACCTTCAGTGAGTGTGGGTGCCCTGTCTGCCTGGACTTAGGCTCAAAGGTCCCGTTTTCGGGGTGATTCAGGTCAGATCCAAAGTGGGTTCCAGGAGCCGAAAGCACCCCCTGCTGCCGGGCTCCTTCCCATAAACCCCCTGTATCCACTCCCCCAGCATGATTCTAGAATTGGCAAGAAGAAAAGATACATTGACTCGTACTGCAATGGGGTCTATACTACGTAGGTACCTAGGTATCTAATAGGTCGGCCTGTCCGTCCGTCCGGCGGTTTATTGTCATGTGTTTTGAAGTGTAGAAGTGGCTTTTCACCGGTTCATCCTATAACCCTACTACTTGCTGCATGTTTCTGGCCTGAAGTTCGAATGACGTATCGACAGGGCATACCAGCCTTGCATGGGTCGGCACGCAAGGTAGGTAGGTAGGCAAGTAGGTAGTTACACCGTACATGAGCGCTATCCCCCCGCACTTGATTTGCGTCCAACGGCCGGCCATTCAATGGCTGGCAATAGGTAGCTTGCGAACAGCTGTTCGATCAACAGCATTCGCGCGGTTGCGGCAACAAATCGACCGATGGATGGCGGATTAGATTCCGTCCATCGTGTTGCAAGCACCCCAATCCCTAGCAACGCTCGTCTAGCACTGGTCATGCAAACTACCCTTCTCAGCCCGAATCTTGTCCATTGACGCCATGTTTTTCTCGATTCCAGCAAGGCACCAACGTCTTTCGAGGTTTAGGCCTCACCCACTGCCAGACGCCGTCCTGATTGTGTCGTGTTATTCTGCGCAGACGCCCCCGTCGCACCTCAAAGAGTCGCCACCCTCGGCACACGCGTCGTGATAACCCTACTATTTCAGTGGTCGAAACCCTATGTGCAGACTTGCATGTCCTAGGAACACCGGAGACAGGGACGAGGTATCGCGGTGACATGTTTCGTACATTATTACGTCGTTCATCGGACGGTTCGGTATTCAGCCCCTGAACTTGGTCAGAGTATCCTGCCAAACATGTTAGTCTTCTGGCATCGAATATGGAAGCTTGGGCGCGAGCGAGGATACATACCGAGGTCACCTTCTTCACACTGCGTGCAGTGATGCCTCTCTCCCCAGACTTCTTGGACTCAATAGCTGCTTCCTTCACAAGTCTAGAAAAGTCAGAGCTTGAAGCCGTGTGAGGAATCGCATCGGCAGCTTACGTCTGCATGAATAGGACATAGTCGAGGTAGATCTGTTCCCTGATTAGCGGCGCGTCCACGACACGTTGGCACGCCACTGACCATAACGTCAACATTTTTGCTCAAGTTACAATTGGAATGAGCCTTGATGATCTTTTTGACAGTACCTCGCGGGTATGCCTTTTGACCAGGCGCCATTACGAAGAAGCACAATCTGGACGATGCGGTTGTTGTTGTTGTTGTTATTGTTGTTGTTGAAGGGTCAGGGAGGGTCAGGGTCGAAAGCGCTGCGATTCGAGGTGTGACGTTCCGGTGTGGGGGAAGCTGGTTTGTTTTGTTTGCATGCAAGTTGCGCAACCGCAGCAGAACGGCAGTTCCCGAGGTGAAGACGCCCGCACACGCCCACCACACCTTGATTGAACGTCAATGTCCCTCTTTCCGTGGAACCGTGCACGACCCCTCCGCACTGTACAACATCACTGTGACCCTCCTTCTGAGCTTTTTGGAAGCTTCAGCGAGAATACCAGTCAATCGATCCCGGCAGCTTCGGCAACACCCACGTCCAGCCTCGCAGCGTCACACTATAACACGCCGATATGTTGTCACGGCGCATGGTAAGAAAGACGCCCGACACCATTTCTCTGATCATACTGACGCTGCCATCTGCAGCTTACCAAGGCCGACGAGGAGTCCGTCGGCGACGAGGTGGAAGTCAGGAGAGAGGACCAGGACAAGATCAACAAGTTCAGCAGACTGCACCAGCGCGAGCTCATTATCGAGGAAGAGCTCAAGAACAAGAACGTGAGAAGTGCCGCATTTCTCGGACAGGAGACGGCATCTAACCGGCTATGCAGAAGGAAAAGGAAGAACTCGACGACCTCAGCACCGAGCTGGAGCTTGCCGACGAAGACGAGGCAGTACCGTATGCATTCCGCAACCCATAAAAGACTGGCTGGCATGCAATGCTAATATTCAGCGACAGATACAAGATCGGCGACGCCTACTTCCACATTCTGCAGCCGCAGGCGATAGAGATGCTCGAACAAGCGTCGGCCAGGATCGAGGAGGATGTCGAGGGACTGGAGTCAAAATTGGAAACAATTAAGGAAGAGATGACCCAACTCAAGGTCGAGCTGTACGCCAGGTTCGGGAAGAGCATCAATCTCGAGACATGAATCAATAACAATCGGGCCAAATCAACAATTATATCGCATTTGCACCTCCGGCTTCCAGGCACGATGGAGACGAGGGCAAACAGGCCAGTAAGTCGGCCGGCTTTTGGATAAGATATTCCGTTATTGCATGCAGTGGTGCAGCAAGCAGCAAGCACGGGTCGAGACGTCCGCAGTCGCCTTAGGGCCGGCTTAGACTCTCTCAACGACACCGACAATGTATGCCGTTTTCGACGGCGCAACTTCCTGGCGGCGTTTCCACGCACATTGTACGGAACACAGAGTCAAATCGCGTCATGCCAAAGCCAAATGACTACTAGGGTCCCGAGGAGGCGGCGGGAAGAACATTAACCGCATAAAGCGGCCTCGAGGGCCAAGTGGGTCTGCGAATCGGCTCCGAGACCAATGATCAATGCGCCCCTTCCACCTCCCTCCTACCTAGTGGCCCTTCCCCTCGTCAATCGCAACGGGGATAAGACTTCGCGTTGTGCTACTTATGCCCGGTCCAGTCACGAATGTTTTTGGGCTGCTAAAATCTGGAAGAGGTGGTAGTGTAGGAGCGATGACTAGACTGTCCACAAGGGTCATCGGCCACATGCAGCATGCAGTCGCCGATTTTCGGGCTCCTTGGGTTATTAATGATCCATCAATGTTCACACGTATTTGACGGGCCTCTCGCTCCCCCCTCATGCCTTTGAGATGGACCCCAGACACGTAGCCGCAGCATCTTGCCAATAGGATTGGTGAAAGTTCGCCATGCCCATCCCCCGCGAATCTATAGTCGATGGACAAAGTCTACCGAATCTACAACGTAGGTACAGCTATGATTGAGGCAAGACAGTATAGTATCGCCATATCTAATTCTCTACAGGCAACGTATCCTCTTTGTCGGAGACTGTGAGACGGATAGGCGAGGATGAGGCTCACAGCAGATATGAGGCTCGAACTGAGGAGCAAGGCTTCGACAAACCGGCCGTGAGCCCTAACTCGTCCAGCGACGAAGATGAGAAGACGATAATTTCCTGGGACGAGGGTGATCCAGAGAACCCATACAACTGGTCACAGGTATGTTTTGTTAACCCTCAACTACCGGCCCAGCAACTGACATGCGCAGACCAGGAAGTTCCTCATTCTCTGCTTGACCATGATGCAGGTCATCAACAGCACCATGGGCTCAGCTCTCCCTTCTAATGCGATCCCATTCATCACAGCTGAATGGGGTATCACGAACGAACAGCAGAAGGTCCTGCCCATCTCTGTCTTTCTCATTGGCTACGTCTTTGGCCCTGTTGTCTGGGCGCCCCTCAGCGAGCACCTCGGCCGGCGCACGCTGACGATCGTCACCTTTATCATGTTCACCATCTGGACAATGGCATGTGCTCTGGCGCCCAACTGGCCTGCGTTCCTTCTTTTCCGCTTGTTTGCGGGGGTGTTCGCGAGTTCGCCAATCGCCATTGTGGCCGGCATCCTTGCAGATATTTATGGCAACACACAGTCCCGCGGCCGTGCCATGACCGCCTTCATGGTTGTAAGTTCAACCAACCCCCCAACCACGAGCCCGATCCAGGGGGCACAGCTAACTCCTAAAGACCACCGCCTTCGGCCCTCTCTTCGCCCCTATCGTCTCCGGTTTCTGTTCCCCGACAATAGGCTGGCGTTGGTCCATGTGGATAGGTAACTCTCTATACATTTACTAAGAACAATCTATATAAGGAGCTAACCATAAAGGTCTCATCTACGCCGGTGCAACGTTGGTGCCAATTATCCTACTTCCCGAGACCTACGGCCCGATCCTACTCTCCCGCCGAGCCCAAAAGATCCGCAAACTCGATCCTTCCGCCAACGTCGTCGCCCCTCGCGAGATGGAACGCACCGATCTTAAGCAGTTGGCCACCGTGGTGCTGACCCGTCCCATGCGAATGTTGATTTCTGAGCCCATTGTCAGTTGCACGTGTGCGTACCTCGCTCTGGTATATACGATCTTCTACATGTCCTTCCAGGCATTCCCTATCATTTTCCAGAAGCTATACGGCCTATCACCCGGCGTGTCTGGACTGGCGTACCTACCCATAGGTGGCGGCTCGATTATCGCGGTTCCCGTTTTCATCGGCTGGGAGCAGCGCCATCTTCGCGCGCAGCGCGATGGGTCCACGTGGGCGAAACAGGAAGAATTCCGTCGTCTTCCTCTGGCCTGTGTCGGCGGCCCGCTGTTCTTCATCTCTCTGTTCTGGTTGGGCTGGTCTTCGAGGGAGGGTATCAGTTTCGTCGTGCCGATGTTGGCGGGGATCCCCTTCGGTGCAGGGTTCATGCTCATCTTCATCGCCCTGCTCAACTACCTGACCGATGCGTACGAGATATTCGCCGCCAGCGCCAACGCCGCAGCCTCTACCAGTCGATCCCTGCTGGCTGTCGTGTTGCCCTTGGCCACGACGCGTATGTTCGGTGAGCTGGGGATCGCGGGGGCGTGCAGTCTGCTTGGCGGGCTGAGTGCAGCGATGTGCATCATTCCCTTCATTTTCATTTGGAAGGGCGAGCAGATCCGGGCCGGGTCGAGATTTTGCATTGCGTTGCGCGAGAGGAAGACCGAAATGGAGAGAATGGTTGAAGAGCAAAGGCAGAGTGAGGCAATGAAGGCGTCGCGGCAAGACATTTTGGAAGGTCAGAAAGCGGAGGAAGTATAAGCAGAAATTCGGAAACCTCAGAAGAACGGTCCCAGAAGAACCTGCATTGCTCATCTGGTGTAAGGCCGCCCCGTCAACGGAAAGGAACCGGGAAGCACCAAACCGCATCAGGAAACAAACTTGCCATGACGATAGCGGAATCATGCGGCAACCTCACTAACTGGAAGGGCAGAAACTGCGGGCATCGATGGCGTTGAAAGCAAAAACCATCTAGCCACCACTGTTTGGACCCGTCTGTTGTCAAGGAGGGGCATTAGCAGGCATGGCTCGAGAAAAATCCAGCAGAGCACGTATGGGCAGAGGAAAGAAGAAAGGGAGAGGGAGGGTCTGGCCTTCAAACAACCATAGGCGTAAGCAAGCCTACACAGGAAGCCTGAAGCCATCAGCAGTTGCAGTGACCTATGGGTGTTGCCTGACAAAGGTACGCCTTGCCAAGTCTCGTAGCCTGCTGTCCGCCCTGTGAATGCCATATGCACACGCAGACGAAAGGGAGCGCACCCACTCCTTCCGACAAGAGGGGGCTCTCTCGGTTTGATTTGCCCATCTCAGCTGGGCATCACCATTCAATCTCCATAGCAGCAAGCCTCTCATCCGTCAGCCGCGACCGCGCCCCAAGCTTTATCGACATCGACCCTCTCCATCTCGCGTGGTTGCTACGGAGTGAACCCAAAGCCAGTAGAATGTTTGGGTCACGCTTCACCTCGCCCAGTAACCCGATATCGAACACCACCACCCCCGTCACCGTCAACATCAACCGTTTGCCCGCACCTGCAGGTCGTACACACACACACACACACACCCAAAGACACCGGCCCAGAAACGCCGCCAAAGAGAACCCGCGGAACTTGTTGTTGGTCGTCGCCATCCCCGTGCACGGAAACACTAATCAAAGGTTCGACGCCGTCAGACTTCGCCTCCCGCACAGAGTAAAATCGGCCTGGGGCATAACAATGGGCGCGTCACAAAACCTCTACGCATATCGTGTCTTACAAGTAAGAAAACAAACAAGAAAACATGGTCGACACAAGGTAGTTGAAATAAGGTTCCATATGTTTCACTCGTCGCATCCGTAACAAGGGGACTGCATGTCACCAAACCTCATACCCATGGTCAATACGTCTCAGAAAGAAATAGTTTACAAAAGAATGGAAATACATAATTTTTTAAAAACTTTTTTTTTGGACATTTCTCTCGCCAATCACGGATAATGAGTCCAGGACGGATAGAAGGACAGCAGAAAACGATATCATTTGGTCCTCGACGACCGGCTACGCGAATATAATGATGCCGTTTGTTTCCCACAAATACTAAGCACAAAAAACTGGATGTAACCCAGATGGACACCTCCCCGGCATGGACACGCCATGTGTGGGAGTGGCCCCTTTCCTCGTCTAAACGTCTAAAAAAGAATACACCTCACCAAAAAAAAGAAGGCAGAGCCGAAGGCATAAAGACGAGTTTCTTTGTACCCCCCCAATCTCGTTTATACAAAAAAAGCTCGTTTTATTCTTCACCCCAAGAAGTGTGTAATGTATACAAGACAGTGTTGGTAAAGAAGGATATAAATGTTTGTTCATGAATCGTAGATTCTTCTCGTAACCAAAGATATACTTGACATGTTGGGGGGATTTACATCTCTAACACTTTAGAAGAGCTTGTCGGAGCGCTTGTTGTAGCCGGTAGGCTTAGCGGCGCCGGAGGCGGTGCCGTTGGTGGGGTAGGGGGCGACGGTGACGGTAGTGGAGAGGGTAACAACATCGTCATCGGCGGGGCAATCATCCTCCTCCTCCTCCTCTTCGCTACCAGCGTTAGCGCCGCCAGTGCCGGCAGCAGCCGGGGCGCTTGTGGTCATGCTGAAAGCGGCAGCGGCGTCGGCAGCGGAGGCGGCAGCAGGAGCGGAGGCGGCGGCGACGGCGGCAGAAGTAGGGGCAGGACCACCGATGGTAACGTAGACGGTGGAAGCGGGGACGGTAACAGTCACAGGGGCGGGGCAAGAGCACTCGGCTTCGGCGCCGAGGCCGGTGTCAGAGCCGGATGAGGCGGCGGCAGTGGGGTTGGGGCGCTTGACAGTGACAGTGCGGGTGTTGGTGGAGGTAGCGGTGACGGTGGTAGTAGGCTCCTCAGCGCCGGCAGCGCCGGTGGCAGAAGCGGCAGGCTTGGTGACGAGGATAGTAGACTCGATGGTGGTGGGGATGGCGGTGGTGACGACGGAAGCGGTAGAGCCCAGACCGACGGTCATGGTGAGAGTCTTGGTGCTGATAATCTGGGTGACAGTAGTCTCAACGTCACCGTCTTCAGCGGGACAGTCCTCCTCGTCATCGCTACCGCTGCCAGTAGCAGGGGGGCTAGTGACGGCAGCATCTTGGGCGGACTTGGTGACAGCGGGAGTAGGGGTCGCAACGGCCGGAGGGGGAGAGTGGAGCCGGGCAGACCGCCGGTAGAGTGCTGGGCGATGAGCGACTTGGAGATGCTGGCGGCCTCGGTGACGGGGCAGACGACCTCGGTCAAGACAACGGTGTTGGTGACGACGAAGGTGTGGAGGTCAGTGGCGGAGAGGTTGGCACTGCGAGCAGGGCAGTTGGTGATGGTGGGGCGCACGACGTAACGGTTGCAACCTCGGTGACCTGGACGGTGAGGGTGGTGTAGTCGGCCGGGGCGGTGGAATTGTCGCGGCGCCAGTGGAAGTGACGGGGCTGGTGGGCGGAGGCGCTGGCGAGCGATGCCAGGAGGCCGAAGGCGGCGACGGCGGACTTCATCTTGATGGTGTTGAGTGGTTCTTGTTTGTTTGTTTCCAGGGGCTTCTCAGATATCTCCCCAAGGGTAGACGGGTTGTTCGGATCGAGGATCGAGCGTTGAAAAGGGCGAAAGATCAATTTCGCAAGATATCAAGTGAGCGGCAAGACACAGTTTGCGCAAAAGAACGAAGAGTTGACTCTTTGGAGTGAGCGTAGATAGCTGAATGAATGTAAGGTGTCCGAGGACTAGCAACGAAAGACTGTTGATATGCGGAAAGAGAGAAGAGACGGAAAGTGCAAGCAAAAGAGAGGAAGAGATGCAAGATATTTAGAAGAGGAGAGGGAGGTCAGAGTCCTTTTAGCCCGTGGAGCCCACGAGTGGGCGTACATGGGTGTGAGCACGGGGGCGCATATTTGTGGATGGGATCGAAATCCTCGAGGAGGGGAGGGTGAGGCACCCTAGACCGCGGGCCCTTCATCTTGGACGACCATGGTCTACTTTGGAATTGCAGGTTCGGGGCCCGGCCGAGACTGATTTTGCGCTTACCAAGGCCAACTCGGTAGGTAATCCGTACTAGGTACGTAGAGGGAGGGTGGGAGAGGAGGCATCGTGTGCCTGCAAGGTGCGTATTCGTTGGAGCGCATTGGGTGTGGGTCAAAGGACATGGGCCAACTTCCAAGCACCTGCTTGGACGGACGGCAGGATGACTTGGGCTGGAGCCGCCAGCCAGCAGACCGAGGATGCAAGCGTGGTGGCAGGGCAAGACAGGAAATGCGGGTTGATGAGGTACCCACGGTACCGTGGATGGAGGAGATAAGGTGGTGCTAGTGGTGTCGTCGTCGTCGTCGTCGTCGTCTTGGTCGGATGACAAGCGCCGGGGCATGGATCCAAGAACCCCCCCCAGCAACCCTGCTTATTCGGTCCAGGGGTCTAAAAAGACCGCTTGCCAACTTGGTGAGCTGGGCTGCCTACTACTTGTGCTAAGGAAGAGACGAACAGCAGCCAACGCACACCCGCACAGCCCTCGGCGTTTGCATGGGGGCTCTAGACGAAGCCACTACTGTAGGTACGCTTCTCTCCCCTGCCCCCTTCCTTTTATCAACTCTTCATTAAACCTCAGGAGTGAGAAAGGCCCACTCGCGCCGGCGATGGCAGCCGAGTGATGCGATTGGTGGTGGTGGTAGGTGGTGGTAGTGACAGCAGCGAGAGACGGATGGCCATCGTTGATGCAAATTCAAGAGCGGTAAAGGCGGATTGATGTCAGCGTCGTGCAAATCTTCCGTACATGCACGTGTGGTGGTGACTGCAAGTTGAGCGCACCGTTGTACACACTTGCCTCATTCGTATCCTCCTCTTCTTCTTCTTCTCCTCCTTCTCCTCCTTCTCCTTCTTGCCCCACCCCTTATTTTCGTCCATCTTTCTTTCCCTTCAACGTCGTTCCGTTTCCCCCCTTAACCGGACAAGGTTGCGTGGCGCTTGGCCCGTCCATCCCCTGCCAGCTGTCAGCCCGTCCTTCCCTCTCTGTGTGTGCCTGCTCCCCCCATCACCGCCGCTGGAAAAGACTCGCCAATGGCCTGTTGCCAGTTGCCAGACCGGCCTACCCCTGTCGGACGTGCCCCTTGTATTCCCGCTCTTCCAATGCAGGTACCGCCTAACGTGAGACGCAAGCGCGGCCAATCGTATAGATCCACCCACCCCACCCCGGCCATTTATCCCAGTTCGCCATGGCAGCGTATTAGCGACAGGCGCCCACCCCGCCCCCATGTTCTGTCCTCCCTCTCTTTTTCCCACTCTCCCACTCTCCCGTGATTACCAACGTACGAATGCCCATCGTAGAATATGGAGCGGAGTACACATAAGCGCAGGCCTTGTTGAACTGATGTATTCGTACTTGGGCCACCTTGGTTCTTGCTGTACGGAGTATGTATCCGTATATGTTTCCGTACAATCCTATCCGTATTCGTAGTATGGTGCAGAACACCTGGTCTACCTACCCATCTCGAAGTGGAGTTACCGGTACACCGCTGTCCCTCGTGCTGCTCTGCAGATGCAGCAAGCTGCCGGGCCCTTTTTCCCAAGTCCCAGATCTTTGCAGATCCGGCTGGTGGAGAAGGCAGCCCAGAGATTGATTGATGTGGCTCGCACAAGTATATCCGTCTATGTATCCGTATGATGCCCGGATACATAGCTCAGCACTCCGCACGCACTCAAAACTAGGTACCTGTTTATATCATGCAGATACAAGTACGACTATACCTATCCTTACATAATAGACAATCGCCCGCGCGCGGCAAGACTTTTTCTTGCATGCCTGTCCCGGTTTTCCGCCCGCCCCAAGGGCCCCCCCACCCGGTCACTTTCTGCTCATCTTCTTTTCCATGGGAAAGAAGGAGAAGGGAGATGAACGGTGGAGATGACCTGTTGTTCTCCCTCAGCTAGGCTACAGGTAGGTAGTGCACACAAAGTTGTTGGCCATGCTTTATTGTGCAGAGTCATACTTCGTAACCCGTACGGCATTCAGGCATGCCATGATGAATTGCGCTCGGTTCATACCGAACTGAATCTGTGCGCGCCCACCCGCAACCGCAATGCTAGGATGAGCCCCACAGACTGACAACACCGACCGACAGATGAGCCCGACTTCAAAGTTCAGTGAGAGGGCCCGTTGAGCCACCGTCGCACATCGTATTCGTGCAGGCAATCATTGCAGACACGACTATGCAGTCCATCCGCCAGCGAACACGGGTTTGGCGCCAACGCCCAACGGCCAGCGGCGTCTTGACAAATCCACCGTTCGAGATTCTACCAGCGCCCATATAATCGAGCCACTGGAGAGCTAAAATTGGCAAAGGCCACGGCCAGTGGTGACCGGATTACCGCTTAGCCGGCGAGCCGTTTGCCTGACGTGTGTCTCTCCTCCCTGGCCGTGGCGCCGTATCCCGCTCTGAAACCATCCTCGCATCCTCGATCCAAGTGGTCTAGCGACGGACCTTAAAATTCACCTTGCTTTTCAAGGCCTCCCTTGGCCCTAATAGGCAGTAGGTAGCCTGCCCGTTTGGCCCTGTGCATTATGACGTGACGAGAAGAGAGTGAATCCAAGACTCGTTGGATTGTCGTCGTTAACATGCAGCACATACCTACCACAACGGTTCTGCTGACAGGCTGTCGCTGGAAGGGGGGGTGGGAGTTTGCCGCCGACCAGAAATATCTGCGACGGAGTGGTAGCCAGTTGACCCGTCCGAATCCCCCCTCCCCCACCTCCGTACTGCCTGATTCGTCTCCCCTTGAGCGTGCCGAAGCCGACATATCTTACCGCCGGCCGCGCGAGAACACTTCTAACGTGATGATAGTCACATGTCGTGGTCGTCTTTGTCGTGGTCGGCGGTCTTCCCCACCAGGGATGTTGGTGGTCAGTGACGTCGACTCAGCACATGCGCGTTGTTGTGCTCTTAACATCCGGTGTTAATTGTGTGCGGAATACGGATACGGACACTGTCACATACTACGGTTATACTACTATGTCGGTAATAGTCCGACGAGGCCTGTCGATAGTAGGTTATCATTCCCTCCGTCTGTCGCGTACTCGCGGAATCGGGTACTAATACCTACCTGCCACCCACCCAGGATGAAGGCAAGGGAAGAGGGGGCAAGGAGGTTAGGGTTAAGAGTAGGAGCGGGATTATGCCGGTCGTGTTCCTTGCCCGGTGGATATGAGCTGTCTTCCCCCCTGAAGGTTGGTCGGCTCAGGTACCTTGCTCTAGGTACCCGTAGGCAGTCCAGAAAACATGTCGCACGGCACTAACAAGCGGGGAGCCTACGTGCACCAAGGTAGGTATGGTGTCTAGGTACCCAAGGTAACGCTCAGCCCCTCGGCGCCCCTTTTTCTCTCACGATCGATGCGGCGTCGCTTAGGGGGGGAGAGTGGGATCGACGTGGTGGCCCTGAGATGGTGCATGCATCGGGGCGTGACTGACTCTGTCTTTGGTTCCATCGCCACTACGGATTCCTATGCTTCATATCCGTATTTCTATACGGATAGTTGCAAACCACATGGTCCGGATGCAACTCTTTTCTTCCCAAGCGAATCTGCGGTGTGCATGTTTGACAAGGCCATGGGGGGGGGGGGGGGGGGGGTCTGTCTCAACGATGGTCCGTCCATCTTCCAAGTGTGCGGATACCTAGTTTACGGGATTTTACTATTTACCTACCTCGGGTGTCCAAGCTTTGTCTGTGAGTCATAACCATCATGGAGGCACGGTGATGATTATTCGTACCTGGGTATGTATGTATATCGCAGCCGGCGTCGCCCATGTTCTTCACGGTGGCTGCGGAATGTTTACGTCCCAGCCACGAGGACACGGGGTATCTGGTTCCTCTGTTTTGGGATTCGAGTATCCGTACCGAGGTAGGTACCGTCCTCCGTACCTACCTAGATTTCGCGTCATTGTCGCAACGGGCGTTCCCAGCTTTGTACAACCGTTGACAAGGTTTCTTCTGCCGCAATTCCCCTGTGCAACCGCGTACGAATAGCTATTACGGATATCCGTATTCATATATTGGGCAAAGACGTGGGTGCCCCTGCACTGGATGGACGACGGATGACGGACGGCCTAGGTAGAGTTGCCGAGCGGGCGGGCCAAAAACATGGGATGGAAACGACGGGATGATCTGCTCCAATTGAACAGGACGGGACGGAGCAGAGTTGATAGCTCGCAGCGGCAACGATACGCGCAAGTCACCGAGCCGTTGCTGAGAATGAAATGATGTTCTTGTTCTCGTTGTTTTGGTGGTCGTTGCAGTTTCGGTGGATGCCGTGCCCGAATTGCTTGCGTGCCTGGGTAGGTATCTCTGGCTGTAGTTATGCATTTCTTGGCATTTGGCTCGTGGCCAAGCATTAAACACCCGAAAGACACTGTTTCAGGAGCCCGAGGCGATCCTCCCCTATGCCGTTCGCTGCCGTTGCATTCTCACAACCGACTGCCAATCCCCGCCAGTTTCTTACCCCCCCCCCCCCCCCGGTTTTGGTGGCGCGTCTGGCCTGAGAGAGGAAACCTTGTGTGCGGGATAAACTGCGTAAGCTCATTATGGGGCGCAGACGGCGTCCTTGGGTATTCGTAAACTACCTACCTAGTATCGTACGCATAGGCAGCCAAATCTCCCTTCCCCTTTCCTGGTCAGCCCAGGGTTCGCCCCAGAAATCACCGTTACAGGCTGATTGTATCGAGATTATGCCCTCATGGGCCATTTCAGCTCACTCTGGTGTAGCATGTCAATATCCTGCCTAGCCTTTTAATCGACTGTTTTCTCTCTTTCTCATTTGCCTTCACATCAGTTAGTAGATAATATAGGCTGTCGGCTCCGAGTTGGAGCAGGGTCGACCCAGTCAAAGAGACGATGAATGGTACGGCTCACCTCCCCGGCATTCCAAAGTCTCCAATCCTCTGGTTCTGGGCAGGCCATGACCGGAACCTGAACATGGCACAACCTGCTTCCCGAATGCTGGTTTCTGCCTAGTTGTGCCGTCTAGCTGGGTCGATAGAGAGAGAGAGAGATTGAATCGACTGATTCCACAGAAGATTACGGATAATTCCCGCCGGAAATGACTACTTGGAGTTATATTAGTTTCATCTGGTGGGGAGTTTGACGAAAATCGAAGGGATTCGTAGTCTTTGTACGCACCATCTTTACGCACCACGTTACGCACCGGGCATGAACCACCTACCTACCCGCCCACCTACGTACCTCTCTATGGGAATTGGCCAAGAGACGCGAGCAGCTTGTATTACCGGTATCCTCTGCGGTGTAAGAGTACCTACAACGGACGAGAACAACTCGCGAAACTCTGGCAAAACGGGCCCCGCTTTTCCCGTTGCTCCATTCAGTTCCAGCTACCTCGCAGCGCACCGCCGGGCGCCGCTCGCCGTCCGCTTCCATAATATTGGTATCTTTACACATTCGCTCAAATCAGCAACTTCGCCCGGCTAGGTGAGCCAAGTCGGAATAGTCGTCGCAAATCCTCAAACACGGGCAACCCCTAACACCGCCTCCTCCTCGGTAAGCACTCCAGACCTGGTCGCTTGAAGGGGGGGCGGGGTTCATCCTGTCTGGCATCCACACTCTGGTCGGGTACCATCCCTTTTTTCTTTTCTTTTTTTTTCTTTTTGCCTCCTTTTCCACTCAACCAACAAATTCGGGAGTCCACTGTTTTGTTCCGCGAGCCTAGAACCCGCGATCTCACTCAAACGTTGGCAGATGGGGACGGTAGCATTCAAAGACCAAGCTCGCTTGTTCGCGTTCGACATGGTATGTACCCGAAAAAGAAAAGAAACCCCGGGCGGGGGACATGGCAGTCATTCGGGGCGTGCTCCACAGGTTCCCGCTTGCGGCCCTATGAGCAGGCCGCAGCACCGTCTTGTTTCGGCCCACCCACCGGGAGCACCGGGAGGCTCTGTCTTCGGACCCGATCCATAAACAAGGAACCAGTAAGAGGAGCAGAAATCTACAATGCAGCTCTCCGAAAACGGAGAGCCGGCCGGGTCGACCAACATACTGGAATGATTGACCACAGACCATCATCAGATTGCTGCGTTGGATACACCCAACTTGGCTGGTCTCTAACATTCACCTGCTTATTTAAATAGCCAACTTCTATACGCATTACGCCGTACCATTCAAAATCTTGTTCCGTATGCCAAGTGGCACCGCACAGTCGACGACTTTTAAATCCATTTTTACAACAACTATCCGGTTCTGAATTGCAGCTTGTTGTACCTGCTTTGAAGCATCGTCATCGTGTAAGCCACAACGGCTCCACGATATGCGTATGGCCAAAGGTGCTTCAGCTTCAATACAACATCAGAGAGGGTGCAATTCCAACGCCAGTCCGTCTGAATATCAGTCCCAACAACATCTGTTCTCTTCAAATAAGTCTCCCTTCAAAGAATACAGTTCGCATGGCGGTTTCAACACCAGTTATGCCCAAAGAATACGTGAGGAAGAGGAGGGGGGAGAAGGAGACAGTACAGAGGAAGACTTCAGTCATCAAGCAAGAGCAAGAGCAGGAACAAGAGCAAGAGCAGGAGCGCACACTGCTCATTGAGAAGGCCGGTAGTCTTTGATGCATGCTATCACCAGCCGCGGGGCATTGTTGAGGCGAGGAAAGTGCTTGCCTTTGATGGCTAGTACCCGCCCTGAGTGCCCATTTGGTGAGACTATGTCGTCTCTTGTGACTGCTTTGACCAAAAACAGAGGGCATCGAGAAGGAGCCGGGTGCTCGCTGTTTTCACAGAGCCGTGACATCGTCAAGCCAACCTCTCTCGCCACCTGGCCTTCCTACTTGCCTCCCCAGGCCCCCCTCCTCAGAAGAAGACTTTGCCAAGATCTTCCTCTCCTCCAAGGCCATCTTCCACTGCTGCCAGAAGAGCCTCGCTCCCTCGGCATCTGCTCAACAGCCCTTCTTTTTGCATCATTCTCCTTTTGGGCAAGCTGGGAAGTTTCTTGGATCGCTACTCGGCAATCATCGCTAGCCACTCAACTATCGCTGACTTCCGCTCGTTTGGAGACTCAACCTGGGCCAGGGACGGCAAAAAGCAATCAAGATGATGCGGAAAATTCTCTGCTGCTCCAACGTCCTCCCCAAGGAAAGGGAGGTCAAGTCGGACGCCAAGGCAAAGGAGGCGCTCGGAGACACTAAGGAAGCGCCCATCGAGCTGGTCCAATTGCCCCCTCCCGCCAAATTATCTGGCAGCAATTACAACTTTGAATCATGGCTCGCTAGAAACAGCAACGGTTCAATCGCATCATCTTCGCGCTCGAACCTGCGATCTCCAGAGTTGGACTTCATCCCGGACCCGACCTCGGTCGAGTACGCATCGGACTCCGAGGACGGGTCCCAGGAAGTGGTCAAGACAAGCAACTGGAGAAGAATCAGCCGAAGCATCTCTCATGACGGCAGCAAGAGATCTTTGAGCCCCGACGACGACAAGCGCTTCTCCATTCCCAGCGTCAACCGCCCCTCTTCTGACCCGCGCCCTGACAACAGAAAGGATGACGAGAAGCCCCCGTTCGACCAGGCCGCTTACTTCCAGGCCGTGAAATCGAATAACAAGAAACGAATTCAGGCGGAAGTCGATAGCCAGCACAGCTCTCGATCAGTCTCCACCCGTGCGAGTTACAGATTCCGTGAGCTGGAGACGGTCGAGGAGGACCCTACTGATCACCAAGACGGGCTTCCAGGCGGACCGCGGGACCGGATAGAGACTGCCATGTCCACTGGAATTTCTACGCTCAAGGCTCCCCGTCAACCGACTCGACCTCCTGCAGCTAAGCTCTCGATCTGTGGTCTCAAGGTTGATCCCATCGACTTCGCCCCGAGAGATCGTCGCCGCAGCAGCTGTCCCAAGGGAGAGGCCGGATCCAAAGTAGCAGCATCGCAACTGGTCATTCGCGAGCGAGGGTCTTTGCCACTTATGCCTTCGGCTCCTGTACTCGCTGCCGGGCAGGACTCTGACAACCAGGATGACGAATCATTCAAGACCTGGCGTCTCTCTCAATTCATCCCCCAGGGTGATAGCCAAGTAACTCTTTCAACCCAGACTCGGGACGCTCTGGGTGCCAACGATCAGAGCATCTCCAAGGTCGACAGCAAGTACAAAACTGAGCCTCAGCAGAAGTGTGGTAGCGCCGGCACCGAAATTTCTTGCAGCGACGAGAAGTCCGAGATCAATACCGCTTTCGAAACCACTGGCGCTTCTGTTCGGCCTCACACTGCAGACTCTGCCCAGTCTCGAGATGGCAGCGGTTGGGAGACCTGGCTGCTTGCCGAGAAACTCGCAGCCCAGGATGATTCCGTCATGGTCCAGCAAGCGTCAGAGAAGAATGACAAGTGCACGCCCCCCATCGCCAGTAGCTGTCCTCCAGAGTCTTCTGACAGGAATGACATGGTTTCCGTGTCAATGAGCCCTGCGAGCTTCTGCAGAGTAGACGGCCATAGCGCGTCGAAGGCGAAGCTCCTTGTCCACCGGCACGAATCCCCATCCGTTGCTCAAATTTCCCTGCCACAGACGCTCGAGATAGACAACAGTGTTGCTGCAGCTGCCCCAGAGTCTGTCCCCGCACCTGAGCTGCACTATCCTTCATCTTCAGTATACTCTTCGATGCAGAACACACGTCACGCCTCGCCCATGTGCTCGAAGGAAGTGAGTTGTGATGAGGATTCCGACAGTCTCATTGATCTCGATCTTGCCCAATTCGACAGTAAGACCTCCCTCGTTTTGCGTCCTGCTCTGCCCAACTAACCACCAGCCAGCGTTCAATAACCTCAAGGAGCAGCGGTCCGACGAGAGCTACCGCACCGCTCCGGATCAAAGCCATGATACAGTTGTCCCCTCCATCGTATTGCCTATCGACGATGCTCCCTGCGGCGATGTGTCTGTCACTTCAAGCGAGCATCAACAAGAAACTGAGATTCCAAAGAACTCCTTTGGAATCCAGTGTCAGGTCTCGTCCAGCGATGCCCCGGAGATGTCGTACGCCGCTGAAAACGGCTATCAGAACAACGCGCCCAATCGCAAACCCTCCTTCCTCCAGGTCCTGCGTATAGGCAGAGGAAGTATCTCCAAAGGCCACGGAAAGTCACGCAGTCAACCTTCTGCCGATCTTGGTCAGCTGAGGTCTTCTTCGGCGTCTCATGAGAACCCCAAGTCCACGAGACACGCCAAGGCACCGTCGAACCTCAGTATCAGCTCTCAAATGCACCCAACCTCACGCTCTCCTGACTTCACCGCTCCGAAGCTGACAGAGAGCGCAACGACAGTCTGGAAACGAGCATTTCAAGTTGAGCACGACCAGCGCGAGGCCAAGCATGATGCAGACCAGAAGAAGATTATGATCCCAGCGCAGGTTACTGACGAAAACGCCAACCATGCTATGAGCAATGATGTTTTCATTCCAAACAATGAGCCGAATGCCTTCAGCTCGAATGTCTCTATGCAACCTGGCCAGCCGACCACGTCTCAGCACGCAATCGACTTACATGCTGTTCACAAAAAACCCTCGACCGTTGTCATTACACAGAAGGCGGATAACTACGAAGCCGCGTTCGGTACCCATTAGGAGTCGGGCTCCCGTAAGCTTGCCACGCCCCCCGCATCCTGGGCAAGGTGGGCCTCCCATGATCGAAACCAGCGAACAGGTGCTGCTGGTATGGCCGACGATGTTACCATGAAAGACTTTGCAGTTGTCCCTGGCTTGGGGAATTCTGATCAGTATGTCTGGATCACCGACAAGGGCTCAGAGGGTGTTGGGGCCGAAACCAAGCACCCGCACCAGTCCCTCTCCCAGAGACTCGGCAGAGCTATGAAGAGCAGTCTGGGCAAGGTCATGCCGTCCAAGTTGGGTATCAAGAACGCAGCTCAGCTGGAGTTCCCCGAGCTTGAGATTTTACCAACCAAGGGAGGCTATAAAGATCTCGAGGCAATCCAAACGAGCATTGCAACGTTGAAGACCAACCAACGTGCGAAGATGGCAACCAATCCAGCCCTTGTTATGGCCGAATTAGAGACTCAGTCCAAGCAGTCCCTCATAAAGAAGATTCCTGTGCAGCTCCAGGAAGCTGAGCACGCCAGACACGGACCCGCTGGTAAAGCAGCTGTGGAGACCGCAGATGGCACCATTGAGGGCAGCAAAGCCCACACATACGCCATTAGAGAACCGTCGATTCGTCCAGTCACACCGGCCAACATGATCAATCCTTCAGAGGGAGATTCGACCGTTGCCACCGCAACAGAGAATTGGGTTACCCCGGCTAGCCGTCTGTCCCACGGCCCTGCATCCGATGGTGACAGCACAGTTTCCATGGGTGATACCGAAACCGTCAGTACCTGCTCTTGGACGAAGGCGTGATGGTGGGCCAGAGATGCTTTGTACCTCGTGATGCTGACTTCGATGCTTAGGAGGAGAAGACCGGCCACTGAGACGGTGTTCACGCAAGGGAGCTCCCGAGACCTCCGCCGACACCTAACGATTAGCGGAAACGGCAACTCAGAAGGATCATATGGCATGGTGTTGTATCTCTGTAGCAGCGAAGAACGGAGGACAAGACTCCGACAAAATTTTGCACACATGGAAGGACATCCGCGGAGGGCAAGGCATGTTATGGATAGACGGTGTGGGAATTGTGGCTTGGAGAAGGGCTCGAAAAGAGCATTCCACATGGCATGGCTCACACTTCTTTGTATGGTATAGGTCGGGGACGATGATTGATTTTCCCCTAGTGTAGAGTTTCTCATAGACAACGGGTAACCAGGCCAGATTTCCTTTTAAAATTTTGATTCAAGCCGTCGCCGTGAAGATGGACGCTGCTCGCAACGTAGGATATCCTTGGTCATAAATCATAACATTGACGGGGTGCCTTACATCAAGCGAATACCCTGCAACCCTGCCAAGGTTTCTATCGTCCCGAGACTCCTTAGACCTATCATGGTCTCCTCGTGAACACCAATGCCCGCCGAAAATAAAGGCTAAAAAAGAAGAGAAAACTCTCCAAGTTCCTTGCCTGGTGGTTTGATTTACATGACGGAACCACCCTCCCACCCCCCTTCTCAAACGATAGCGCCGCAGCGTGCGCAAGGCGCCCAAGAACCTAGCCGAACAGGACGTTTTCGTAGCTCTGCTGGTCGAGGTGTTTGAACAGGACGTCCTGCAGCGCGGCCCTGGTCCGGACGATCTGCGGCACGACGCCGTCGATCTGCTGCATGTTATTGCGCATGCTCTCCATATGGCTGCCAATCTGGCCCGCCAGCCCGCGCAGCTCGTCGTCTTCGAGGTCCTGCAGGTGGTGTTAGCGATACGGACACGTACGGAGGCTGAGAACGCCGCCGCCAATGTCGGGCGCATGGCGCGAGGCGGTGGTCGACGTACCTTGAACAGAGTCCCGCTGACGTTCTCGTCGGGGACGAACTTGAAGTCGTGCTCGTCCCCGCCGGCTTCGCGGCTAGCGGCCCCGCAGTCGCATTTTTCTCAGGGACGAGGACGTGCGTCTTGCGGAGGTTGTCCTTGTAGTTCCTGGCCTCGGACCTTGCGTTGGCCTCGAGCGTCGTCAGGCTTTCGTAGTCCGCCTCCAACGCCCTCTCGTCGCGCTCCTTCTCGGCCTTGAGGAGCTTGACGGCGTGCAGCAGCGGGTCGAGCTGCCTCTCTAGCGCCGCGACGTCCTCGATGACGCGCTCGAAGTTGAGCTCCCCCGCGCGGCCACCGTCGGTGTCGTGCTTCTTGGCGCTTCTAGATCCCGTGGGAGGGGCAGTGGCTGGGGGGAAGGGGAGGCCACGGGACAGCTTCTTTGTGAGGCGTTTCGTGACAAGGCGGATGGCCGAGGCGGCCTGGTCGCGACGTTTCTCGTTGGCAGCGAGGCGTTGCAGGACGGGGCGCTCAGAGAGGTGGAGGAGGCTGGAGACGTGGGCGAGGGACGACGGCGCGAGGGGTGACCAGTTCTCTTCGATGACTGAGCGGGGGATCTGGCGGGCGCGGGGGGCGATATGGCGGTACTTTGGGGCTGGACGACGGGCTGCTGCTGGCTCCGCCGTGGGCTGTTGTTGCTGCTGCTGCTGTTGCTGCCGAATCTCCTCAGATGTTCGGCGACGGCGTTTCTTTGCCGGTGCTGAGTCCGCTGCGTCATCGTCTCCTAACAAGCGCTTCTTGGACTTGCGGGGCTTGGAGGCTTGGTCTTCAGGGGCGTGCGGGGATGATGTCGCGGCCGGGGCTCGGGGGCGACCCGGACGGCGGGGTTGTGTTTCTGGAGATGGTCCCGAGGGTTCTTCCTCGCCTTGGGAGGACCGTTTCCGCCGTTTCTTTGTCGTCTTGTCTGCCACTGGTCCTTCTGTTGGGGGTGGTGGCCTCCCTTTCTGCCTGCGGACCTCCTTTAGCTCCGACTGCGATGCCTCCTGCGCCTCCGGCTCGGCATGAACCGCAGGGCGACCGCGCTTCTTCTTTCCGGCGACTGATTCTTCTTCCGCTGGAGGCTCCACCTCCTCCACTACAGCCTTTGGTTTACGCCCACGTTTCTTAGGCGCGGGTTCTTCATCGGCCGTTTCGACAGGATCCTTTGTGATATGTTCCTTGCTCCGAGATGGGCGTCCGGGTTTCTTTTTAGGCGCTGGCCCAGCCTCAGCCATATCCTCAGGGACCGGCTCTTCGGCGCCGCCCGACTTTTCCTTGGGTTTCCTCCCTCGTTTTTTAGGCGCGGGCTCGTCCTCGGCGACTTCGGCAGGCTCCTTTGCAACAGATTCTTTATTGAGAGATGGGCGTCCTCGTTTCTTCTTCGGGGCTAGCCCGGACTCTGTCGCATCTTCAGTTTGTGCTTCAGTAGGCGCCTCTGCGACCTTTGGAGGTCTGCCGCGTTTCTTCTTGCCTGCGTCAGTTGGGCTGGATCCTTCTCTGACACTGGCTTCCCCATTTGCCTCCTGCGCTGCCTTGCGGTTCAGTTCGCTCCTGTTAGATTTTCCCGCCGGATGTGATGACTCGACCTCCTCCGCGGCCCCCTGAATGTCGTTCGTGATACTCTTTGCATCCCTTCTAGACTTGGGGTCCGGTTGTGCCAGTTCAGCGTCCTCTCCTATCGCCTCCTTCCCAGCCGCCATCTCCCGCCTTGGCCTCCCTCGTTTTTTCGTATTCGGTTCCTCGGTGGAAGGCGATGGTTCGGGGTTCTTATTCTTCTTCGGCCGACCGCGCTTAGCTGGAGTTGGGGTATTCGCAGCATGTTCTCCCCGGTTGTAGGGCTCTGTGTCTCTGACCTCAGGAGATTCTGGCGACGCGTCGGCGGCTTTGGACGCGTTGGAGGGCCGACCGCGTTTCCGTTTCTGATCCGCAGGTTTAGGGGGCTAATATTGTGTCAGGTAATGTCAAGGTAATTAAGTAGACCGTGCTTACCATTGTGAAGTATTGCGCTGTCGGTGCTTCTGCGCGATTGTGGATGGAGGTGCATGTCTCGAGATCTTCCCAAGCAGACATCAAGACGCGTCCCCTCTCCGAGTCGGGTACGTACCTCACCTCGCACCTTGAGGCTTCACCTACCTACCTACCTAGGTAGGTAGGTACCCTTACGTGTGACTGTGGCTGATTGCCAAGACTGGCCGTTGCCAAAGGCTTCTTCTTTCTAGTGGCGCAACCAAATGTGGCTGCTACCCCAGACCGGCGTTCCACCAGAAGATTCCCCAAATATCCGTACGACCGCCAACCTACTTCGAGCTAAGCTGTGTGAAGGCAGGCGTGTTCTGCAGCTCCTTTCCCAGTGGGTTTCACAGTGCTCCTGCGACTTCCTCCCCCAGATCCAGCGACCAAAGCTCCTTGGCCGTGATTTCCCATTTGGATCACCAACCGAGCAAGGTTCAGGAGAAAGCCGACCGCACCACACACCTGGACGCTCCAAAGGGTCCTTTTTGCTCTCTCTACGGATACCTGGTTCCTTCCCCTTCCACTTTTTTTTCTTCCACATTATTGACCCTGTGTCCTTTTCCCCCAATTTCAACTCCACGCCAGACCCAGGCTAATTTCTGAACTTTCACTCTTCATCCCCGTACCTACTTATCGTCCCTCATTGACCTGGGTTGTAGCTGGCGGCACTCGGTTTGCCTCGCTCTTTGTAATTGCCCCTTCCCCTCACCCAGAATTGCTTGGCCGCCTTTACGACACCTGTCACAAGCTACCTACCTACCTCTCTCTCTGTCTCTCTCTCTCTTAGCCTCTACCTTTACCTTGCAACCCACTCCCCCCAACACTCATCAAAATGCGCGTGTCCGCCACTACTATTCTCGCGCTCCCGCTACTTGCGACAGCGGCGGAGTCGCCCTTTGAGCAGTATAAGGCGCAATTCCAGAACTTCCTGAGCTCATTTGGCGCGTCCGCCCCTAGCGCGGATAAACCTGCCGCTGCAGCATCCGACGCCGCACCCGCTGCAACCGCCGTCAAGAAGATCTCCGTCCTGACCGTCGAGAACTGGAAGGATGTTCTCCACGAGCCTGTCAAGGCTGAGGCTACAACTCCCGAGGAGTGGTGGGTTCTGATCACTGGCGGCAACAAGACCTGCTTCGGTATGTTTGGTCGCGCAACATGACATGCTTTCTTCATCTCGGTACTAATCATGCTCTACAGGTCACTGCGATAAGATCGAGACCGCCTTCAACGAGAGTGCGACCAAGTTTGCCAAGCTTCCCGAATCTCCCCACCTGGGTCTTCTTAACTGCGACGACCAGCCTGTTCTCTGCAACGGCTTGTCCGCAGGCACTGCGTCCATCTGGTCCATCGGCATGTTGCCCGCTGGATCCGAGATCGACATCTACAGGAAGCGCCTCAACGTTACAACTACCACCTCGGACGACATTATTGACCTATGGAAGAACAAGTCCAAGGAGGACTGGATTCTGACGGAGAACATCTTCCACCCCTTCAACAGCTTCGTCGGCAAGAACAACCTGACCCTCCCTGTTGGCTACTTGTTCTGGGCCTTCAACCTTATCCCCAACTGGCTTTTCATGCTCCTCGTCTCCTTTGGCAGCCGAACCATCATGAACCGCCGCATGAACAACACCATCGACAGCCGCCAAAACGCGGCTGCTGGCGGTGCCCCCGCCAGCGGTGCTGCGCGGTAAAGGGAGCGAAGTGACTGGTGGAGGAGAGGCTATAGGGCACGAGGCTACGGTTTTTGATGTGCCGAAAACCCAGGCAAGCCAGGGAAGCGGCTGAGGTCCCCGGTCATTTGGATTATGTAGTGCCGAATTAGTAATCTTTAGTTGATCAACTTTTCCCGTCGCACGCCTCTTGTACGCTTCTGAGACCTTGAATAACGTCTTCCTTGAGTTTGGGGTTGGAAAGACGCCCGTAGCGCAGATCACTCATGGTGCCGACTGTCTGTTTGATTGAGTCCAGTAGGGTCGCTTCCTGTGCCTCGAGCTTATGTATCTCTGCTTCGAGATCGGCTATTGCCATGTCCATCTCTGGGATAATAGAGTTCAGTGTGTGTTTAGCGTCCTGCGCCCCCATCGAGCCGAAAAGCTGCGCATTGCTGTTAGGCCCGCAATCTTGTCTTTCAATAGACCCACGGCCAGGACTGCAGACTTACAGCTTTCTCTATCTCAAGCTCGAGGTCGGCATCCTCGTCTGCCGCGCGGGTTCGGGCACGGGCAATCTCGCGCTTGATGACCCTCCCGCGTTTCTCCTCGGCGGTGATGTTTTCTGTAACTGTATCGACAAGCGCTCTCCTTTGATGCTGCAAATCACGGTACAGAGAACGGATTTGCGGGTTGGCGCGGTGCGCCTTGGGAAATAGTTCGGTGAACTCCTCGAGTGTGATGGCGGAGGGTAGCTGAGCAGGGGAAGTCAGGTAGTTGTGCAAAATGGCGGACTCAGTGGGTGCCATCGTGAGGTTATTCGACACGCAACCCCCGGGTATTCCAACGCCGATGAGGAGGAGACCAAATGATAGCAAGGCGTCGCGGGGAGATCGCGGCCGACTTCTTGATGTCCTCTCGAGTAGGAGCAAAAGGCAGGGGTGTGTTTGGATGAGGTCTGTGTAGTCGTAATAGTGTATCCGTACGGATCAGTGTGAAAGTGTGGCGCTTGCTGGGGGGGGGCAGGCATGAACGACGCGGTGCGGTTTCCTGGGGGGACGCGTTAATGAGCCGCCAGCAGAGTCGCGTTTCACTCCGGAGGCAGAATTCCACAGCTTGCCATCTTCATCTCATTCACCAACGACCACAACCTCGAGCGAAAGCTCCGCCAACGACCGCATTGTTTACCTAGAAATTTCACCAACTTAGCCATCTCACTGTGAGACTGTTCTTCCTCTCACCATGCTGTTGTTTCGTCCAGAAACTAATTTCATCCTTAGGTACATACTGTGCTAACAATCCATTTGGCACTGTATTCCGGATTGGTCAAGGTAACGCGACTGCTCACCATCACCATTCGTACTGTGTCCAGTGGCCTTGGCCCCTTGACATTTGTGCCAAATATACCTGGCGTTGGCTGTACCTTGCGTTACCGCGCACTGTCCGAGAATTTGACTTCATTGCCCCTTTGGTCCATCAACTTCTCGACTGCATCTAAGCTGTCAACGAGACCTGGCTATCGGTACTCTCAACAGATTGATCATATCGCCCTCATAGACTTCACGGTAGCACACATTGGCCATGGCGCCTGCCCGCCAGCCAGCCCAGCCGTTCACCAAGGACGAGAAGGTTCTTTGCTTCCACGGTGAGATGCTGTATGAGGCCAAGATTCTCGACGTCCAGCCCGCCGATAGCGGCGAAGGCTTTCAGTACCGCATCCACTACAAGGGCTGGAAGAACACCTGGGATGACTGGGTTTCTATTGATCGCATCCGCAAATTCACTGAGGAAAACAAGGAGCTCGCCAGCACCCTGCACGCCCAGATGAAGGACTTGCGCCAGAAGAACAGTGCCAAAGTCCCCAAGAAGGGTCTCCGCGTCAATGGCACCGATTCGGCTCGCGGTAGTGAAGAGCGGACCGCAGGAGTTGCCGCCAGTGGTCGCGGTCCTCGACGGGCAAGAGACTTTGACCTCGAGCAGGTGAGTGGCGAAACACGATTTCTTTTCTGTTTTGCTTTCTGTTCTTGCGTTCTTCTTTTTTTTGTTTTATCCTCCGGTTGTCATTGTTCGGGAGCCTACAGTAGAAGCACATTGTATGTGTTCATCATACAAAAGGACACAAAGAGAGGAGAGGGAGGACAAAAAGGGGTGAATAGCATCATACAGAGTGGGCCCGTCGAGGCTCCAGTCCAGGGCTGCAGTATCGATAGCCTTCGAATCTTGCAGGCTCATTCACCGCGAGGTGTCTGGGGGCTATCCGATCCAAAGACGAAAAGATTCCATGGGGCGAACGTCCTTGGAGGTACCTACCGCCTACCACTTTCCTCACTTGAAAAGTTTGTCTAGTCGGGCTGCCTCTGCAACAACTCACTTTTCCTCGCGTTCGATCGCTTTTCTCTGGCCATCTCAAGGTTCGCTCGATTGTCAGGCTTCGATTTGAAACCTACCGGCAACTTCACATTCATCACCACTCCTTGGATTATTCTTCGATTTCGATTTCGAGAAACTCAACACATCACCTTGGTGAAAAGTCCATACCACCCGCGAAAATGAGTCCTTTGTACCAAGATTACGACTACCTGACTGGAAGTCTTGACGAAAACCAATTCTCGGGAGAGAGTTACTCAGGCGGTGATGAAGAGGACGACGTCCATGGAACGGGTAGCCAAGACGTCAATGGATTCGGTGAATCATTTGATGACAGCAGCGACGAGGAAGACGACAACGAAGACATCGACTTGGTAGCTCAGGTTGATCCGCGATGCTACAACTTTCTTATCACAGATCTGGACTCGGGTGAGCCAGGTGGCGACTCTCCGTCTGCCGAGGAGATTGAGAGACGATACAACGCTTTCTTCCCCCAGTGGAATGAGATGAGTTGGCAAGCGCCTGTCAGGCGTCCTCTCTCGCCTTCTCTTTCGCCCAGAACCAGCATTCAGCCCAGTCAGAGCAGAGCTTCAAGCGTCATTAGCATCTCCAGTGACGAGAGCGAGTCCGGCGGTCCAGGAGTACTTGACGACCTTGGCAGTGAAGACAGTGAAAGCAACTCCAGCGTTGAGTTCCTCGGCGTATCACATGTCATATCCATCAACGACACTGACCAATACCGCAATGCCACACCGAAAAATGCCACCAAGCATGAGGGAAATGCGCACCACTCCGCCCCCACGCAAAACCTTCAAGATCAGAAGGGTATCGATCTCGGAAAATTCGAGTATATGTCTACTCTAGTGGACCCGGTCGAGGAGCCTACACGAGAGAACGTCTGTTCGAGATGCAACAAACGGAAGCGGAAGAACAGTGTTGAGTTTCTCTTTGAGTTCCAACGCAATGTTCGACCCATGCGGCGTTGAGCCAATGCCAGGGGCGTTTGCGGCTGATTCCGCTACATGGGCGACCGCTTTGGCAAGAGCCACTATCGGCCGCCCCTGCCTCGGACAACCGGCTCGTCCTAGCTTCACTATTCGGTTGGCACCTTTCTAAGCTGCAGCCAATTTCTTTTTTGCAACTTCGTCTTTGACCTGCATCGTATTCCGACGCGGTTTCACAACCAGTACTCGCCTTTTCCCGTGCCTCACGATCTTCGCTCTCGCTCAGGACGCTCTTGATTCCTTCCGACTTCGCGAGACGCAGAACCGGCCGCCATGGCTTGGGCGCCTCAAAGACCCGGGCCGGCTAGTTCAATGCGTCGACGGCCCGGTAATGGGGAAGAAATCGCATGGGCGGAGCCACGCCTCGCATCAGACTACTTGACCACTGCACCCCCACCATCCAGGCTCTGTGTCACCAAGGATGGCAGGCTCTACTACAATGGCCGCTACGAAACAGTGGCCACAAATCGCAAAAGGCAGCAGCCCACGCGCGTCAAGCCTCCTGCTCGGTTTTCACAGCACAAGGAGGAAGAACACATGGTAGTGAGTTTGTGAAAACACGGCATATACAGATGTTGTCGGAGCCGACCGTGGGCTGGTGAACTGAATGACAGCCGGAGGAAACAAACTCGGTCAATAAGCCCAGCGGCCTTGATCATCTTGCACTTTTTTATATTTTCTTTCCGCCGAGAGTTTTGTCGTCCTACGGGCACTGATCAGAGATGAACAGGAGGATGGATTTCATGCACGCCCGTCCATCAAGCTACCCATTCCCGATCACATCAAGGCCATGCTTGTCGACGACTGGGAAAACATCACGAAGAATAATCAGCTGGTTCCGCTCCCTCATCTCCACCCCGTGGATGAAATTTTGAACGACTATCTCAGTTACGAGCGTCCTAACCGAGAAGATGGTTCGGCAAACATGGATATTCTTGAAGAAGTCGTCGCTGGTCTTCGCGAATACTTTGAGAAGTCATTGAGCCGGATTCTTCTGTACCGGTATTTGAATTGCGCGTTTCTTCAATGACTTGGTCCCGCTGACATGGCTGTAGGTTTGAGCGTCCTCAGTATCACGAGATCCGTAAGGTGTGGGAAAAGGCAGCGGAGAACGACAAGCATAAGTCCGTCTGCGACACGTACGGCCCGGAGCACTTGTGCCGTCTGATGGGTAAGTCTGGCCCATCAAGCAGTCTACAACGTTGCTAACCCAAACAGTGTCCTTGCCCGAGCTCGTTGCCCAGACAAACATGGACCAACAGTCTGTTTCACGTCTGCGTGAAGAGCTCTCAAAGCTTACTGTCTGGCTTGGCAAGAATGCGAAGAGTTACTTCGTCAACGAGTACGAAACCCCTTCTCAGGAATACATCGACAAGGCCCGGAGTTTCTAGGCGTCCAGGTCTGATCCTGCATCATCCTGAATCCGACGGTTCTTTTCCCATGAAAGACTATAGGCTGCTTCGACTCAATTTCCTTGCGTCTTTTGCATCTCTCGGGATACACACGGAGGGCGTGGAAGGACGATATTTTATTTTTGTACGTCCTGTTAGCATCGGGCTCGATTGATCAGTATGAGGGCTTGGGACAGATACATAATCATTTTTCTTTCTGCAGAGCAGCTTTCCAAGGGGCATTTGCGCTTGGGACTGGTAAGGACATAGGTCACGGTTCTTGATATATTTCTTACATGGCCATTCTTCACTGCTCCTTGCCCAGGCAGGCAGGCTGTTATCAACGCAGCCAGCGGCCTCTGGGTCGGCAAAACAGCTAATCACGGGCTTTAACCCCCCGACGTTGAGTGAGCTTGTTTTATTCCACGCAAACAGCCCTGCTTGCGTATTTCTGTTGTACATTCTGCCATGATCTAGTACAGATTTTGTTTTCGTGGTGATGGTAAAAGGAATCGAACCTTTCCTCCCGAGTCCGTCACGGGGTTTTCCAATGCCAAAGACAGTCAGTCCCCTTTCTCATATATGGTTGCCGATGCGTGCGTGTCCTTATACCATTTCTGTCCGTCCCAGCCTTCTCGACCTCGAATTGACCTTCCCCTTTCGCCTCATAAAGACCTCTAATGGCAAACTTCACCGTGCAACGGCTTTCTCGACGTAGAACCCCGGGTCCGGCCTCCGCAGCTCGCGCAGCTCGGGCTGGGTCATGGCGCGGTCGACCTCCTCCACGCGAACGAGCTCCTTGACCTTGAGAATCATACCGGCAAACTGAGGGCTGACGGGGTGGAAGACGGTCTGGGAGCGGCGGCGCAGGCCGAGGGCCTCGAGGACACCGCGGGTGCTCTTGGGCAGGCCGATGGCGGAGCGGTGGAGGGTAATGCGGAAGAAGGACATGGCCAAGTATCGTAGAGTGTGCTTTCCAAAAGGTTTGACGGTATAAGACTTCTCCGGAGGTGCTCCTGGGGGATCAGTTTGCGCCGCGGTCGCGTTCGTTGGGGTCTCGTTTCGAGGTTCTTGGTGATCACTTCCACAGGAACATGCTGTTAGCCAAGATAGATCGACAAGCTTCCAGAGCCAATCAACATACAGCTTAGACTCTTCCGAGGCGATTCCGTTCGTCGGTGTCGCGGTGCCGTGGCGGTTTGGCTTCTTCAAGGAACCGACCTGCTCTCAAAGGGCTTCTGGACAGGACTGCGATCGAAAGGATCCGAAATTCAATGACCTGCAGGCTACTGCTGTTGGAATTTCGATGGTCCGTGCACCGATCGCGGCGGAAGTTGCCGGGCGTGTTCCTAGAAGTTAGGGACTGATATTAGGCCCCACTCTGGATTTAACTTGGTTCGACCTCACCTGTGTAGCTGATGCTTGCTCACCAACCATACACAGCAACGGATTTGATCGTAAGATTGGACCCGAAACCGGAACTTAGCTTGGGCACGGTGCTTTTACTAGATCCAGAAACCGACCTTGAAAGAGTACCTCATCACGGGGTCTGAAAAGCCCGAGTGATGCCATCATGGTTCCAGGGGTAGGCATTGGCATTATGATACGCCGCCACGAACAAGAACGAGAATACTGAGGTGGTCTGTCATCCACGAAATGGACGCTTGGTTGGCGAAACTGATGGGCTGGATTCCAGGTCTTCCGTCAGATTCTCCAGCAAGCTTCCTCTAACAACAGTCATATAAGGTCGTCTTCGTCGGCATGCTGGCAATCGGAATTTTGAACCCCTGCTTGCACACGATAGCAGTATGGCTGACTATCAGTGAACAGCATTAAATAGAAGCGGGCGGGGAATAATATTTATACTAAACCGTAGTCGGAGTGCGCATGCTGTGTAAACTCTACAGAAAAGCATCAATAGCATGACGGTACGCCACTATTCGGATGAGTCGCCTCAAGACAAGCCTGTAGCCAAAAGAAGAAGAAGAAAAAGAAGAAGAAAGAAAGAAAGAGAGAGAAAAAAAGAAAAAGATAAAAAAAAAGGGGGGGAGGGGGTTATTATCTTACATGAAGAAGCCTTCAGGTGATCGATCTCCCGCATGAAGGAGATGCAAATGAGGACTGCGAAGATATTTTCCGCTCTGGATAGGTATCTACGAGTCGTTTGGTGGAGTTTCCAGGAAACCTGCGCGATGGTATATGCCGTGTACTCTCCTTCGAAGACCCCTCCGCAATCATCTAAGCATTCCCTCTTGAGGCCTGTGTCGTCTACATGTACTTCGGCTTTTGGACGGCGAATGAACTCACAAAATTTGAAAGATTTTACAAGCCCAAAGGCACGTGTTGCAGTCTTGCAAGCGCAGGGACCGAATCCTGAGTTGTTCTCCGCCGCAATCATCCATGGATGAAATAACCTCGTATCTCTCGGCAGCTCGCTGTCAACTAGTTTTGCCAAGGAGTGAAGCATCATGTGAGGATCAAGTATTTGAGCTTGAAATACAAGTCCGATGGGTTAAAAAGGTTCGAGAACACTGTTTTTCAATATCTACGAGTTTCAAACTAGTCAGTATGTGTCTTGAGAACTGGAATACTTGATTCGCCACTAAATGGGAATCTCATCTCTGGCCTCTTCATTATTAGGATAATTGACTTTGGAACTGCGGATTCTTCAGCTGACGAATCCGGCCCAGAGCTGAGCCGGCTTCTTCATGAAGGCTGCCAACACGTCCAAAGACACAGAAATGCTCTTCGCTACAGCCAATCCACATCATCCGGCAACTCTCGCACCGGACGCATCCTTGCTGGCAGACCCAGGAACCTGCGGCGCGAACACATCACTTCTAGAACACTCAGCCGATCGAAAAACTGTACTCGGCAAGAACACCACTCTTATCTAACGCTTTGTCTTCCTCTGATAGTGGAAGTATGCTAACTCCGAGTCTGTCATGCATCTCAAGCAACGGCGGAAGCCGGGGTCAGAGTTCCATCCCCTGCCTGCCCCCCTCTCAATAGTGCCCACGAGTTCGCCGGTTATCCATTTTGTGTACAAGAGCCCCCAGCCGCTCCTACCCGGAGTCCATCATTGCCTGCGAGTTCATTCGCGGTTTTACTCTCCTGCGCGGCAGCGGAACAGCGAGTTTCGCGCACCGGTCCATGCTGGCCTGATGGTCATGTTTGAAAGACTTGGCCATGGGCACGACAGGAGGATGAGCTTCCAAGCCCCCCCAGCACTGCTGATTGTATTTTTACTCTGATATTGAAACTCTCTAGCCCTTGGTAGGAAACGCTATTTACTTTGCGTATGGGCTGCGAAAACAAGTGCTGTCGTAGGGGCTCGATTTCTCAGTTTGCCCCATCCCTTCAGGTCTTGTTCAAGCCACTGGTACGGTTCTGACGAACTGAACAACCTTAATCGTGTGTCAATCGAGTTAAGCTTATCGCAGTACGGAGTAGTCCATTCAGAACGAATGCTTACAGCGGCCCGCTTCGCCCCCCCTGTTAGAGGGGAAGGGAACTGTGGCGGCTAAGAAGCGCAGAGGCGCCCTTGGTGTCTCAGCTACGCAAACGGCGGGCGTCTGTGCAGACGTCCAAAGGTATCATCAGTGCCATCCCTGGCAGCGGTGGGACGATAAGCGGGCAAAACCATTAGTATATCCCGGAGGGACTACGCAGCACTACACGTATATAGCTTGTCGTACAAGACGCCATTTAGCACACCATCATCCCTCGCATGACGTTAAAATCATTTACTCCATTTCTATAGCCACATCCTGTGGCGAGCCGTAACCTTCCGCCGCTAAACCTTGACACTTTACATCTGAACCTCCACTCTGCCCTCGGCGCCTGGCGGGCCGGAGCCGAGCTGAGGAAGAATGTAGGTAATGTCATCCCACGGGTGACGGTACAGACCAGTGCGCAGTCTCTTCTGGTCGAGGTAGTGGGCAATGAGACCGATAGAACGGCCGAGGACGAACAGACCGTTGAGCACACCCATCTTGAGGTAGTCCTCGGCCTCTTCAGAGGAGAAAGCGCCGCAGTTGCGCACGAGGTCGACGAAGCAGACGGCGATGCAGCCGTCGACATTGAGAATGAGGTTGTCCTTCTTCGAGGTGGTGACGGTCTCGACGGCCAGGGCGTAGTCGAGGAGCTTGTGGGATGGGAACTTGGCCTTGACGTACTCCTTGACAAGCTCGACACGGAGATCGGGGTTGTTGCGGGACTTGACGCGGTGGCCAATACCGGGGATGAGCTTGTTCGCCTTGCGCATGTTGTCGACGAACTCACGGGGGCTCAGACCCTTGTCGAAGGCCTTGGTGAACTCCTCGGCGGCGCCGTCAAGGGCACCACCAAAGCGGGAGCCAATGGTCAACAGACCAGCAACGAGCGAAGAAATGAGATCCTTGCCGGCACGGGTGGTGATGATGGTGTTCATGGCACCGGACACGGCGGGGCCGTGGTCGGCAGTGAGCATGAGAACCATCTCGAGGAACTTGGAAGCGTACGGGGGCAGGCGGCGACGGAACCACAGGAGGGACATGACACCGCCAATGCCGATCTCTTCCTTGAAAACATCCGAGATGGGCATACCAGCGTACAGGAGCTCCTGGCCACGGTCATCGGAGATGGTGGAGATGAAGGCGGCGGGCTTACGGATGAGGCCGAGCTCCTGGGCCCACGAGTAATCGATGGGGATCTTGGGGACAACGGGCTCAGGCTGGGGCTTGATGGTGCCGTTCTTGACCAGGCTGTCGTAGAGAGACTTGAGGACCTGGGGCATGTCCTCGAAAGTCTCGGGGACGTAGAAGCCAGCCTCCTTCATCTTCTCGTTCTTGGTCTTGGCCGTCTCAAGAGTGGAGTTGGCGAAGGCACCGGCGTGACCGAACTGTACCTCGGTCTTGAACATGCTGGCGCAGGTACCAATGGCCCAGGCGACGATGGGCTTGGTGATGACGCCATCCTCGACGGCCTTGATGACCTTGTACTCCTCAACACCACCGACTTCACCGAGCAAGACGAGGATCTTGCAGTCGGGGTCGGCCTGGTACCTGAGCAGGTGGTCAATGAAGGTGGTCCCGGGGTATCTGTCACCACCGATGGCGACACCCTCATAGACACCGTCCGTGTTGTTGGCGATGATGTTGTTGAGCTCGTTGGACATACCTCCAGACTTGGAGACGTAGCCGACTGAACCCTTGCGGTAGAGCTTGGAGGCAACGATGTTGTCCATCATACCACCAGTGTTACCGATCTTGAAGCAGCCGGGCTTGATACCACCGACAGTGGCAGGGCCAATGATGGTGATGCCCTTCTGCTGGGCCTTGTGGGCGATCTCACGAGCACGCTGGATAGCCTGTCAGTGGGCCGCGAGGACGAGCGACGAGAAGCACGGGCAGGACTTACGCGCTCAGGGACACCCTCAGCAATGATGGCGATGGTCTTGATCTGGGGGAACTCCATCAGCTCCATGGTGGAGCTGTAGACACTGCGGGAAGAGGCGAAGTTGACGACGACGTCGACGTCGGGGTGCTTGGCCATGGCCTTGGGGACCTCCTGGTAGACGGGGAGGAGAGTCTCGCTGGTTCCCCAGTACATCTTGCTGACGAACTGACCACCGAAGGTGTAGATGATGCCGGCGACGGAGGGGGTCTTGCGCTTGCAGATGAAGTCAAAGTCCAGCATGCCCTGGACGGCACGGGGCTGCAGACCGTAGACGAAGCATCTGGTCTTGTCGTTGAACAGGGCGTGTTCGGGGAGGGGGCTCAAAGGACGGCTAGGAGCAGAGAAGCGTGTGATGTTGTCGTTGGCAGACAGGCCGCTGGCCGCCTTGTCGCCGTTAGCAGGGGAGGTGGCCGAAGGCATTGTGAAGAAAGTCGAGCTTCGTCGGTAAGGAGGACCTCAACAAGGGAAGAAGAAAAGTCTGGCGAGGGGAAGCAAGGTCAGCAGCTTGTCGAAGCAGACAATGAAGACGCCAGAAGTAACAGAAACGATGTCTGCCCGCGAAGAAGAGGAAAGTGACCAAGTGAGATTGGAGAGGTTGAAAGGTGGAGGGGGAGTAGGAGGAAGTTTAGTGGGAAACGAACGAGTCGGAATTGTGGTGGGGAGGAGGTGAGATTTCAGGAGGGACTCGAAGAACGTTCGCAGGAAGCTGAAATCGTTGGATCTGCGAGGCTACTGCTCATCGGCAGCTGGGGACACCACCAGACATTATGTGGACCTTGACGCTGGCGTAGCCCCAGCTCCTTGGGGAGACTTTTTTTTTCAATTGAACATGCAGGCGGGTGTGGAAGTGAGACGTGCTATGTGCAGAATCTGTTCGGAGGTGGGATGGAGGATTTGGAGGGGCAGGATTGACATGACCGGGGTGTGTGGCGTGGTGGGTGGGATTTTGGGGAATGACATCTGACTACAACTGACCTGGCAGCGTTGTTGCTGTTTTGGGATCGGAAACTCAGCGACGGACTTTCGTCTGACTATTGTCGACCTGACGGAAGGATTCCTTCGTGAGGATGGAGCGTGGGGGGGAAGGCAGGCTGAAAAGAGGAAAAAGAAGGAGGGAGGGAAGAAAAAAGAGAGTCGAGGGTGCGAGGGTCGGAGGTGAAGAAGAATGGAGTTCGACGTAGTAAGTACCTAGTTGGGGAGCAGGCCGTCAAGAGGGGGGGGGGGGGTGGGATGGGAAAGGTATCTTTCTCTCTCTGCTTTCTTTTTTGCTTTCCTCCTCAGCGGGAATGAGCAAGGGAGCGAGGGGGATACCCAGGCAGGTAGGCAGATGGTGGGAACGAACGGTGTGCGGTACTTGGTTTACCGTGAGAGAGTCAGAGAGAGTGTGGGCGGTTTCTGTGAGGTGATGGTGAGCAGGGATGATATTGTTGGCGTCCCAAGTGTCCGAGGGAGGATGGAAGCGACAGCAAAAGTCAAGTTGGAGCCGGAGTCTAGGCCGGGAACCGAGACCTGGCCCAAGCACCATTGCTGCAAATCCACGCCGAAAAAGAAGGTCCAATCCCCATCTCAATCCCAAAGAATGTCTGGTCGCCAACAATGCCAGACAGACAATGCTTTGCAGCGGCAGGAATAGGGCGGGCAGAATTGGCGGACCAGCAACTGACATCCCGACAGACAAGACAGTCCCGGCCCCGTTGGCGGTGATGGGTACGGAGTGCTGTGTACAGTACTCCGTATCCGTACACAACTGCTTGTGGAGTTGCGGTTTGGCTTGGTGGGCGAATGCTTGGGCAAGCAAGCAGCGTCGGGATCCCAAGGTGCGGGCGATCGGTAGGTGTACCTACCTGGGTAGTGTTGGTAAGGTCGGGTCAGCGCTGCGACAGGTCAGGTACAAGAAAAGACCGGTGGGTTTCTGGCGGCGCAGTGACACACTCGCACACACACCCGCCTAACGGTATCAAGCAATGGCGGGAGAGAGTTTTTTTTCTGTGTGTTCAAAGTGAGACTTTTGGGTGGTGTGGGAATGGAGGGGGATGGGGAATGGAGACTTCCGTCATGCGCCGGCGAAAGAGTTGGGGAAGTTCAGCCCTAATGGGGAGTTGTGATTGGCCATGTTTTCGTTGAAGTGTTGAATGTCCAGACGGCAGGGGAGAGGAAAATCAAGGGAAAAGGGAGGTGCGATGGGTGATGGGCGACCGGGGGGTGCCAGGACACCAAAAGCGAGCAAACAAGCGGCCAAAAGGTACCGGCTGGGCGCTGGACCCTTGGACTCGCCCCGCTTGTTTTCTGGCGGACCATCACCTACCCCTCCCTACCGTAGGTACCTACTATGTAGTGTAAGTACTTCGTACGGATACAAACAGGCGATTCTCACCCACCCGCATTGTGGACTCGGACCGGGCACCGAGACAGAGCTTGCATAGGGAGACCGCCGGTGATACCTTGAACGGCGCCGGAGTGCCTGATTCAATGTTGGACTTTGGCTCAGGCGACTCAGCATCGAACAGAGGGAGCATGGGGCATGAGCCATGGGAGAACCGGGGTAGGTAGGAACCTAAGCTACCTACCTAACCTAGGTAAGGTACGGATATACTCCGTAGAGCTCCTTACCTAGGTAGTTTACCTACATAGGTGGGTAGGTATGCCTATCTGTAATAAGCATGTACTGGTACCCGGTCTGTCCGCAATGGTGCCTTGCACCCGTGTGGGCTGCGTACCTGCACAAGCCCTAGGGACCTGCCTGCTACTTCATCTCCCGGATACGGATACAGTGAGTGAAGATTGAGGGATGATCAGTGGGATCGATTGCATCGTATCGGTACGGGTACGGCGAGAAAGAGTCAAGCTCCAACAAGCTATACTCCATCTCCCACACATCCATCAAGTCAGTCAGTCCTTGCTGAAATTGGTCTGGCTGGGTTGGATTGACAACACGAGTGGCACCGGTGACAGTCGACATTGCCATTGAATTGCAGAGAGACGACGGGTGCTCCCCGCCCCGACCAGTCCAAGTTGAGATCGACCCGCGCTGGCGCTTGACCGCAACAATGGTCGGGAGGCGCGTGCCAGGTCAGCCATGGCATGGCGAACCTTAGACCGCCCTTTAGCTTTATCGCAACGCCGCATGGCATTGCCTGCAGTACTACTACATACACCACCACGGCAGCCAACGACCGCAACCACTTGGTTTGACCGCATCTCTGGTCTCTTTGATCCAGCCCAATAGCCTCGGACTGGATTGTCAGGGAGGATCAGCACGCGCCAGCTTGTTCGCCCAGCCAGATCACCGGCACCGTAATCACTCTCGACACTCGCCCGACGCCAATCCATCGTACCAACTGTCTTGGATGGGGGGGAGGCGAGGCGGTCACTAGAACAGCCTCCTTCGTACCGCACCGCATGCGACTGAGGTGGTATCCGTCAGTCAGCTAGCCAAGTATTTTGGGCGTAGGAGTTGTATGCGCATGCTTAGTGTACCTATATTCCAGTAAGGAGACAAGGTAGGGTGGTCACTTGGGATGATGCGTTAAGAGGAGCGAGATCGATACGCGCTTCCGAGATGGAAAAATACAGAGCAACAAGACTGAGACAAGGAGCAGTGCAGCAATGCGGCGATATGTCCAACTGCGAAGCATTGCGAAGAAACAACAGCCGAAACAAACGACGGCCGAGATGAAGCCTTGGGGACTTTGGTAGAGTCGACGGGCATACTGTCACCCATGCTCTCGCATACCCCGAAACCCGGCTTGCCGCATCCCACCTCCGCCGGTTTTCGGGCCTCCCCATCATCACTCCGCCGACCACCGGGCATTGCGCATTCTCGCTTGAGGGAATCCGATGGACCACCACACCCTCACTTGCGTCTTCACTCGGAGCGCGTATCGTATCGTGAACGGCTCCCCGCGGCCCTGTTGAAAGTGGTAAGGCATACGAGAGTCAGGCTTGGAGACCCTTCTGTTCGTCCGGGGTGCGCTTTACCCACGACCCTTCGTTCCCAGGATGAGGGAATGTCGTAATCCCCCAATCGCCGTGTTGAGCGAGGGGGGTTCGAAGTCCCGTCTGACTATGCGGTTCAACGTCTCACTTGAGATTGATGATGACTGTGCTTCTGACCGTCCCAATTCCCGTTTCCAGCGCCATGGCTGAGCCGCCAGCCGACGCCCGGCTCCTTGACTGATACCGATTGGGATCTGACATCTGGCACACCGTCCGTTGTCCCACGACCAGATTGAGAAACATCCGAAGTCACCGCGGCTCTTGAACCCCCCGGTGGACTTGGGTCACCGAGAACTAATCCCCCGCGTTAGACGCGCCGCCGGCGCAAAAGCAATGGTTCCAGCATCACCCGTGGGACTGATCCGTCGCCTGGGCAATCTCACTCGGACTCGACCCACGGAGATTAAGGTAGAGAACCATCTGGAAGGAGAGGAAATTGGAGCGAGTGCGATGCACGGCGGCAGCGACAGTCGCAGTTAACGCTACCGCACAGCTTCGCACCGAACCAAACCCGCAATGCCCGCAAGCTCCATGTCTTCTACCTCCCAGCGCCTCCCGTTCAGTTGTTCTGCCCAAGACCCCCTGAACCTATCCATAGATGTCAATGTGTACCAGACAAGTCGAGGTCGGTCAGAGAGCCTTGCGGTTTCCGGCCGGACATTGGCGCGCTGGCATCGCATAGATCCGAAGTGTGGAAGGGGGGCAATAGCACGACCCCCTGGTCCAACACTTGGCTTGCCAGTCCAAATGGCGCTGCCCTGCTGGGGATGGAAATCCCCATCCGCAAAAAAAAAAAAAAAAAAACCAAGAGGGAGAGAGAGAGGAGAGAGAGGCTGTGTGTGTATCTGCCCATTTCTCCCGGTCTCGCCCTCCACAGAAAGAGTGAGTCGAGTGAGTGAGTGACTTTGAGAAAAAGAACGAGGTCCACTTAAACCTCTCAACAACCAGTGCCTGTCTCTTCACCCCCAGACAATTCCCCCTCTTGCCATCTGTTGCTGGCTTGCTTGCCCCACCATTCCTTCCCATTCCAATCTCATGCGATAACTTCGGCGAGGTGCAGCCCAGAAAACAAGATAGAAGAAAAGTAGGTGGTACAGGTAGAGGCACTTGCCTGTTCCCCTTTCCTTTCCTAACCCTTCCCAGTTGCCCTATTTCTTTGCTTTTTCGGCTCCCTTACTGGTGGTTCCATTCGGCCCAGCTTACCCCCCTTCCCAAGGCGAGAAAAAAGAAAAAAAGAAAAAGTGTACACCAGTCCCCAAAAAATACAACCCCTCCCCAGTCCTCCGCCCCCCCCCCCCCCTCCAAAAAACGAAAACAGGCAAGAGCTTTCTTTGAGATTCCCACAGGCTTTCCCCCCTCTGACACATACAGACGCCCCAAAACTTTTTGGCGTGGTCCCTTAGCTCACTCGAGGTGAATCCACCGGTTTTTTTAGCACTCACACCCCCGGTCGGTACCTGGGCGCGCTTCGCTGCCCCACGGTGTACCTCCCGTCCCCCCCTTCGGTTCTTTCCCACCGCACCCCCCTCCCAGCTCACCTCTCACTCTCAATCCCCCTCCTTGCTCTCCCAGCAACAAAAATCCCGGAAGCTTCGACAGTCCAAAATTTTGTGAAAGGCTGACGATCTTCTCCCTCCCGCAAGCTCGCTCTTCCCACTCTAGTTCCTCCCCTCAATCCATACTTCTCTTCCAACGTCGCCGCTTCTTTCTTCCCTCTCTCACCGCTCGACTTCGATTCCTGACTCCGACCTCGACTCGACTTGATTCCTGACATTCACTTGATTTCAGGATCCTCATCCTCTTCGTCCCCAGACTTCGACTTCGTTGCCTGGTTGCTTGTTTGCTCCATCGCCCTCTCCCGGTATGTCGTCGTCCTTCCTCCCAGTCTGCTCGCTGCCCAACCTCGATCGTCACCGTCTTGCCCCCCATCCCAGCCAGACTCCCGGCTTGAGGCCCCTCTCTCTCACGTACACAAGCTCGACTCGAGCACTGCGTTTGAATTCCGCTTGCGGGTGACACTCGCCCCCCAAATAGCCTACCTCACTCAGCTCAGCTTCGATGCTGTTGCTGATGGCAAGAATCCCTTCTCGTTTCTGGCAGTCAAGCAACTCCGTACCGTTACCCCAAAGTCATTTGCTGACATACTCATTCCCTCATCTCAGGCCCAAGTAAAGCCAAAAGACCACCAAGGCAAACTCACCTCTTTTCTCACCTGAATACCGCCAGAATGTCCGCCAAGTCCATCCTCGAGGCCGACGGCAAGGCCATCCTCAACTACCACCTCACCCGCGCTCCCGTCATCAAGCCCACTCCTCTCCCCGTTCCCACCAAGCACAACCCTCCCCCAGGCTGTGCTCGTTGCACTTCCCCGAGGATGCCAATGTCGAGGATGTCCTCAACCAGGCGGAGGTCACCTACCCCTGGGTTCTCCAGCCCGGTGTCAAGTTCGTCGCCAAGCCCGATCAATTGATCAAGCGTCGTGGCAAGAGCGGTCTCCTGGCCCTCAACAAGACCTGGGCCGAGGCTCGCGCCTGGATCGCCGAGCGTGCTGGTAAGGAGGTCAAGGTCGAGACCGTGACCGGTGTTCTGCGCCAGTTCCTTGTCGAGCCCTTCGTTCCTCATCCCCAAGATACCGAGTACTACATCAACATCATGTCCGTCAGAGATGTAAGTTGCCGCTAGTTTCTCCGAGTTTTCGTCGTGATCGCCTTCAGCCCATGGCCGGTCGCGATTTCTTCCTGCGTTGATAGGGTAGGCTGGGAGGCAGTCCCCCGATGAGTCGTGTGAATATCAAACGCACTGCACACTGCAAAGTGAGACTCTTCGGCGGTCAAAAGTGAGAAAACCAGGGAAGAAGCTTCATTTGGCAACATCGGAAGGAATGTGCATGTTTTATGGCATTTCCTATCAATGGGTCAAATAAGTGGATTCCGGCCACTGGACTGCCTCTTCCGGTAATTTTCTCCCGAGCCGGACGAACGGATGCCTCAAGAGGAGGCCTGTAGCCCGACCCCCCATGCCCTTTTCAGAAGCTCCATATGCACGCGGCAACCTCTTGCTTCACGTCACAGTCTGATCTGAGAAACATTGATGCTAATCATGCATAACGATAGGGCGACTGGATCCTCTTCACCCACGAGGGTGGTGTTGACGTCGGTGATGTCGATGCCAAGGCCGAGAAGCTCTTGATCCCCGTCGACCTCTCACAATACCCTTCCAACGACGAGATCGCCGCGACTCTGCTGAAGAAGGTCCCCAAGGGCGTTCACAATGTTCTGGTTGACTTCATCAGCCGCCTGTACGCTGTCTACGTCGAGTGCCAGTTTACCTACCTCGAGATCAACCCCCTTGTTGTTATCCCCAATGAGGACGCCACCTCTGCCTCCGTGCATTTCCTGGATCTTGCTGCCAAGCTCGACCAGACTGCCGACTTCGAATGTGGTGTCAAGTGGGCCATTGCTCGCTCTCCCGCCGCTCTCGGTCTGACCAACGTTGCCGCTTCCAACGGCGAGAAGGTCAACATCGATGCCGGCCCGCCAATGGAGTTCCCTGCTCCCTTCGGCCGTGAGCTCACCAAGGAGGAGGCTTACATTGCCGACCTTGACGCCAAGACCGGTGCCTCTCTTAAGCTCACCGTCCTCAACCCCAACGGCCGTATCTGGACTCTGGTCGCTGGTGGCGGTGCTTCCGTCGTCTATGCGGATGCCATTGCCTCCGCGGGCTTCGCCGACGAGCTTGCCAACTACGGAGAGTACTCTGGTGCTCCTACCGAGTCCCAGACCTACCACTATGCCCGCACCGTCCTCGACCTCATGCTCCGCGCTCCCCTGTCCGACGAGGGCAAGGTCCTCTTCATTGGTGGTGGTATTGCCAACTTCACCAACGTTGCCAGCACATTCAAGGGCGTCATTCGCGCCCTCCGCGACTACGCCAAGCAGCTCAACGAGCACAAGGTCCAGATCTGGGTCCGTCGTGCCGGCCCCAACTACCAGGAGGGTCTCAAGAACATGAAGGCCGCCACCCAAGAACTTGGCCTGAACGCCAAGATCTTCGGCCCTGAGATGCACGTTTCGGGCATCGTGCCTTTGGCTCTTGTCCCCGGCAGGTGGGAGGCCAGCGGTGCTGAGGAGTTCAGGGGTTAAACGGTTGAAATGAAATGAAATCTACAGTGGATGCGCGAGAGCTGGTCGGGTATCATGGGTTAGACGAACGGAAGTTTTGCCTGGCGCTTGAGACGGCATCTTGCCCACTTTCTTGTACGCTTGCAAGTTAACGGTGTTTATGACGGCTGGTGCACAATGCTCTTGACGGGAGGGTCGAGGGCCGGGTCCTTGTATCGTATGTATGGAGGGCATGGTCGACGATCAGACGAGCAAATAATTAGACGCTCTGTAATGTGATCTTGGCTGGAGTTTCAGTATCTGTGTGTTTGAGACTGCGATTTTTGTGCTGGTGTCCCTGGTGAACCTCGTAGCTGTCAGTACCTACGACTGCCTCACATCTGACAACCGAATGACCACATAATCGCTAGAGGATCACCGTCATCCAGGCGTCCCTATCAACGAAGAACGATGACAAGATAACAGCGAACACTGAAGCCCGTCCGGCCGTTAAGTGACTGAACTCACGATCTATGCCCGTCAGCCGTTCCGGTTCCGGAAGGCCAAGGCTATAATACAGTCAGAATGTACCCAGACTGGCGGCTTTGCCATGCAGCCCGAGTGCCCAAGCGAGAGTGTGGGAGGTTTGAGGCAGTCACGAGGTTTGTAGAGAGAATTAATGGCGTCTAAACGATGAGGGGGCTTGTGTAGCCCAATCTGAGTTGGAATGATATGTACGCCTTAAATGTTCCCCAATACCTGCTGCTGCTGGTCTATCCACCCAGTAACCCCTCAGTACGGACAGGCGATGGATGTACTCTGTAGCGGTCCTAGAGCAAAGTGACGACTTCAGGTCTTCTCTACTCCGGCTTCGCCCGCGAGCCTAAGCAACCAGCGGAAAGAAATCATAGCTAAGCGAACGGGCTGGGTTTGGCGTGTTGTTCCTCCTTGACATCAATATCAATAACGCAGCGGCGAGCTACACTAATATCGCCGTATCAGTGAATTTCTCAGTAGACACCGAAAACAGAGTCGGTACTCGCGCATTGTTTTCTACAGAGAAGGATTCACAGAAAAAAGAGACGTTGTAACTGTTGGTGTTCGCCGAGCTGTGCCGTGTCGGCGAGAAATCGCTGGTGACTTGCTCGTGTTAGTAGGGAGGAATGACGTAGCGTGTAGCTTCTCGCGTCACCCATGCTCGGCTAGCGTGAGCCAACTAGCAGATCGGTAGCCCTTCTGCTATAGCTGATGCTTGTACAGTCTCTGACTCAAGCTCATCAGGATGATTATGGATAAGCGGATGATCCTTGGTCTCGCGGGAGGCTGCATTGGCAAAACCAATCTAGCCGTGCGGCCCTGCCGATACCAGCGTTTGATTAGTCCTCTACCCCGAAGTTAACCTGGATGGCGATCGAAGGTGTATTTGAGGAATTGGAGGTTAGTCGCGCATGAGCAGGCCTATTCCTTTCGGCCGGTATACTCAATCAAACCCTGAGTTGGCAGTCTTCCATCTTGAGAACGCAAACGAGATATATATATCAGCAAGATATATCGATATCATGCCTCTGTGATGGCCGTGCTTGTCGCACATATGTGTCCCGTCTAATGGCAGCAATTCAGCGAAGCTACGACTGTGAGATCTCGAAATGACGAAAAAGAAAACGAGAACCTCCCCTTAGAGAGAAGACTGGCAGGCGTTGTGAAACCACAACAGGTGTGGTACGTGGTTCGGCCCGACGCGATGTATGGACAAAGGTTCATCATATGGATGTCTTTTGTGCTAAGCTGGCCCTCACCGATGCCGTCATGTTCGCATTATGCTCATCAGTGCGAAGCGAGTGCAGGCTTCAACATGTTGAGTGGCAGGATGGCGAAGCAGTGGCCGAGCCACGGAACGATCCAATGATCCGCGGATGGCCGCAACACGGAAAACTTTTGGCCCTTGGCAAGATAATCATCACAAATCACGCGTGGTGTGAGGAGTGGGTGAAGTTGTTCGGGTTGGGAGGGGGGCGTTGACTCCGGACTTCGGAACCCGGCAACCAGGTCATATCCTATACGACTTTGCTCGCGGTAGTCATGGCACATCTACGGGGGAAACATGCGTGCAGGACAATGAGCTAGACCGTGCTTGGATCAGAATGGACGGAGGATTGGCGGGGGAGAACAACGGTTGCTGACCAAAGTCCACTAGTGGCTGGAGTAAGCCGTGGAATGCATACAAGGGCTGGGAGTGTGAGGTAGTGTTCGGAATCCGGCAATTAAATAGCCACCTCAGATGGCACCCCCATGGTTCCAAGCGGTCAGAGGCACGCAGCCATGGGGAATGTGGCCAAACCACCGACCCCAGATTTAACAATGGCTACATGGTTATAACGGGTTAATTCCCTGAGTCTGTTAGACCGAGAACATACAGGCTATTACAATAATCACACAGCAGTACAGCCGTACTTTTCGATTGATAGCAAGTAACATGCAGATCAGCTTTGGCGATGTAGAGCCCTGATCAGACACGATTACGAGAGGGGCTGTGCTCGGATTCGGCAATGGGCGATACTCTTGGTGTAGCAACCGTTCGACCAGCCCGACAATGCAACGGCGTTCATGTTGCCAAAGTTGCTGCTGGGAAACCAGTGTAAACCAAGGTTTTCTGGCCAGCCACCGAGTTGCGGCCATCAGATTGGCTCTATGATCGAAACATGACGGATAGGACGGGATACATAAAGCGCGACAATGCGGTCGACGTGGACACGTGGACACAACAGGTGTGCCTTCGGAGCCGATGATGGCACGGAAGCAATATGCCGGGCGGGGCCGTGTCAACCGGTATGTCTCCCTCCCGTATCCGTACAGCCGCCAAAGCGAGATGGGGAGAAGACCGTTGGTCGGTCGGTGAAGGGATGACATACTTGTGGGGGCATCCAATGGGACACTAGTCCATCACAATCAAGCAATTGCAATTGCGGACAATAAAACTCGGGACCCTGTCATCCAGCCGAAATGCGGTATGATGGACAGTGTAATCTTCTAGACCCCGTCGGGAAGACTCAGTCACGAGGTACTCCGTACACAACCATGAGTAAGAGAATGCAGGGGACTCGGGTGTTGAATTTGGGACTTGTCAGGGGAGTCGGGGACCAAAGAATGGGAGGCGACTCGATAGTCCCAAATTCTAAAAAGAGGGAGAGAAAAAGCGGCGTTTTGCCTCGTTCAACCAAAACGGCCAATCGGCACGCAGGCGCTGTTCCTGCCATAAGCGGCACGTATTTGTAGCCTAGCGCGACAAAGAAAGGAAGAAAGAAGGGAAGAAGATACCTACCTAGTGCAGACGATGGGACACCCATTTGCGGATACGGCTGAGCACGCTTGGCCCCATTAAGTCAAGTCAATCGGCAACAGCCCATGCCAGTTTGGGCCGTTGTCAGGCTCGCGTGGTAAATAGTGCGGCAAACAAAGCTATTCGAAGCCGGCCGGAGGCAAAGCCAGCCAAAACGGTCCGCATCATGATTCCGGAGAGTCTCGATGTGGTAGTAATCAATCACAAGAGTAAGACACCGAGAGAAGAGAATCCCCGAGTCGCCAATTCGTTCAAGCGTCGTGCCATTTTTCACTGTTGGCAAGGAAGGAAGGTTCTGCCAGGCAGATCCTAGGGACGAGGCTTCGAGATGACACCATTGTGAAGTGAGAACATCGGATATTTCCCTCCCCTTGCGGCGGATGGGTAGATGCTGGGTTCCGGGTTCGCCGTCTGGCGTTCAATGAATCCACCGTCCACTGGGCGCCCCCCCGTCTCAGCCTATCCCGTTGGGTAACGGAGCGCATTGTCCTCAAAAGCTTAGCCACGGTGGTGTCTCATAACGTTTCGGAAAATGGTTGCGTTCTTCAAAAGTGACCGTTGCCTCGGAGTTCCAGATGTTGCATTCTGGACTACATACACAGTAGAGAGTTCGCTGATGGTGATAGATGAATAGATCGGTGCCTATTGACCGTACTATATTACATGCATGTCGTCTGTTCGGAAGAGGAAGGCTCAGGAAGAGGATTGAAAAGGGACCCTGTAATGTTTTCACAGACCCTGGACGACCCTGCAGATAAACGAGATCACCACCAGCGAATGCAATGAGATTGGCCCAGAGCCGGAATTTAATCAAAGAAGCCAATCCTCGGAGCATGTACGGAGTACACTAGCACAAGAGGTGGGCCATTGCAGCCATTGCAGCCATTGCAGCCATTGCAGCCAGTCGTAGTCAGCGCCGTTGCCCTCACTCGCTGAATTCCCTCGGGGTTTGTTCCACATACGCTGCGCCCAGGCCGTCATGTTGCCTGAGCCATCCCGTCTCATCTTCTCATCTTCGCTTCGCTCGCGTTTAGGACTTTTAACTGGGGGGGGGGGGGGGGGGGGCTTGAGGTGAGGGGATAGGTACCTAATGGAGAGAGACCCTCCCGTCTGTGACGCTCCCCAGCCCTGCAAGTGTGTGAGATGTGTTGCTTCAGGAATCAAGGTGCCGAGAGGCTGTGTGTGTGTGTGTGTGTGTGTGCTTGCGTGTTTTTGGAGGGGAATGGTTAAAAAAAAAGGGGAAGAAAGGCAAAAGAGAGGCTGGTTATCTGGACAAAGTCGTGAGCGAACGATGCCGATTTGATGGAGCTGGACTGCAAGATGGAACCCAATTCAACTTGCAGAAGGAGGGGGGGCAAAGTTGAGATGATGTGAGAAGGGCGAATTTCATTCGCCGCTGGTGGGTATTTGATACGGTTAGGTAGTGTTGCTCATTTGTATTGTACGATGTATGAATAGGTAAAATGGGCTGGAAAAGATGCCTGTGTGACGCTAGGCCGAGATGAGACAAAACCACTTGTATCGCATCCAGAAGGCGGGAGCCGTGGTGCCTTTTCCATTTTTAATTTACATGCCACCCTTCGGCCGGTATATTCCAGGTGGTTGTTGTCTTTCCCCTTCCTCCTCCTCTCTTATATCTCAGCCGTATTATCGCTTCTGTCTCCTCTCTGCCCCTATACCCAACGTTGTTGGTCTTTTCCCCTGATAGTATCAGGTTCCCCTTTCCTCCAGGGCCTATCGCTCCTGCTTTCTTCTTCCTCTCTGTAACACTAGCCCGGCGCACGTCAACATCGACATCCCGGTGCGCCCGCCTTATCTGTCAATCCTCTCTCCGTCTTGGCTGCCTCTTCGTTTCTTCTCGTCACTCACTCGCTCACTCCAACCGACCAACCACGTCCACAAATAAACCCCTCGAAGAGAGTTGTTTTCCTCCCGGATCCCTTCAGTTTCGGGTTCTTCTCTTGCCTGTTTGGCCCGCCTCAATACCCACATACTTCTTCTTGTCGCTCTCTCGGATCTCTCAAGTCCCCCCATTTATATCACGGCTAGCGAACGACATCAACTTCCTCCCGCTTCACGTCTAATACTCTCCCTTTTAACACCCCCACAAATCGAGATCCCAGGTTTAGACGAAGACCTGCGCATCTGGCAATCATGCTTGTGAGTACACCGATCAATCCATTCTCTACATGAATGCCCCCCATTGGTCATTGGTTCCGCCGGTCCAGCCCACCGCGGCGACGATCAGGCCTTCAGAGACGGGCCAAGTTCCTGCTGTCCCATTTGGAGATCCAAGCCCATCACCCGGGTCCTTCGATGGCGACGCCTCGTTGTGCCGATCCCCCTCCCCCTCATTTGCGCACCTCGCTCTGCGTCAGTGTCAATCTCATGGTGCAACGCTAATTCAACTTGTCCTTCCACAGGCCCAAACTGCTCTCGTCGCATTGAGTGCGACTCTGGTTGCAGCCGTCAAGCCCCTCACTGTCCAGGGCAATTCCTTCGTCAACGATGCTGGCGAGAAGTTCCAGATTGTGGGTGTCGACTACCAGATCGGCGGAAGCGCTGGTTACGACCCTACCCACAACCGCGACCCTCTCAGCGACGGCGATGTCTGCTTGCGCGATGCAGCTCTGCTGCAGCGCCTCGGCGCCAACGCCATCCGCGTCTACAACCTCGACCCTAACCTGAACCACGATGCGTGCGCTTCCGTCTTTAATGCCGCCGGCATGTACATGATCCTCGATGTCAACTCTCCCCTGGTCGGCGAGAGTATCACCAGCTTCCAGCCCTGGACCAGTTACTACGCTGCCTACCTGAACCGCACCTTCGCCATCGTCGAGGCCTTCAAGAACTACCCCAACACCCTGGCCTTTTTCTCCGGCAACGAGGTCATGAACAACGTTGAGACGGCCCAGTATGTTCCCCAGTACCTGCGCGCCGTTACCCGCGACTTGAAGAACTACGTCTCCAAGCATGCCGACCGCTCGATCCCCGTCGGTTACTCGGCCGCCGACGTCCGCGAAATCCTCGTCGACTCCTGGAACTACCTGCAGTGTGCCGAGAACGGCGATGCCAAAGACCCCAGCCGTATCGACCTCTTTGGCCTCAACTCTTATTCGTGGTGCGGCGACTCCGACTTCAAGAAGTCCACCTACGACCAGCTCGTCGCGGATCTAAAGGACACATCCGTTCCCGTGTTCTTCTCCGAGTTTGGCTGCAACCAGGTCACTCCTCGTATCTTCACCGAGGTTGGCTCCATCTACGGCCCCGACATGAAAGACGTCTTCTCCGGCGGTCTCGTCTACGAGTACAGTCAGGAGGACAACAACTTTGGCCTTGTCAAGGTCAACGCAGACAAGTCCGTCACCCTTCTGATTGACTACGAGAATCTCTCGACACAGTACAACAAGATCGACTTCAAGACCCTCCAGGCCCAGACGGCGCCTAAAAACTCACCCGCGCCTCCCAAGTGTGATTCGTCCCTGATTAAGGAGAAGGGCTTCAACAACAACTTCACCCTGCCGGCCGTCCCCCCGGGAGGTCAAGACATGATAGACAACGGTATCAAGAACAAGCCTTCCGGCAAAATTGTTTCCATTTCAGACTGGACTGTTAAGCACAAGGTCTACGGCGTTGACGGCAAGACGGAGATCACTGGCCTCGCCGTCAAGCCCCTCTCTGACTCCGACTCCAACATGCCCGGTACCAACACTGGCGGTTCCACTGTTCCCGCCACCTCTTCCCCCACCGGTAGCAGCACTTCCTCCTCGCCTTCGTCGAGCAACCCCGCCGTCCCGTTGCGCCCGGAGGTGGCTGCGATGGCCGCGCCTCTGCTTGCCCTCCTTTTCCTGTAGGGAGCTCTGGAAGTGTACACGAAGTTGTATGTGGCTTTTTCGTAAGGCTTGGTGGTAATGACTTGGCTTCTTTCTGGCACCATAGATTCCCCGCGGTTTGTTTAGAAGCCTCAATATATACTTTCTGATGAATGCATCATAATCATCTCCCACTGTGAATCAATGGGGTGTGACCTGTCTCAACAACACTCGACTCCGTCCAACCAGCGATGGCTATTGGATGCATTCCGCTTGACCTTGGTCAACTTTCAAATCCACATTGTGTTGGGCTCTTTATCAGACTGAATGGATAACATCCAGCCTCGAATCCTCAAAGTTAATAGTCGCAGCTTAATGGGCGTTTTGCGTCTCGTGGCGGAGCGATATGAAAGCCCGCAGCAGCAAATGAGTGTTTACAGACAGCATTATAAAAGGCAGCAAAGAAAGTTCCCAACAGCTCTTCACCGCCCCTCCATCTCTGAGTCATGGGAAGCCCAACGTTGACTCTCATCTTCAGCGGCAACCTGCACGAATTCTGCCGGCATTTGGCCCCATAAGGTAAATGAAACTCCCCACCTATCTACCTACCTACCATCCAGAGGTACCTGGCCTATCTACCTACACCACCCACCACCACCACCACCACCTACTACCTAGGTAGCTCTGCCCTCCGAGACAACCGACCGCCCCCCCCCCCCCATGGATCTTGTCTCTTTGAAACTCTGAGGACTGCTTTCCGCTGCCGCTCTTTTCTGACCTTCGTCCCATTGGAATGCTGCCCCGCCTCCGACCAGTCGCCCAGGCATTCTCACGACAACGTCCGTTGACCAGCCCCTTTTCCCCAAATCAGTCGTCCCGCCCCGCGCATACAATGGCACCAGGTAAGCAAAAGATCGTGACGTCGTACCTACCACCACCCTCCCCGAGACACCAACGCTCTACCCGATCTCTATACTGCCCTCCCCCTCCTCCACCGCCGAAAAAGAAAACCACCCCTCCAAGAAAAAGAAAAAAGGAAAAGGGCAGAAAGGAGGGGGGAGACACATCACAAAGACTAACGACGCACCGCGCCTGCAGTCCTCCCCTCCGATCGCCGCCCGATCGTCATCTCCGGCCCCTCGGGCGTTGGCAAGGGCACACTCTACAAGCTCCTCTTTGAGCGCCACCCGGACACCTTTGCCCTCTCCGTCTCCCACACCACCCGCGGCCCCCGCCCGGGCGAGCAGGACGGCGTCGACTACCACTTTGTCACGCGCGAGGCTTTTGACGACCTCGTCGCCCGCGACGGCTTCGTCGAGCACGCCGTCTTCGGCAGCAACGCCTACGGCACCTCCAAGGCCACCATCGAGGAGCAGTCCGCCAAGGGCAAACTCGTCGTCCTCGACATCGAGATGGAGGTACATTGCCCCCTCCCGGAACCAGCCGCCCAAAACCGACACTTCTGTTAGGCTCTGCCTAGGGGCTTCTTGGCCGTCGCGTACTGACACAAAATCATTAGGGCGTCAAGCAGATCAAGCAGTCCAACTTCCCCGCCCGCTACGTCTTCATCGCGCCGCCCTCGGAAGAGGAGCTCGAGAAGCGCCTTCGTGGCCGCGGCACCGAGAAGGAGGACAGCATCCAGAAGCGCCTCGCCCAGGCCAAGCTCGAGCTCGAGTTTTCAAAGACCCCTGGCGTCCACGACCTCATCATTGTCAACGACGACCTCGAGAAGGCCTACAAGACCCTCGAGGACTTCGTCTACAAGTCATCCTAATCCGCGAGGCAAAGCGGCTTGCACGCACGAGAGAGAGACTGCTGGCCGAGGGCAGAGGGGGGGGGGGGGACAGCAGGATGATGGCAACGGCGGGGCGTTGGGATCTGGATATCTTTAGAATACAAGAACTTTGCGGGTTCCTTCTACATAGCGCGGGCGGTCATTGTGCATGCATATATCCTTAGACAGACATAAAAGCAATGTAGAGAGCTATATGGATAAACTTCTGTCCAAAGATTGGCTACGAGGAAACTACTTCACCTCACGCAAGGCACCAAGCGTCACAGGTCATAAGCCATGCCGGATGTATTCCACGAGGTATCGAAACGAACTCTCTATCAGAGTACGAATGGATTAAAGAGTAAGAAGAAAATGGGGAGAGGAACAAGCGAAAAAACCCGAGCTCGAAATGCTGCTTCTAAAAAAAAAAGCGAAGAAAAGGAAAGAAAGAAAGTGCGTCCAGCTGTAAGGCGGATAAAGGGGAATAATGGGCTATTTTGCCAGCACGGGTACTTCAACGACCATCAGAGCTGGAAGGGGGATGACCAATATCAGTGCGCCATGCCAACATCTCAATTCTCCCATGCGAGCGAATTTCCGCCAAATCTTCCCATGGGTATAGCAGCTGTATCCTCCCCAGAATTATCAGTAGATGCAGTCTCCGCCCGCTGTCGAGGCCGTGCCGTGACTCCTTCTTTTTGGTCTGCGCATAACACCATGAGATTAAAAGTCATCAGAAATCCGGCTGCCCGAGAAGATCATTGCCGGCTGGCTTCTCGAGTGTGTAGGTCGGATCAGTCGTCAACTAGTATCCGTTCATGGTCATTCGTTGCGAGCTCCTGCTAAGCTCACGGTCAGCAGCAGGACTGATGGGTCTGCTACCACCACCGTGTGCGCTGCTCTCCTTGAGCGCCAAGAGCTGCTTGGCACGGAAAGTCTCGTAGTGGATCTGCGACGTAGTCTCGATGAGGTCTTGGAGGTGGGTGCGGAGAAGGAAGTTCCTCAGGTACATGAATTCGCAGTGGTTCTCGTCCTCGACGTTGATGACGCCCCAGCGGTTCTGGCGACCACGGACCTGCTTGCCATTGACAATGATGGACTTTTCAGAGCCAACCACGGCGAAAGGAACCAGATCCTGTTCCACAATTAGCGACCGATGCGAGGATGATCCGCACCAAAAGGGCTCACCTTGATCTGAGTGTTCAAGTTGCGCTCCTCGTCATCGAATTCATCGTTGTCGTACGGGTACATCTTGAGGTTGTGGAAGGCGAACTCCTCCTTGATACGCTCCTTGAACTGTAGACGCTCCTCGAGGGTCAAGGTGTCGGACTTCGCAATGACGGGAACGACATTGACGACATCAGACAGCTTCTTCAAGACGACAATATCAATGGGCTTCAGGGAGTGGCCTGAGGGCTGGATGAAGAAGAGGCAGCAGTGGATGCGGGTGTCTTGAATGTAGCGCTCACGCTGAGCAGTGAGCTCCTTTCGCAAGTAAGCGGAGTGTTGGTCCTTGATGTACTTGACGATGGGATCCCAGCAGCGGTCGTTGTTCACCAGATCGCCGTACCCAGGGGTATCGACAATGTTGAGGCGCAGACGGACGCCATTCTCCTCAATCATGTGGGAGACGGCCTGAATCTCAGTGGTAGAACGGACGGCCTCGTCAGGGAGCAAGCGACCCTTGGAGTCGATGAGGTGAGAGGCGAAGATGGTGTTGATCAGGGTTGACTTGCCCAAACCTGTCTGGCCTGGTTGTAGAAATATGATCAGTCGACTGCTACTGAGGCGAGATGGCCGACAAGCCAGCTTTGCTAGGCTGGCGGGTGGTTGCGATTGCACGGGATCGGGGGGAGGGGAGCGGACTCACCGACACAGATAACATTGAACTGGAAGCCTCTCTTCAGGAGCTTCTTCTCAATCTGGGACGTGATGCTGTCAAAACCAACATGGGTCTGGGGGAAGATGGTCTGGGCCTGCGCCATGGCGATAGCTTTTCCGCGAGGAGCGAGAGTGGGTGGTGTGGTAGTGTGGGTTTTGTTGTTAAGGAGTGAAAGTGAGATACGCTTCTGTATTCCAAGAAAGGTATCCGTTACTTGGTCTCTCGATTGGGGCCGAGTCGAGGTGAGAGGTTGAATGAGGGTCGGGCGTCGGAGAAGCGATGGGCAGGGAGAGAGAGAAAGAGAAAAAGAGGATCACGAGGTTGAGGGATGTTTCGAAGGACACAAGCCGGTGGATGGGAAGAGTGAACCTGGACCAGGAGGGTAATTTCCTCTCTGCTGGCACCTGCTTGCTACCTGTGCCCGGTGTCTTGCCTGACAGGCACTGGCTGTAGCCGTTGGCTGCAGCTAATAGGTTGTTCTTTCCGGTCCAGCAAACAAATAATTTCCCTGCAGCGCAGGGAGGTGCAGGGGACTTGGGAAAGGGGAAAAGGGGTCCCCAATGTGTTGATTGGCTACTTTGTGTCTGTGCGCTGCATGGAATCTGATTGGCTGGCAGATCTATCGACAGCTCCCTGGTCGCAAGCCTTTTTTTTTTCCTTTCCAGCTCGGAATGGAAGAAGCTTGAGCCTCGTTGACGCGAACGACAAACAGTGGGTGCAACTGCCTGCCTCGACATCCACCATCGCGAACAAGGATCGCAACCTCGACAGCTGGTAGCCCAGCCCTCTCGGCTCCATTCGACATCACGGCACTTCAAAGCCGATTCTACCCTAGACGGTTCCTACCGTCCTACGAACATCAGTGCCCCCGATCTCTAACCGATCCATCATCCATCATTCAAAATGGCTGCCATCGCCATGGGTGCGCAGCCTTTGCGCATGTCCTCGATTCTTTCCCGGTTTTCCGCGCCAGCTTTCACTCAGACGTCAAGGATATTTTCCCTCTACACGCGCCAAGCTACCAACCCCTTCTTCCCGGCGCTCTCCTTCGCCCTTCCCGCATTCAACCTCAACGTGCCTGCGTGGCTCGGTGGCATCTGGGAGTCCATCTTGAGAGCGGTGCCCAAGAAGAAGACCTCGCACGCCAAGAAGAGACACAGGCAAATGGCCGGAAAGGCGCTCAAGGACGTCAAGTCCTTGTGCAAGTGCCCAGGTTGCGGCCAGGTCAAGAGGCAGCATATCGTTTGCCCACACTGCCTTAGTAGTCCGTATTCCTTGCCGTCATCTGATATCACTTAACTGACGATTACTTCTTAGAAATCAAGGATCTGTGGAGAGATGAGAACCCCTCAGGGAAATTCATCTAAACTGCCTGATGGCCCTGTAACAATTTTCGAGACGTGTATATTCCGGTGTACAGCTGGTTAGCATATTATGGCGTTTGGGACAATACATGACTTCTTCGGACGTGCTTTCACCGACGCTCATCCTCATGTGATAAGGGTGTTAAGACTCTTGGTAGCGGCTGCCGAGTCCCTTTATTGTTGTCGGTTTTTTATATATATAGCACTGTCATCGGGCAGCGACGTCAGCAGACCGGATGGAAAGGGATTCCAGTATTTTTATACCAACGTCGCTGACTGGTCCATCTAATGGCTGAAACCTGTGAGCCAGTAAATCGCGTTTCCCAGATGTGGCCCGATTCCGTATTCATCAGAGGGAGTACGGAGCACCGTTCATTTTTAGGCATTGTGGAACAGACTTCAAATTTCCTTTGCCTGAGGGAGGCATGGAACTTATCGAATTACTACCTGCTCGGCTCCTGAATCTTCCAGGTGCCCGGGAGTAACAGTTTCTGAGTTATATCAAAATTGCAAACATGGAGAGTGGGTAATGTAGTCCTGATCAATCTCACCCAGCAACAATCACGGGGTTATGTTTGGGACCACTCGTCATGCTTCAACATTGACAATTTCTCCACGGCCCCTTTGTGTTGCTCGAGGCCGGGGATTTCAGTTACACCTGTAGATGTTGACCTCGTTCTCCGTCTTCAAGTGCATTCAACCAACCCATACGCGCTTGATAAAGGAGTCAATTACCTCTCCGTATTTCAATTCAAAGTCGTTCTGAGCATTATCATTGTTTACAATCCTACATCGTAAGTCTTGCATGCCAAGGGGGAAAGGGTAGTTTTAAGGATGCTTCTTGAAGTTGATATAGTGAAACTTGCTCGCCAACCAAGAGCACCTCTCCCCATGACCAAATAGCCCACAAAGCAACTGTACGAACTGAAGATCTTCCAATAACCTTGATCGATAGAAACTCATCACATAGCGTTCCTCAAGCCCAACTATAATATTTTTATATCCTGCCAGGCCAAGTTCCGGATTCCGTTCGTATTTGCAATGTCCGCAATTCTACCACGGAATACGCCTCAACAACGACCTCACCTGCCCCCGATGTCCAGCTGCAAAGTGTCTAGCCTGGGAGTTCTACCCGGCGAGCCCGTTCTTCACATTGTGTCTCATCTCGAGTTTTAGTTTTAGCTAGTAAAACAATCCATTTATTACTTGACGTTGACTTAGCAGAGCCTACAACGGTATCTAGCTTATCAAAGTGGCGAGTGGCGAAAAGCCCCTCATTCCAGCAGGGGTCCAAATCCAGAACGATGACTTCGAACTTGATATAATATAAACCTATGCCTTTGGTAAACTAGATGAGACACCCAATCTGGCCGTTCTGAAAGGTATCACTGACCTCAAGAAGTTGAATGTACTATGCACATGCCTCTATAGCCTGCTTCTGCCGATTATTTACGTGAAAACCGGCCTGTAGAATAAACGATACGTCCTACGGCAGGTCTGCTTGCATGGCTGCATCTCTGCGTTTGAAACGACCCAACAGCGCGGATATAATCACAAGCTTCCCGTGCAAGCCGGTTATATTGGCTAGCTTGGTTACAGGGGTGTCAACGTGATTGCTCTCGGTCACCGCAAGACACCGGGACAGAGGGAATTCAAGGCTTTTATTCCACTCCCAGCGGCACTTCATGGCGAAGTCATCAGCGCCAACAACCAAGACGCCATCGACTGGGTTCTGTCTCAGAAGGCCAACGTAAACCTCGAGGATCGCAACTGAATCGCCCCGTTGCACGTCGTATCGAGAGAAGGGGTACACCTGAAAGCGTCTCTCGAAGTTAATTGGCGTCTTGGAAGACCATGATTTCACGTGTTGCTATTAATGACGAGTGTGTGATCACATGCGCCTTGACATGCATTACAACACGAGACGATCACTTAAGTAGATGATGAGTTTAAACAATCATTTTAGATAATCGTAATTACCACGACAAGCTCCAACAATGGGCTGAGATTGAATATTAAGATCTGCGAAATAAATAGAATAAAAAAAAGAGAGTCCAGACACTTGCATCGTAGGTTGATATTGAGTTGCATGTTGGATAATGAGGTGAGTGTCTGTTTACCTCAGCCCTAAGTCATGAAGCCGAGACGACAATTGCTCTAAATCCGACCAATGGCACGCAAAACCCGTTACAATGAATGGAAGAGACATGCATTTTTTGAGGGAATGGAGGGATTAGTAGATGGCCAACAGAGGCGATATTAAAAGGTTGAGTTTTGGTGACTGATTCTAGCAAGGGTGTGGAAGGTGCCCCTCCATTGCCCCTCCCTGTTGAGCTGCTTGGCAGGGGTATTTCCTCGCAAGTGTGTGATGTCAGCCCCCACCTAGCCGACCACATCGCGCTTGTAACTTTCCCATTAACAACCGCGCATCATTGACAGCTTCACATGGACTGGCAATCATGGTGAGAGGTCCAGCAACTCCCAATTCTCGCGACGGAAGCTAATTCCAACAGTCGAAACAATATTTGACCACACATACTGTGGACAATGGTGAGCTGGCTCGATATCTGCAGCTCAAGCATTTCGAGCGGTTGAAGAGCTTGGTCTTGCTAACGTCTCACGGGTCTCAGCCCACGTAACCGACATCTTTGGGCTCGCCACAACACAGAGCTCCGTCCTCTCTGCGAGCGGATCGTCAACCATTCACGTCCACAACACGTCTGATCCCACAGTCCCCATCACACAGTCCATCAGCGGCGCGCATAAGCTAGGCTGCCATCACATTTGCACCTCGCGCAATGGCCTGGTCGCTGCCAGTGCGGGCTTCGCCGGCGAAGTGAAGATTTGGGTGGTCGACAGGGACACAAGCGAGTGGAAGCTACATTCGGAGATCACGAACCAAGCGGCCAAGGCTGGCGAGGTGTGGGCCATTGCCCTCAGCGAGGATGGCAAGTTCCTCGCGGGAACAACCTACGACGGCCGCATAAATGTCTGGGACACCGGTGAAGAGGGAACTCCCAAGATCAGAGAGTATGAGACGGGTAGTCCGGGCTCGGGAAGTTTCGGCATGTCAGTCGACTTGAGCCGGGATGGAAAGTACACCGCGAGTGGCCACGAGAATGGTGCTGTTTACGTATTCAACAATGACACCGGACGGCTATTGTTCTCATTGCCTAGTAAGAACAACCCCCCCCCCCCCCCCAGAAGTCTGTCAAAACGCCCGCCAGTTAACCATGTCTTCAGGTTTGGTCAAGTCCGTCCGTGCTGTGGCATTCTCTCCTGGAAACACGAGGCTCGCTGCTGCAGGAGACGCATCCGTCATTGCACTCTATGACATCAAGAATGGCGAGCAGGTCAGCAATATGACAGGCCATGCTTCTTGGATCACCTCCATCGACTGGAACGACAGCGGCGAATATGTGCTCAGTGGCGCCATGGATGGCAAGGTCAAGGTATGGTCTGTCGAGCGCAGCACCTGTGTCGCGACGCACAGTGAGACAGACAAGGCACTGTGGTCTGTCAAGTGGCTTCCGAAGACTGGAAAGAACGAGTCTTTCTGTACAGCAGGCGCTAACCGAAGCATCTCATTCTATAGAGAAGCTACGGGTGCATAGATGGAAGAGGAAAAGTCACAAAAAGGCTTGCGTGTGTCTACAATACCCTGGGGCAAGGCATTGCGCTACGGCAGATCCCAAGATAGATGTTAAAGATATGCCGAAATGAACAAGAACAATAATGAGGACAGTGCCAAGACAGTGAGAAGACATGATATCACACCACAATCCTCGTGACAGGGCACGTGCTTTCGTACCAACCTCGCGTTGCCCCGCCAAATTAAGGCCCCTGCCACCTTTCTGCCCATTATGTCATTCACTGCACATTGGACTTCGCGTCCGTAGTTTAATAGATAGTGGGACGACACCGATTGGCGACGTTATCCGAACCATCTACAACACATTTGCAATATCCCAGATTCAATACCGTCGAGGGTTTATTGATATCTTCAGCCTCGTTGACCGCATCGTTCGGCCTTTATACAATACAGACACCACATCACACCCCAGTCATCAACTATTCACTCAATGCCCACCACCCGAAGATCAGCAGGTGGAGCCCGGGCCAGACCCGGCTCGATTCGGGGCCAGTCGACCATCAGTTTCTCTCACCGAGTCTCCAAGCCAGTGCCAAAGGATCAGAAAAAAGCCGCCCTCACGTCCGCTATCGAGAGAGCGGAAATCGGCAAGCCAGCCAAGGAGAAGGAGGAGGAGGGGGAGAAAAAGAAGGAGGAAGCCGACGAGATCCAACTTAACGAGCTCGCAAGTCCTGAGATCGAGGAGGCGGAAGTTAAAGAGGAGCTCATTGAGAGTTGGGGCTCTGTGGTTGAGGCCAAGAAGATTGACGATGCCCAGATCAACAAGTATTGGAGGTTGGTTGAGGCTCAGCGCATTGCACCAAGGATTCATCAGAAGGACGTGAGTTTGGCAGAGAAAGTACTGCGATATTTTGACGTCAGTTCGCAATACGGTGTAGGTTCACTTGCCCATCGGACGTCGTTATAATACTAAAGTGCTCAGCCTTGTATCGGTCTGCAGCGCATGAAGCGTTGGCAGCGGGCGGAGAGATTGGGTCTTAACCCGCCCATCGAGGTCCTTGCGGTCTTGCTCAAGGAGGAGCAGAAGGGAAACTCACTTGAGCGGGCACACATGGACGAACTCATGAACACGACGGTGGTTGGTTCCGCTTGAGGACGAGATACCCAACGGGAAGTGCGTGATTACGCCTCCAAGGCAGGGGAGTTTGGAGTTTTACACGAGTGCATTCTGAGCCAATCCTTTCAAACCAACACGTTGCGGCATGATTATGCGAGCATGCAAGACGAGGGCTTGTTTTACAAATGGTCAGTCACACTAGATTTGCCGCGCTGGACCACCACCACAACAACAACACAGAATTATACCCCTTATCAGAGGCGTTGATTGCCAGTCCATCTATGCGATACCATGCCGCCCAGCCGCTCAATACCAGATGCTTCTCGTCCGATGATGTCCCACCGTCTCCGCGCCAGCGGCCTCCAGCTCCTTCATGGTATCATACAAAAAGAAATCAATCAAGATGGCGTTGACGCCCGTTCCGGGGTGCTCCTTCTGGATCTCCCGCTTGATGAGCTCGACGCACCAGATGCTGCACGCTGGCTTAGAGTCAGCAGGTCAATCACAAATTCTCGTTTCGTCTCGGCCTCACCTCTCATTTGCAACTCCAGCCTCGATCCACTTTCAATGACTCGCTTGTCGCTGATGGCCGTCGCCAGCGAAGGGCTATAGTACAAGCAGCCCATGGTGCTGAGGATCTGCGGAACGCGGTAGTCGGCGAACATTGTGATCTTGTCAATGTCCCTGAAGGCACCGAGGCCTTCACCGCCAAAGCACGCCCAGATGTCCGCCACGAGGATCTGTGCCCTCTTGAGGACCCTCACGGGCTTCCGTCGACCTTCAAACATGTGCTCGTCACGGAAACAGTCAAAGTCCCGGGCGAGCAGGTTGACCAGCCTGGCAGCGGAGCCGTCGGCGGCCTCGATGAGCTTCGTAACGCTGCAGTCGTACCTGTTGTACAGAACGGTACCAGCTTCACGCAGACACGCCAGACGCTCCTCGAGCAGGGGCATCTCCTCCTCCGTCTTAGAGCGAAATACGTGCCTCATTAGTTCCATGCTACACTCGTCCTCGCTCTGCCAAAAGTCGGAGCTGGTGATGGGGATACCCTCGTCTAGAGCGCGTTGCAGTGAGGCAACCATGCTCCAGTATCCGGTCCAGGTCTTGCCGCGGTACTCTACGGCGTACCTCTCGTCGTCGGGCTTCTCGGACCAGAAGCAGAAGTTGAGCAGGTCCATGGTGAATATGAAAGCTGCGGTGGCTTCGTCCTTGGTTTTGGGGTGCAGCTCATGCTCGGCCCAGGTCGAGGTCGAGTACTGCTTTTGCTCCATCTGAGCGTAGATGGTGGCAGCGGCGCGCTTGGTAGCTCTCATGTCAATGGCGACGTCGATGGAGTTATCGTAGACGAACTCAGCGCCATCGAGAACACCCGTCTCCGGCTCATCATCGATTTTGAGCTTGCCCTGGAAGTGCTGGCGCAGGAGGGCTAGGAGTTCGGGGTCGGCCTCGTCGTCGGACATGATGGGAGTACCAGGAAGGGGCTACACTCGGAATATCTCTGAAGGAGTCTGCAAGAATACGGCCCTTTGGCTGGCTGCACCACCTCGATGCCTCTGGCCAGCTGCGTTGCGATCCTTTTTCTGAGAGGGGGCGACAATGGCAGCGTAGATTTGGACGTCGGACCCGGCGGCTCAGACACCCATGCTAGGTACTGCACTGACCCGTTTGTTTTTTTTGTTAGATCACCGCTTGATTACAGGCGGCGATCAACTCGGGTGGACAATCTCGTTTCTATCGTTGAATAGGTACCTACTGTATCTTTGATACTCTGTTCCACGTTTAAATCCGTTGTTTGCCATGAGGCAAGAAATTCGATCCGCCCATGAGCCTGTCAGGAGCCGGCAGAGAGGCCCATCCAATCTCGGGGAGGGGGGTTGCAAGCGAAATGCCCTCCCTATTGCACCTCATTGGGGGCTGGGTAGGTGACCGCTCCAGCGTGTCGCAGTGGCTGCGGGATGCATAGGCCGCCGATGTTACAGCGCCCTCCAGTGGACACCCACTGCAAGAGAGCAAGGCCCGGCTTTCTCGGCCAATCAGACCTCGAGCGCGGCAATTCCCCAGGAACCAACAGCTCTGATCCCTGCTGAATGCCTTCACCGGCTGCAGGTATTGGCTGGAACCTGCCTCTAGGCGATCGTTCCTTCCACCGACCTCAGGAAAACCTCAACCTTCCTCCCGCAGCCTGCAGCCTCGCCTCGCCCTCCGTGCTGAAACCACCCGCCCTCGTCTCATCCATCTTACCTGGCGCGGGCTTATTCCTCCACTCTTCTCTTCTTTCACCCTTCGCGATTGCTGCTTCACCTCACAACGCCGCCCCGTCGCAACCCCCCCATTGACCGTCATCGACGCACAACTTCCACACTGCGAACTGAGCCCGATGGATCCCACTGCCGAAGCGGGAGCTGCTGCCGTCGCGGCGACCGCCGCAGAGCCGATCGCGCCCACGCCCACGCCCACGCCCACGCCGACGGCGACAGCCACTGCACCACCAGAACAACAACAGCAGCAGCCAGCCCAACCGCCAACCACCGCGGCTCCCGCTGCGCAGCCGCCCGCGCAATCGATGCAGCAGCAACAACATCAACAAGAGCAACAGAAGCCGCAACAAGGACAGCAGCAAGGGCAGCCGCAGCAGAAGCCGCAACAGCAGCAGCCGCAACAGCAAAGACTTGTCGTTCAGCCACGCGATCGATTCTACCAGCAATCTCTTGGCGGAGCTTTGAACACTAATGTCAAAAAGGTACGTCACAACCTTGTCGAACCCGGCGCATCAGACCACGCGACCCTCTCATGAAGTATTCATCTTGCGACCCCGCCGATTCGTTGTGCACTTCTTCCAACGACGCGATTTTGGAATACCGCTTATCTGAAGATTCAATGGAGCTAACGCCAATCACGCAGGCGCGCGTTTTGATGGTCGGAGCTGGCGGTATCGGATGCGAACTCCTCAAGAACCTCGTACTTACCGGCTTTGGCGAAGTCCATGTCGTCGATCTCGATACAATTGACCTGAGTAACCTCAACCGACAGTTCCTCTTCCGCTACGAGCACATCAAGAAGTCGAAGGCTCTGGTATGGTCCCCGACACTGCGATGTAGGCTTGGAGGCACTGCAGTACTGACTTGTCTAAGGTTGCCAAGGATGCGGCGCAGTCCTTTAACCCCAAGGTCAAGATTATTGCGCACCATGCAAACATTAAGGACTCCCAGTTCAATGTGAAGTGGTTCCGAGACTTCAACATTGTTTTCAACGCGTTGGACAATCTTGAGGCAAGACGACATGTCAACAGAATGTGCCTCGCCGCAGACGTTCCCCTGATCGAGAGCGGCACGACTGGGTTCAACGGCAACGTCCAGGTCATCAAAAAGGGAGTGACCGCATGCTACGACTGCACCCCCAAGGAGACACCCAAGTCCTTCCCGGTCTGCACTATCCGAAGCACACCGAGTCAGCCTATACACTGTATCGTCTGGGGCAAGAGCTACTTGCTCAATGAGATCTTCGGCGCAAGCGAGGACGAGTCCGCTTTCGACAACTCGGCCGACGCCGACAACGCCAAGGAGATTGAGGAACTGAAGAAAGAAGCTGCCGCTCTCAGGGCGATTCGCGAATCACTGGGCACCGAAGCCTTCCCCCAGCTTCTCTTCGACAAGGTCTTCAACACCGATATTGTGCGATTGGCGTCTATGGAAGACATGTGGAAGTCCAGGCGGAAGCCAGAGGCCCTTGACTACAAGGCTCTATCTGAGCAGTCGACGGACGCCCTTGCATCGAAGGATGAGATTCTCAAGGATGGACAAAGCGTGTGGACATTGGCGCAGAATTTTGCAGTTTTCGTCGATAGCCTGGCCCGGCTGAGCAAGCGGATGCAGGAGCTGAAGAAGGCCCACAAAGACGCATCTGGGCCTGAGCCTCTGATCATCTTTGACAAGGACGACGAGGACACATTGGATTTTGTCACAGCCAGTGCCAACATCCGATCATCCGTCTTCGGTATCGAGCGCAAGTCCCGCTTCGATATCAAGCAGATGGCTGGCAACATCATCCCGGCCATCGCGACAACCAATGCCATTGTGGCAGGCCTGTGTGTTCTTCAGTCGTTCAAGGTGCTGAAAGGCGACTTTACTCAGACCAAGGAGGTATGGCAAAACCTCTTTCTGTAGTTGCTACAGGAGTTGTGATCTAACGTTCTACCCAGGTCTTCATCTCCCCTCATAACCCTGCTCGCCTGCTCAACTCGAGCGGGTACCGGGCTCCTGACCCTGATTGCCCGGTGTGCAGCGTATATCAGACGAGTGTGTCCGTCGACTTATCCAGAGCCACGCTCAAGGATCTCGTTGAGGACTTTGTGCGTCTGGAACTCGGCTACGGCGACAAGGAGTTTGCTGTGAACAACGACGCAGGCCCGCTCTATGATCCGGATGAGACGGAAAACCTACCCAAGAAGCTTAGCGATCTTGGCATAAATGAAGACACTTTCCTCACCGTCATCGATGAAGATGATGAAGAGCCCTTTGTCAACGTCGTCATCAGCATCCAGGAATCGTACGTCTATCTCTACATCTGTGACTAAAAAGATCTCGCTGACAACCTTACAGCAAGGAGCTCTCGGACGGCAAGCCTGTTAAGGGTTTGGTTGTGGATAAAAAACCCGAGATTCCTCGTAAGCCCAAGAAACAGGACCCCACGGAGTCGAACGGTTTAGGCGAGCAAAACGGCAAGCCCGCCGTTGCTGTTGAAGGGGAGGCGAACAGCCTCAAGCGGCCTAGGTCGGACGACGGCGATGAGCCGATCGAAGCGAAAAAGGCCAAGGTTGCCACGACAAGCGACGACGACGTGGTCGTTGTGGACGATTCGACAGGTGGAGCCATCGTCATTGACGACTGATGATGGGGCCCCCATTATCAACATCAGGGGACACCCCCCTTCGACTAAAATGTGGAGCTCTACGCTAGCTCAGACAGCACTTAGCCCGCCATCCAGATTCAGGATGCAGTTATTGGCATAAGTGTTTTGGGCGAGAAACGCGGCAGCATCGGCCACCTCGTCAGGCCGGCCCAAGCGCCCCAGTGGAATTCGTTTCTCGAGGGGCTCCTTGGACATTGCTGTGATAATAAATGTGTACGTTAGTTATGCCGTGGCCAAGGGGCATTGGCCTACGGAACCCCTGGAAGCCGGCCGAGCAACTGGGGGAACGAAGGGGAGTCGGAGATGGCGTCTCTTACAAGCAAGCATGTTGGTTTCTATGTAGCCGGGGACGATGGCGTTGGTCCTGATGCGCAGCGGGCCCAGCTCAACAGAGAGAGCGTGGGTGAGGCCTATGGGACTCGGCGCCGTCAATATTAGACTTGGCCTATTGCAATGGGGAGATGGAAAGGGAAAGGAAAAGATACAGCAACGCATGATGTGCGTGATGTACAAGGAACGAAACAAATTCAAGGAAAAGAAAAAAAAGACAAGAACATACCAATTATACCAGCCTTTGACGCGGCGTAGATACTGGTGCCAGGGCTGCCCTTTTCGGCCAGCAGGCTCGCAACGTTGATTATGCAAGCTTGTAAGTGGGACGACGTGGTCAGCAGGACTGTTACCGCAGGGCTTGGGTGCACTGCATGCATGCATACATGCATGGAACTGTTCTATCTGTGCGGCGGTAGCGATCGGATCAATCACACAGTGTGGTGAGAGCGACAATCGTGAGAGTGTGTCATGCCAGGAAGGAGGTGGAGGACGATTGCCATGACTTACCATCCCTGTCTGCGCGTCTGCGCTTCATGCGCTGGGCCATGTACCTCGACATGAAGATAGTGCCCATGAGGTTGGTGTCTATAAGCTCCCTTGCAACCTGAGGTGAAGTGTTCTGCAACAACTGGAACTGTGCAATACCCGCCGCGTTGACCAGAACGTCAATCTGGCCCGTACGTTTCTACGAGTGGGGGATATCCCTGTCAGCCTGGCGTGTTTTCACAGCAATTAGGACACCACGGAGGAGGTAGTATCAGTTCTTGGCTGTCATTATAGAACAGGGAGCCGAAAGAGGAGAGATGGAGAGGAGCAGATGGGTAGGAGAAACAGAAGAGAAAGGCGGAGACAAACCCAGATGTCATCCAAGACGGCATCGTTGCGGCCGTCAGCGGAGACGTCCATGACGGCGTAGGAGTGAGCGAGCCTTTCCCCGTTAGGAGATGGTGAAGGCGCCGCGGCCGCGGTCAGAGGGGCAATGTGGGAGTCTTTGAAGGGCGGTAGGCGGTCGCAGAGATCGCGCAGCTTGTCCTCCTTGCGACCGAGGAGGGTGACGAGGGCGCCCTCGGATGCGAAGCGGGCAGCGATGGCGGCGCCAATGCCGCCGTACGCGCCTGTGATGAGGCAATGGCGGGCGCGGAGGGGGAGGAGGGCGGCGGCGGACATTGTGCAGTTTGGCCTTGGTCCGGTCAGAATGAGACGGATAAGAAACCTGGCAGCCTGGCAAGCCTGGGTAGCTGAATGATCTTCTTCTGCTGCTGCGGTGGCGGGCGGCGGTCCTGGTGGACTACGTCGAGGTGTGTGTAGCTTGGTGGCAACGCGGAAGGGGAGGTTAGGACGTGTCGACCGGGATGTCCGAGTTTAATTTTGAGGCGCGAGCGGGGGGAGCAAATTGATCTGCCGGCTTTGACAAGGTCCTTCAACACGGATCATCAAACGTTGTAAAAGAAACGGCAAGTCTGGCACTGTGATATCAAATAACCCCATGCAGATTTGGGTTGTTATCTCCTCTGATGCTAATTTTGTATTCTCCTCGCAAGGTTGCTGGGTACGCCGATATCGTTCAGCCTGGGCATGTGAATTTGGAAATTCCCGGTCTAGTCGTTGCTTTGAACGAGCGAGGCAGAAACGGAGGAATGGCGGTGATGTCAGAGAGCCACAGCCGTACACGGAAAACGGTCCGCTAATGTGTAATGCAAATGTGGGAATGCAAATGCAGGAATGCACCTAGCAGTCCGAAAACCTCGGTGCGGAGAATAGTGTGATAAGACAAGCCAAAGGCAGACTGTGATGAGACGAGAGCAAGAGGACCCGAGACTGAAGACCATGAGGGGAATGGAGCCTTGTCAGGAAGATGCTTGAATGTGCTTGGGCGAAGCTGTCTGTTGGTGCGCAAAGCAATGTGTCTCCCCCTCCAAGAATGGGTCGTTTGGGCAGCAGGGCGGCCGCAGGACAGTAAATAATGGCATTATCTGCAGTGATCTTTGTGTCCTCGGCTGGTGTCAGAGGGGAAGGTAATCTGATTCCGAGGGCCTCTCTCATTGCATCTCATATTCAAGCTCCCGGATGGTGAGACAGGTGTCGGCCCATTAAGAAAGCCCACCATGCTCTTGTCTTCTCCACTCCTTCTGGCGCATGGAAGCAAGACATTTCCCGAAGCCCCACGGGTGAATGTGCAGGCATCGTGCTATCTCGGTGGAAAAAAGATTGGTGTACTCGTATCGTACCTATGCCTATCTGAGCATCCTGATATCGTTGTTGCGCCCACTCTGTGTGACGGCGGTTAGATGGAGATGTTGCCTACTTTCCTGCCGATTTACCCCGTGGCGCAGTATGGTACTCAACATGCACCTAGGTAGGTAGGTACCAACCTACTCACCTACCTAAGCACCTGCCTGCCTGGTACCTAAGTACCTACCTAGGTAGGGAGGAAGCTAGGCACCTAGGTAAGCGCGCGGGGGGTTCAAGGCACATCGGCCGAAGTACCTGTAGACCTGTGAAAGAAAGACTCCTGGCGAGGATGGTGGCGGCGGTGAATCACCTCTATATCGTACCTACCCACCTACCCACCTACCCACCTACCAGGTAGTGTACCTAGGTACCTTAGTAGTTTAGTAGTAGTAGTATCCGTAGTGGTATGAGGACGTACCGCCCGCCCGTTGTCGATGCTGGGGCCACCATGCACAACATTCCTAAGTACCTACTACTACTACCGATCAATCCAAGATGCCTCGTGGTGCAGGACCCTTTTTTTCATTAACCATCTCGTCCCATCTTCCTGACGAGTTTGTGGTCTTGTAACTAGGTACAGGCTGAATGTTGATTTGCAGTTCCGAATTTACTGTCGTCTTTTGCCTCGGCTGCCGTCACAGGCTCGGCCTCACGTTAGCCACTTTCTTCTCGCTAAGCTCCGAGTTCAAGGTACTTGGACTGGAAGTACCTAGTCCCCGCCCCAGTTCCTGGCCCAAGGTCCTTCCTCCCACACTACATAGTACGCCACGCCAGCGGTTCCAGTTGCAGCAGTTCGAGTGCCAGTTACAGTTTCCCGCGCCCGTTGGCGGTACGGACCCAAGACCCAAGAGCCAACATCGCAATCCCACCCTCAGCTCTGCTTTGCTACTCTACCTAGGTACCTACCTATGTTAGGTACTGTCGCAGCTTTGCAACTTCCCCGTCCCTCACTTCTTCCCTCTCTTCCATTCCCTCTCCCGCAAACCTCTAGAGTCGTTTTGCCGCTGGTGATCCCCACGCGACCACTCTTTTTCACCATCAAACCAAGTGCCTGCCGTCTTCCGGCCAGTGAATGCGCAGCCTCCCAGCGAGTCGCCGAATAAGTGCATCTATCTGCCTGCACCCGTCTCCCCTCCACCTTAAACCCTTACACTAGCCGCCCCCGACCCCGACCCTCACACCTACCTGTACCTAGCCACGATCCACACGACCGCACAACTGCAAACCGACGCCCGACCCGAACCGCCGCCTCGACCTTCCCACGAGGAAACGGATGGCCGTATGCCTCGCGATCGCGACCTCCGACAACGCTCGATGACTAGCCATACTAATGGCGCCGCGACGGCGCCAAAGTCTGACCCGGAGCGTCGCGATGCTACCGTATCGAACTCTACAGTTGCCGACACAGCGGCCGTCGCCGATGCCCCCGCCCCGCCTCTCATCACAGTCAGAAGCCCCAGCGACGCGCCCGACGCGGGTCTAAGGAGCCTCGATCATTGTACGCTGCTGTAGCCTTCTCGGTTTTGTCTTCTCTCACTTTGCTTATCCTGACCCCTCCCCCGCGCCTTGCGCATGCACGCGGGGCGGCTGTCACAGACCACAAGATATTGGACTGACCTTGTTCTCGAAACAGATAAGAGAGCGCTGCCGACATGGCGATACCGACTGCGACAGTGGATGCTGCCACTTATCCGATGGGAGACTCCGTACTTGGCCTACCTGCAGGAGACGATGCGCACCCCCTGGCTCGATAGTTACTTTGCGATCACGGCGAACCTCGGCACCCATACCTTCTTCATGATCGGCTTGCCCATGCTCTTCTGGTGCGGCTACGCCTCCTTCGGCAAAGGGTGAGAAACTGTCAGCGTGCTTATTTATCAAGCGCCCATCTAACTAGCTGCGCTCTCTCCAGTGTCATCCACATCCTTGCCGAGGGCGTCTTCTTCACCGGCTTCATCAAGGACTTCTTTTCACTCCCTCGGCCGCTTTCCCCCCCGTTACAGCGAATCACCATGTCAGGTTCCGCCGCGTTGGAATATGGCTTTCCATCAACTCATAGCGCCAATGCTGTGTCAGTGGCCGTCTATGGCGTCTTACTCCTGCGCAGCCCCGACAACGCCATGGCAGAATCGACCAAGACCCTCCTCGAGGGATTGTCATACTTTTATGCCATTTCCATCATCTTTGGCCGCTTGTACTGCGGCATGCACGGCTTCATTGATGTCGTCGTGGGATCGATTCTAGGCGCCGCCATCTCGCTCGTCGAGTTCCACTATGGCCCTCCTTTGGATGCGTACATGCATAGCAGCTCGTGGTGGGCGCCCGCCATCGCCGCTCTCGTTGTTATTGTGCTCGTTAGGATCCACCCAGAGCCCGCGGATGACTGCCCTTGCTTCGACGACAGCGTTGCTTTTGCCGGCGTGGTCATTGGTCTGGAAATAGGAACATGGATGTACGGGCGGACCTCGATCGATTCCTTTGGAGGATCCGCTCACAGCGTCAAGTCCATCGATCTCGGCGCTCTCGGGTGGCATATTGTCCTAGCCCGTGTCGTCTTCGGCATCTTTGTCATCTTCGTGTGGCGAGAGGTCATGAAGCCGACGATGCTCAGGATTTTGCCCCATCTCTTCCGTCTCTTGGAGAAGGTGGAGTGGAATCTTCCCCGTCGTTTCTTCACCCCGGCGTCCAAATACAAGGTTATTGATCCTGGCTCGAGGATGGATAACCTCATACCCTCGGTCAGGGACTTTCCTCGCGTGGTCCAGTCGATCCGTCATCCAACCACGCGTGGCCGTTCAGTATCGATTGGGCCCCAGAGTGCCGCTGATGCGTATGAGACCCTGGCATACCGCGAGCGCCGCCGGCGGGAGAGCATTGGCAGCAACGGCAGTATCAAGAGTAAGGGTAGCATGCACGAGCTTCGAGAAAAGAGCGGCGACTGGGAGGGAAAGGGGGCGACATCCGGCTTACAGGGCCATCACGCCAATTCGCTGCACGACTTTGAGCGCATGATGGGCACTGGCAGCGTCCTATCCAGCCCGAGTGAAGAGAAGGGTGAGCTGGACCTGACTGTAGGCCAGCAAGATGAAATCAGTGAGAAGGAGATGTTCCTGCGATTGATCCGACCTCGCGTGCGTTACGACGTCGAGGTGGTTACCAAGCTGGTTGTCTATACAGGTAAGTTCTGTGCTCCTCTTCCGCAGAATCCGACATATCCGCCCCCCTTTGTTCTGGGGTTTCTCCGCAGTTGCTGACAGATGATGGCAGGTATCGCATGGCTGGGCGTCGGCTTGATCCCCATGATGTTCGAGCTGGTTGGCCTAGGATCCAACCACCTCCGCACCGCCTAATGCAAGGCCTTTGTTTTGGACGGGGTCATGCGAAGATAGCGTTCCACCCTTTCTTATTCTTCTTCTTCTTCTTGTCCTCTCTGCATAATGCATAGGCACGGATCTATCGAGAGTGCGCCAGTAGTAGGGACGATGGGGATGCATGTGAGTGACGCATACTAATTTTTCTCTCCTTTTCTTCTTTTATGATGAGAGCACGACGTACTGTATATCCTTCTGGCGGTTGCATCTATCTGTGGATGGGGTTTCAAACCTTTTTGCTTGTCGGTTTGTCAGACTCATCGTCTCCCGTAATGATATGGGTTCTCCTGGGCGTTTATGGAAAGGGGAAAGAAAGCTGTTGTTTTGTCTGCTAGGATGCAGGGTGGCAATACTATGAATTTTGTCTGGCGAATCTAGAGTGAGAAGGGGCCATCGAAGTCTTGCTGCTTTGGAATGAGAATAGGCAGCTGTTTTTGCGAGTGTTACAGCGCTGAGGGTTTTACCTGTGACATGCATGTTCCAGGCTCTGGGGATGGATGCTGTGCTGCCGTAGGCTGCAGGTGAGATGGGCGAGAAATGCACTGAGGCAGAGAGAGGAGAGGCCCACGAAGCCAGCGGAGCCCGCCACGTTGGCTTACTGGTCCCAGTGCGTGCTTTATGGAAGCCTCTCGCTCACCTTGTGGCCATTCTTTCATGGTCAGCCTGATCACTCTGGACTGCTGATGCCATATGTTCTCTACAGTATCCGTGGTAGATTGCAACCACTGCTGCGGAAGCACACCCCTGGCTTCTTGTGAGGTAGGAACCGGCATGGCAGCTGAGTAACCGTTTGAAGGGAAAAGTCGTAGACCATCCACAACAAAGAGGTAGGAACCGGCATGGCAGCTGAGTAACCGTTTGAAGGGAAAAGTCGTAGACCATCCACAACAAAGTGGTATGTATACCCGCTGATCCTCAGGCCGGAAATCCGACCAGCATCGTCGCCTTGCCCCTTAGCCCTACAGGTAACATCGGGACTCCTCGCCGCTGCGTGGAGCTCGAGATCCACGTTTATAGTTCACGCCATGTCCAGGGTCGAGGAAACTGGCGTGTGGGGTCTTGCGATGCAGACCTTCATCGCTTCTCCTCCCCATCCCACCCCCTCACCGCTTGGTGCGGAGTTGCTGTAGCCGGACTACATGTGCTGCCACGGGAAGGGCCCTTGGCGATGCCACCCCTCCGAGGGGACCTCGCGGCTTTCCGCCTTTCGAGCGCAAAGATGGGCGGATAGGGAAGTGAACGGTATTACTTGGATGACAGAACAGGCACAAGCGCGCTAACCAGACGATCGTGGACCACGTGCATGCTGGGCCAGCCGCCTCAGATGCTCCTGCTTGCCAGGGGAGAAGAGGATTGGATCATCGGACGATCGGCTTGCCGCGCGGCGGGGTGATCTTGGCCGGTAGGGCTGGTATGGGGTCCCGGGGCTTCGGGTCACGGAGCCCATGTCGTAAGCCCCCATGACATGCCAGATTATCAGATCTCGAGTTCCGACTCCATTGGGCGAAGCTTAAAAAACCTTTTCGCAGAGCTGGCTGACCGATTCGCGTTCCTGACGACGTGATGTCTGTCCGGGGGTGGCTCGCGGACGTCCCTGAGGCCAGTAAACCATCCAGCAGTGGATCCACATTCCGCGCAAGACCGTTCTGCGGTGGCAGTAATTTGGCGATGCAAACACGACACCCTGGTATCCATCGTTGGCATCAATATTTGCACAACCCAACTCCCGTCGTCTACTCTCCCCCATCGGCCGACAAGGAACGTGATGCCAAAGGGAAGTCGGGGCGCACAAGACCCTAATAGCGGAACCAACAGCCAACGTCGTGAGCATCGGTCATTGCAGGCCCGGCGAAGTTGCGCATGAATCGCAACCAAACAGTTTTTCGGCCAAACTGCGATCACCGATGGACGTCATTTTCGCTGCAGTCATCCAGCGGCCAGCAAATGGCCTTATCGCCTTAGGCATTTAGGGGACACCCAGTCGGGACTAGCGCAGATACCAATCGAGGGGGAAGGGAAGAAGGAAGGGGGAGGGCAGTCGCACGGCCGGGTGCTGTTTCCTATCTGCGTGCCTGCCGGGTTCTCCCACTCTCTCGCTTTCGGGAACCCAGAAGGTACGACCTTGGCCTCCCGCCCCACACAGCCGAGCACCAGCTTCTTCCTCGACCTTTGGTTTTTGGTCTTTGGTCTAAAACCAACATAGACGAACGAGCAAGAGACCACAACCTTTCGAGTAGGGAGGGATTCATGATAAACTGGAAATCTGCCTTGCCTTGGTCCCTTCCATTCACAAAGTCTTTTAGTTTAATCCTCCAACCATTTCCCCTGACGTATTCTACCGATTCATTCTACGAACCTGGTCCAGGTACTTATTGCGTTTGTGCCAAGGTGTAGAGTTAGGTAGGTAGAGCAGCTGGACGAGCAAGACAACCTTGGGAGGTACACTCCCTCGCAACTTCCTGCGCCCAGCCCAATCAGCCCAGATTTGCCAAATATCGGCCCATTTTAGCGAGCTGGCGCAGCCAGAAGGCACTTTCCTGCTGTTCCCTACAGTGGCCAACCACCTCCCCCCGCAGAATCTGATAACCCAAACGAATGAACCTACTATTACCTATTCTCCGCACTCGACAAGACAGACGTCTGCACCTCATATTTTCGACCACTTGAGCCAAACCCAGCCCGCGCACCACCCACTTACAATTTCACCATCTTCAAGAGGTGCAACCCAAAATCCGAAGCCGCATGCACGGTCGCATGTAGTCTCCTCCACGATGTCGACCGACGCCGCCAGCGCTCCAGCCCCGGAGCCTGTGACTGTGCCGGCGCAACCAGCCAAGGCTGCCGACCACGACCAGGAGGAACCCACGCTTGGTCAGATAGAATGTGCGAAGCCCGCCTTCCTCCACTCCCCACCCGACAGCAATAATGCGCACAAGTCAGAAGCCAGCGATTCGGAGCTTAGCGACCTCGACGAGGACGCCGTCGATCCTTGTGCGACGGCGAAAGAAGATGAGGCCCCTGTCGAGGACGACATTGGCGACATCCTCCCCGATCACTGGTCCGGGACCGTCCCTGTCTTCAAGCCGACGATGCACCAGTTCAAGGACTTCAAGTTATTTGTACGCCTTCCCGGTATCCCACTGTGTCCCCTTCCTGTGCCATCCGTGACTGACTGTGAATGCGCTTGTAGATGACCAAGGTCGATCATTATGGAATGAAGTCCGGCATCGTCAAAATCATCCCTCCCTCCGAGTGGAAAGAATCCCTCCCGAGACTCGACGACCTGGTGAAGCAGATCAGAGTCAGGGAACCCATTAAGCAAGACATAATGGGGTCGAATGGAACATATCGACAAGTCAATATTCTCCACCAGCGATCTTATAACCTGCCGCAGTGGCGGCAGCTCTGCGACCAGAGCGAACATCAGCCCCCTGCGAGGCGAGGTGAGCGCCGAGCCAATGTCGAAAAGCCGAAGACCCGATCCGGTGCCAGAACTCGCGCTGAGGCGAAGCCAACCTCGTCCGGTTCTAAAAAGAAGGGGCGAGGTCGACCGCGGCGCGGGAAAGCCAAGGGCAAGAGCCAGGATGAGGAAGAAGATGACGTTCAAGCAGACGAGAAGCGACCGATGACCCCGGTATCGCCTCAGCCAGACGCCGACGTTGAGGTGAAGAAGGAAGAGCTGATCAACTCGGTGGAGGATCCGGGAATGGATGTGGACGAAGAGGAGGAAGAAGAAGAGCCACGCGCCCTGGGCAGAATGGGCCGCATGGGTGGCGCAAGGCCCGCAAAACCAAAGACTCAGACCGTCTCGGCTCGTCGGAAGTACAGCAAGAGAGAAGGCTCGGCAATGATTGACGAAAAAGCATTCGAGGATTTCGACTACCAGATGGACGTGTCCGATTATACGCCGGAGCGTTGCGAAGAGCTCGAGAGGATATACTGGAAAACCCTTACCTACGCCCCGCCGCTGTATGGCGCCGATCTCATGGGCACACTCTTCCACGAGTCAACGGAAATCTGGAACCTGAACAAGCTTCCGAACCTACTGGATGTTCTCGGTACAAAGGTTCCCGGTGTCAACACGGCCTACCTCTACTTGGGCATGTGGAAGGCCACATTTGCGTGGCATCTGGAGGACGTCGACCTCTACAGCATCAATTATCTTCACTTCGGCGCTCCGAAACAATGGTACAGCATCTCACAGGCCGATGCCCGTCGCTTCGAAGCTGCCATGAAGAACATCTGGCCTACCGACGCCAAGGCTTGTGATCAGTTCCTCCGCCACAAGGGATTTTTGATATCCCCGTCACATTTGAAGCAGCATTACAACATCACGGTCAACAAGTGCGTCTCGTACCCGGGTGAATTTGTTGTCACGTATCCTTATGGTTACCACTCGGGCTACAACCTTGGTTACAACTGCGCCGAGGCTGTCAACTTTGCGCTTGATTCATGGCTCCCCATGGGCAAGATCGCCAAGCGTTGCGAATGCGCCCAAGCACAGGACAGTGTTTGGGTCGATGTGTATGACATTGAACGAAAGCTTCGCGGCGAGCCGACTCCCGAGTACGAGGAAACCGAAGACGAAGAGGACGAGGAAGATGAGGATGGAGATGAAGACGGCGCCACTGGTCTGCCTTCGCCGCCTGATAGCAATGGCGTCATAAAGCCGGCTCGGAAGCGGAAGCGCGCGACTGGAGACAAAGATGGCACGAGGAAGGTCAAGAAAATCCGCCTCAAGGTCAAAACGCGCGCGGAGCCAATCTGCTGCCTCTGCCCCAACGACATTCCCGGCGCACAGATCTTGCCGACAGACGATGGCCGGAAAGCCCATCGCATGTGTGCACTGTACCTCCCCGAGACGTATATCGACACGGTAGACGACGAGGAGATGATCGCCAACGTTGCCCACATCGCCAAGGAACGCCTGGACCTCAAGTGTCTCTACTGTCGATCCAAGAAGGGCGCCTGCTTCCAGTGCTCCCAGAAGAAGTGCGCCCGAGCCTACCACGCAACTTGCGCGGCAGCGGCAGGAGTGTTTGTCGAAGAGGCCGAAGTTCCGGTCTTTGGTGAGGATGGAACCGAGTACAAGGAGCAAGCGTTCGAGTTTAGCTGTCGCTTCCACCGCACAAAGCGCGATAGGAAGTACGACGGCGATGCCCTGGAAGACGACGTTCGCATCCGCGAAGGCGCGGCAGCGCTCAAGAAGGGTGATATATGTCAGCTGCAGTACTTCAAAGGCGACATATTTGCTGGCGTCGTGGTGGAGAACCGCCCCGACGAGCAGACGCTGCTTCTCGACATTATTCCCAACGGGTATGTATCTTCAAGGGGGTTGAATGAGCCAAGACTAACACAAACTAGTGATCGTCTCGAGGTCGAGTGGAAATGGCTGCTACTGCCCGACCCGTCCGACTACCACCTCCCGAAGGCATCGGCCAAGGCAATCCCGATGCCGTCTTCGCAGAAGGCCAAGGATCGACTGAACGCGAGGCGTCCTGCTGATGAAATCCCCCGGAAAGATGCTCCCTTTGTCGAAGGTTTCACGTGGGCAGAGTTTCACCCATGCGCCGAATGTGCCAACCCGAACCAAGTCAAGGTTGATCTGGCGAAAGATAACCAAGTCTGGTACTACTTGGGCAAGACTTCGACGGAGGCGAAGGCGCAGTACTCTGAAGATCCTGTCAAAGAGGTGCACAACCCCAAGAGTAACTTCCTCGACACCATTCCAAAACCCCCTAAGCCTGTCTCGGCAAACGCAACGCACCGTAGGGTGTCCAATTTCCCCCATCAACCGTCACCCGTAGCTGCACCAGGACCGATAGTCCAGAACGGGTCCAAGTCAGAAAAGCCATACGTCTACAAACCTAGGAAGCCGGTTGAGACCCACCGCGCTGGCACGGCATCCTTCACCACACAAAAGTTCACGCCCGCTCCATCTCCGAGCCCCATGGGACAGCAGTTGCACTTTGGGTCGGATCCCCGATACCCGGCAGCAGGACCTCCATTCGTCCAGCAAAGGATTGCGCCTGATGTCCATCAGCAGTATGCGCCTCGCGTCAACCCTGCTGGACAAGGCTACCATCCAAGTCCGAATGCGATGCCGAGGGCAAGCCCGTACAGCACACCGGGGCCCCAGCAAACGTGGGCAACGCCGTCGCAGAGCCCCAAGCCGCAACTCCCGCACGGCTCAGGCCAGCAAACTCACCGCAGGTATTCGGCTGCACCCACACCTTCCGTCTCCATGAAGTACGCTTTCTTCCAAGTACACCATAACAGGTTAGAACTCCACAATCCCCCCCCCCCCGGGCTTCCGCGTTTTTCAACGGTACTTACACCCTTCACAGAGACTCGAAGACGTACCGGACCCCATATGCGCCTTGGGGCGGGTTTACCAATGGGTATGAAGGTAATCTGCGAGCCCATCTAATGCGCACGTCTCCAGAGGCGTTTTTCAAGAACCGACAAGGCTCTACCCAGGGAGGTGCTCCGACACCAAACCCGCCCGCTCGTCCAGGTTACGGTGGTCCGTACACTAATACACTGACAAACATAATGCCCCAAGGCTCCATCGGCATGTACGGCGCGAAAACCACAGCTCCTTCTTACTTGTCGCCCGCACAACAGGCATCCCAGGACAGCGCAAGACCGCAATATTCTGCGCCAATGTCTCCGTCTCCCGTAGCGAACAGCGCTCAGTCCACATCCAACAGCCACGGAAATGCATGGCATACGCAAAAGTCGCAATCGACGCCGCTACATCCAGCAATTCGGCCACAGTACGGAACTTGGACTCAGCATTCTGCACAATCTCCGCCTCACCCGGCGCAGCAGCAATTCTCGCAGCCGCCTTCGCAACAATTGACGCTGCCACAACCTGCTGCTTCTTCTACTCAACCTCCACCGAACCAGGCAAAGCCGCAAGCCTCAGCAAAGCCCGCTGCGCCAAAGGTTCAATACAAGGTAAAATCACTTCGTTGGTTCCATCGTAGCCGCTAATCCGATCCCGAACTAACCGCACCATAGATTCCCGAGAAACAAACTCCAGTGCCTTTGCCGGCCAAGTACCTTGCAGCCATGGGCAAGCTGCCATCGGCAGCTACTACTCCATCCAAGAACGGTACGCAAAAAGGTGGACCGAGGTCGCAGGATGTCAGTCCATCTCCAGCCTCGAGCCCTGCCAAAGACTTTGCCCGCTGCACGCTGGCATCCGCCTCTCAGAATCATTCGAGCCAGGTCAACGCTCCTTCACAGTCAGCGACGACCTCAAATGATCCCATGACGCAGCAGGCGCCTCGTGTCTCTCAGACTCCTGTGCCGGTACCGCACACACCCGCACCAAATAGCAATTCTCGGATGCCATTCACAAACCAGTCCTTGACTACGGCATTCCCTCGACAGCCAGTCCAGCCCGGCCAGCCCCCTCATAATCATACTCAGGCCTTCACGACACCATCGGCCCAGCAGCACTTCTCAGGGCCCGTGAGGCAACCCCCCTCAGAGCATCATACTTTGAACCCGGCAGAGATTTTGGCTCAAATTGCTACGCAGCCACGCATGAACCCGCCAACGCCTACAGCACCATCGCACCAGTCGATGCCGTCGCCGGCGCCACAGACCACTAGTGTGCCACCTTACCAGAACCATGGGTCGAGTTGGGGGTAACGCAGCAGCCGGCATACCAGCCACAGGGTTATGCACCCCCGCCGGGACAATACGTGCAGCCGGTACAGTACCACCACCAGCCACAGTACCAGCAGCAACAGCAGCAGCAGCAGCAACAGCAGCAACAGCAGCAACAGCAGCAACAGCAGCAACAGCAGCAACAGCAGCAACAGCAGCAACAGCACCACCACCAATCACAGCAGCACCATCAGCCAAACCAGCCGGGACCCATGCCGAACACAACTCCGCAATACGCAGCACCGCGAACTCCTGAGGGAGAAGTGCCTCTTCCAGAAGTGCCGGCGGACTCAACGGCGCTCGTGGAGAGGATGATGCAGAACCTCCGCCGTGCCGCGTTTCAAGGCTGATTCGGCGAAGGTGTTCCTACAGCACATGATCATGAGCACATTTGCTATATTACCTGTTACCCAAAACAAGTAGTCTCTGCCGCTTCACGGCACAGGTGCAAATTCTTGTAAGGCGAGGGGAACAAAAGACCAAGGCGATGGGAGGAATAAAAAGGAGAGGTGAGACATGTACAGTATGAGGACATGCACGGGGTTACTTGAGTTTACGGCGTTTGGAGGGGGGTCGTTTCTCTCATTCTTCTACTGCCCGCCCGATGTTTCTTCTTCGGGGCGGATGTGGGCGGCCGAGCAGATGAGTGTTATTTCTTTGCAAAGCGTAAATTAGTTCGGAAACAAGACGATGAACTGGACGTGTCTGCCCGGATGTGGGCTGCCCGACATCCCGCGTGTATACATAATGAATCTATTTGTCTCATTTTCCCATACTGAATCGCGATCCCGGTTACTTCTCATCAGATACGTCGTTTGCACCCACATGAGGGGCGCCCGTCTCACTGACGTTCGACCAGCGACAGGGTTAGTGTGCGCCCCCATCACGTTCACTTGACAAGCGGGCCCATATGGCCAGTCTCTGACCCCTGACATGACGGTAAAACGGGAATTTTGACTTTTATTCTCACAAAGCCAGCTTTCATCTGAGCTGGCTATAGTCTGGCTGCTCTGCGCTGCCTCTCTACTCTGTCCAACTCCATTATCCCTCCACCATGGATTCACGCGTACTTGTTGGCAACGAGCCACTCCTTCAACTTTTCGGCGTCGCGCTCGCGATAGGCAGCGCGACCGCGGATCTTGTCCTTGACGGTCTCGAGGGTACGGCTGAAGGCGCTCGTGTCCTTGTCGGCGAAGAAGGCCTCGATGTCATCGACGGTAGCGGAGTCGGTGAACTTGCTGAGCGAGACCTGGATAAAACGGTCGACGACAATGGGGTTACCGAGCTTGGCGACGCAGGCATCCCAGTTGGCCTTGACGTAATCCCACTGCAGCTGGCGGGCAGCCGAGTTGCCAGCAAGGGCGGAGCCGAGGGAGTGCATATCGGCGGCAGGAACAGAGTCCGAAGCGGGGGCAGGCGGGGACTTGTTGAAGAGGAAGGGAAGGAGGGTGTTCTTGATGGTTTCGGGGTCGCGGACGAAGCCAAGATTGGAGAGGCAGATATCCTTGCCGTCAATGGCCGGGGTGGTGAACCACTCCTTCTTGAGGACCTCGACGGCGCGGGCAGTGTCGTTCTTGATGGCGACGCGGAAGACGGGAGTCCGGAGGGCCGGATGCAGGGGGTTGGACTCGGGGGACTCGACCCAGGCGTTGAAGCGCTTGGTGGCCTCCTCGGTCACGCTATCGTTCTCTTGTCAGTCTTGAGAATTGGGGCATGTAGAATTGGCATGCACTTACCCAGCGTGGCCGTTCACGCCGGCAGTTACGAGGACTCTCTTGCGCAAAAGACCGTCGAGGTAGCCCTCGCCCTCGGGGAAGTCCCAGCCCATCTTGGCGACAACGTCGTTAATAAGCTTCAGGGTGAAGGCCTCGAGGCCCTTCTTGATGGTCTCGTCATCGCTGAAGATGGACTTGACGAGGGCGATGGAGTCAAGGACCTGGCTCCAAACGAGGTAGTTATCCTCCTTGGCGAGGCCCTGGACGAAGGATAGCAGGGCAGCGGTAGTGCCGTAGCCGGAGAAGGCGAGGTCGGCAGCCGAGCCGATGATGGCGATCTTGTCCTCGGTGCTGAGGCGGTCGAGCTGCTGACCAAGCTTCAAAAGGCGTTCAGGCGGGTAATTGACGCGGTAGAAACCGGAGGCGCCCGAGTTGAGCTTGTAGAATTCGGTGTCGACGTCGCGGATCGTGTCCTCCTTCTTCTCGAGCGACATCGACGTGACGCCCTCGGCGCCGAGCTTGCCTTCGAGCTCGAGCGGGATCCACCAGGTGGTCTCGTCATCCTCGGGCTTGACATCGCCCGTGGACAGGAAGCGGGACTGCTTGACAGAGATCTGGCCGGGCTCCTCGGCAACGGTCAGCACAGGATGGCCGATCTTGGAGATCCAGGGGCCCATGAGCTTGTTGACGTCCTTGCCGGAGGCCTCGGTGAGTGCATCCCACAGCGCCTTGGTCTTGGCGTTGCCGTACTGGTGGGCCTTGAGGTAGTTGGACACGCCCTTTAGGAAGGTGTCGACGCCGAGGTGGTTGGCGAGCATGCGGATCGCCGAGCAGCCCTTAAGGTAGCTAATGTGGTCAAAAATCTGGTTGACGTCCAGGGCGTCCTTGACGGGTACGTGGATGGCGTGGCTAGCGCGGATGCCGTCAAGCTTAAAGGCCATCTCCATGCCCTCGTTGACGAACTGAGACCAAACCTGCCACTCCGGGTGGAGGTGGTCAGTCGCGTGCCATCCGACCCAGGTGGCGAAGCCCTCGTTGAGCCAGAGCTCGTCCCACCAGTCCATGGTGACGAGGTTGCCAAACCACTGGTGGGCCAGCTCGTGGGCGACGACGTAGGCGACACGGTTGCGATACCTCGCCTCGGACGTCTTCTCGTCGAAGAGAACGGCGGTGGTGCGGTAGGTGACGAGGCCCCAATTCTCCATGGCGCCGTGGGTGAACTCGTGGACGGCGAGCAGGTCGGCCTTGGGCAGTGGGTACTCGATGCCGAAGATGCCGGAGAAGAAATCAATGATGCGGGGCGCATGCCACAGGGCCCAGCGGCCCTGCTCCTTGAGGCCACGAGTAGTGTAGACGCGGACGGGCAGCTGCTTGCCGTTGTAGCGGCGCTCGGTGAACTCTTCGACGTACTCGAAATCGCCGACGGCCCAGGCGAGGAGGTAAGTGCTCATCTTGGGGCTGGTCGCGAAGGAGACGAGTTGCCAGCCGTCCTTGGTCTTCTTGGTGTCCTTGACGGGCATGTTGCTGAGGGCGACCTGGTCGTCGGGGATCTCAATCTCAAAGTCAAAGGTGGCTTTGAGGTTGGGCTCGTCGAAGCAAGGGAAGGCGCGGCGGGCGTCACAGGACTCGAACTGGGTGCTGAACATGTAATGCCACTCGTCGTCGCGGGGCACCGACTTGGCGGGCTCGGCGGCGGGCTTGTACTTGCTGCGGTAGAAGCCGGCCATCTCATTGTTGATGATTCCCTCGAACTCGACGATGAGGACGGCCTTCTCGGCCTGGGGGATCTCTTCATCAAAGGTGATGGTGGCGCGCTGCTGCTTCTCGGAGTAGCTGAAGTTGGAGGACTCCCATGATTGTGTCGACTTTGTATGGCCGACGGTGAGTTTTGCACTGAGGAGCTTGATCTCAAGGGCGTTGAGAATGATTTCCTTGGTGGGCTTGACAACTTGGGCGTCGATGCTGCAGGGAGGCCATGAGAGTCAGCTGGAGCTGAAGCTTGAGCAGAGGAGGGTAGGAGGGGGGCTTACGTCACAGATCCCTTGTAGGTCCAGTCCTTGAAGTTGAGGTCGCGTAGCGACAGGGCGTAGTGGGAGGGCCGAACGGACTCGGGGAGGACTTCGCGATCAGCCATGTTGCCAACTCTGCTGGCGTACAGTGCCTTGTCGGATGTGGTGATGGTCGAACAGTAGTTGCGGCGGCAGCTCCGGCGGCGGTAAGGTGCGGGGAAGGGACAGGAGGGTCGACTGCGGCTGCTGAGATGGCGAGGGAGTTTTATATGTCAGTTCAAGGACAAAGAAAGACCTCCACACGCCGTTAATGGGTAAGAGGGATGGGGAAGGCAAAAGAAAAAGGCGAGGCAGAGCTCCACAAGTGCGGCCTTCCTACTTGGGATTGTTCACACGGCAGCAGGCGTCAAGCAGCGGCAATGGTGGGGGGGGGGGATGCCTTTTTGGCGATGGAAACCGGGTGTGAGAAGGTGCAGTGTAGAGAGAGGGAGGTGGGAGATGGTTTCAAGGTGGATCAATGGTGATGCTCCGGGACCGAGGTGAGGGGCAACGAGGGGCAGACAAAAGGTCCCTCCTGCATGGGTAAGGTTGGTGGGCTAACAAGTGGTGTGTGTGTCTCTGGGCCCGGCCACTCATGAGTAAGCTTGGTTGGCGGGTGTCCACCAATGTGAACTTTTTAGTGCCACTGGCCACTAATACCTTCCACTACGGGTACCTAGGTAGGGAGGTAGAGAAGCTCGACTTGTGGTTCGGCTCACACAGAGAGAGAGAGATGCCTTCTTCCGAGGGTTACTTAACCTTTGCTATCCGAGATGGAGCCCATAATGCCGAGGAGATGAGGGAATTGGGTGTGTGTATGGGTGGATTGAAAGACAGAAAAGAAGAGACGACGAGAGCTACATGACATACCTCGCAGCAACGAAGCCATCGCGAGCGATCCTCCCTACACTCGGGGCAATGGTGGCAGTGGTGGCAGCAGTGGCAGCCGCTGTGACAACGGATTTGCCTGAGAAATGACGCGTGAAGCAAATGTCATACAAAGATGAAGTGGTAAAGGACGGGGCAAGTGGTTGTACGGAAAAGGGGCTAGACAGTGATGATACAGAGCTGTGGTGGGCGAGGCGGCAAACGGTGGGAATCCCACGCGGCCACGCCCACGCCCACACCCGCCCGGCCAGCAGCTGCCCGATCGGGTTCATCCTTCCTCAAGGCCCGCAAGCAAGCCGTGAAAGGCGGAAACGCTACAGCTCTCTCTATATGGTCTAGATAGAGCTGTGTTGTTTGGGGACAGGCTGCATGTAGTCAATCAACCTCTCTGGCTGCCCATTGTCCTGAATGATTGGCCCTATAGTCGTCGTCGTCGGCAAACGGGATATGGAAAAATCTCTGAGCAGCTCAGCGTGTCGGCCTGCGCGGGCGTTAACTGCTTGTGGCAAGGCCAGGTACGAGGGAGGCTGTGGTGGCTTGTGCTCACTTAGGTACCTACCTACCTAGGTAGGTGTCTGGTTCATTGGGTTTTCGCAAACGCCGACGACAAGCGAAATGAAATGACCGTCTTCACCCAGTACTGCTTTCGTACATGCACATCATCATTCTTGCAGTACGGAGTAATACTCCGTATCCGAACGGTACTGCGCTGAATAAACTTACCTGCACGGTAAGAAGACGATGGCCCGAGATTGAATAACAAATGCTTCCCTTTGTATGTCATATTCCTTGTGTGTAAAGTGCCCCATGCCCATTTCCAAAGTACCCACAAACGCTTCCTCTTCATCAAGCTGATGTGTCCATGTCTGCGCGTCCTGTCGTCCACCAGGCAGACACCATGCCAATCATGGGCCCGCCAAAAGTTCAATGCTTCAAACAATGCTATCGGAATGTGAAATGTATCGAGACCAGCCAGTTCACCCCCCCAACTCCTGTCCCATTCGAGCCCCGAACAAGTACATCATCAAGTCGTCAAGAAAGTCCTGCTACAGTGCTCCTCCTCCTCCTCCTCCTCCTCTACCCGTATATCCCGTATATCGTATCATGCGTGCGTGCGCCCACCCATATATGCTCTTCGCCGTAACTTCAAGAAGACGGGTTTCCGTTGCCTCCCCCGCCTTCCGCTGCCACCTTGGCCGCCACTTGGTTCCACCACGACCCGTGAGCCGCTCTGTCCACGGCCCCGACCTTGGAAATCTCGTCCAGCATCTCCCGGACCTGAACCGCGAATTCGGCCAGGCCCAGCCCGGCCAGCTTCTCATGTGCCGTCGTCGCCGCGTTGAGCTTCTCCTTGGCCGATCCTGCCGTCAGTCGAGCATTCATGTGGCCTCGGAGACGCGCCAGGAGAAGGCGCAACACCGGCTCCGTCGGCTCAACGCTCTTCCTCATCGAGTCTTGGCTTGCGTTGAGCACCTTGGTCACCAACGCCTTAAGGTGCGTCTTGGTTGCAGCTGGCATCGACCGACCGCCCTCGAGCGCCGCCATGACCCCCTGCACGATTGAGCTCATGTTCTCGTGGTCCGCCTCGAGGACCGCTGTGATGCGAGTTGCCTCCGTCTTCCATGGCGTGCGCACGTCCCGCTTGAGGAGGTTTTTGCATTGCAACAGAATCGCTCCCGTCGTGACAATTCGCTGCGAGGCGAGAGACAAACGCGTCATACGTTTGTAGTCCAGGCCCAGCATCTCCGGTACCGTATCAACGGCAATGGGGCTGGCTGGGTGAAACAGTCAACAAGCAGCTGTGCATAAATCTTGTCGTCTGTTGGCCGGGACTTTGGGTGGTTGATACCCTCGGGGTCCCGTTTGCGGGCTTCGGCCAGGACCTTGGAGCGTGCCGCTCGCCACACCGCCTCTGCGGCATCCAATCCGTGTTGCCCCGTCTCCAGGGCGGCGGCGAACCTCCTCTTCTCGTACTCGGGAGCAGACTCGATGAGCTGAGGCGCTGCCGTCGAGAACATGTAGTTGACGTAGTCGCAGAGCATTAGATCAACAAACTCCGTCAGCGCCTCGACCCGATCAACCAAGCTCCCGTTCTGGAGCTTGTTGTCGACCAAATCCTTGACCTCGTCATCGCGGAACGGCGCACACAACTTGGGCAGGAGAGACGCCATGGAGGCAAAGAACTTCTCATAAGAGAAGCTACCCATCTGGAACTGACGCTCGGCTACCTCCGTGTCCAATATCTCGCCTATTGTGTTGTGCATGTAGGCGCCTGCCTTGACCAGCCGCTGCAGGTTATCTTTGAAGTACCTCATCATTACGATGAAGTAGCCAAAGCTGGCGTCAAGGTTGTCTTCCTCCATGCTCGACCGCATGCCTGCGAACAGGGGTATCTGAAGGGCAGTACGGTGCTCCCGGTACTCGCTGGCTGGAATGCGGTACTCTCGGTTGATGGCAAGCTCATGAACCACAACCCTATTGTCGGGCAGCAGGCCACTGAAACCGGGCTTGATTTCAATGGGCTGCGGGTTCTTGTGTCCCTTGGCCGGCGTTGGCGGCGGCGTTAGCGTCTGCTGCAACTCGGGGGACACGAGACTCTCGGCGGTGGCAGAGGCCTCCCCGGGGCGTTCTCGGCAACGCGGGGCTTCATGTCTCCAGTGGGTTTCTTAGTCGCCCGCGCCTTGCGTGCTTTGCGGACGGCATCCGCAATCATCTTCTTTCCCCTCTCCTGGCCGGCGAGCTTCTTGATGCGCACAATGAGCTGAACTTGGTTGCTCTTGATGCTCTCCCGATACTGGTCCACGGCAGCGTCATCGGTGCTTTCCTGTACCGTCTGCAAGATCATGTCCAGTTCGACAAACTGCAAGAGCATCAACTGCACAAGAGACTCTGAATCGCGAGACTTCCAGGCAAGGAAAGCATTGTAAAAAGTGGCGTAAATCTCGGGCAGTGCAATCCGAAGAGTGGGCGGGGGGTGCAGTTATTGGCAGCAGTCAACCGCGACATGATGTTCTCGAAAGATATTAGTAGATCTCGGGCCTTCGTCACGAGGTCCTGCAGCTGAGGATTAGCAAGGTCACTACGGGGCAACGGTTGAGGCTGCAATGATCCAACCTGTTCCCTGTCCCCCGTGCCATCCTTGTTACTCAGGACCTGGTTGGGATGGCCCAAGATGAGGAAAGCGCTGAGGAATGTACGGACAGCGGCCATCTCGTCGACCGACCCCGTCTCGCCCTCCTGCAAACCGCAGATGCGCAGGATGCGGGCGGTGCGTACGAGAACATTCTCCTGGCCCAAGAGCTCAAGGACCTCGTCAAACGACGTATCCCGCACGCCTTCGATGGTAAGGCCCAGCTCGGAGAACTCGGCGACGGCCTTCTTCCTCATGAGGGTCTTCCACCACCATTGCAGCCTTACGGCCGCGTCATGCTCACTCAGCGGCGGGGTATCGTCACTTTCGGCGGCGTTGGACGACGTCTCGGTCGGCTTTCGCGACATCAAACTCTGGCCCCGGGCCCTCTTGGTAGCATTGCGGTTCTTGAGTTCCACCCGCCGGCGCTCGGCCTCGGCCAGGCGCTCCTCCATCTGTATGCGGAGCTTGACGAGCTCGCGTTCCCTCTTATCCTTCATGGTCTCCGCGACAGCCTTGGCTCTCTTGACCTCCTCAGCACAAGAGGCAACGATCTCGGCCAGGTTCTTCTCGCGGGCTTGCTGGGCGGCCAGGGCTCGTTCTTCGGAGAGGGAGGTATCGCGGTGGGTGGCTTTGGCCATGGCGGCTCTCAGACGAACCTTTTCGGCATGGGCGGCTCGATCGGCGAGTCGGGCTTTTCGATCTTCGAGAAAGGACGTGCGGCGGAGGTGCTGTGCGATTTGCTTGCTCTGAGGGGCTCCATGGCGGTGGAAGGTCTGGGTGGAGGAGCAGCGAGAATGTGCAGAGGAAATGGAGTTGCGGCGTGACGAGGCGGCCGAGTCCTTGCGACGAGCCTGAGAGGGACGGTAGAAGCGAGCGGCAATGTGCGGAGGCGGGGTGAAGATGCGGCCATCCGCATCGTCTATCTCGTCATCGGAGGTCGGTGGCATTGACAAGTCGACATCTGCTGGTTCCATGGTTGATGATGGCGAACCGACCGACTCCTCCAAGTTGCGCGAAGGATCGGTGAGGTCTGCCGAAGGGCGACGCATATCGGCGACGTGCCTGGCGTGCTTGTTTCGGGGTTGTTGTGAATTGCAGACAATGTGGGTCTTGGAGGAGGTGCGAACCGATGGCCGTACTCGCAGGCTTTATAAGGGCCTTGGAGGGCCTTGGAGGGCGTGGGGTTTCAATATCGTTCGAAGAGTGAAACGGAAATGCGAGGCGGAGGAGGAGGATGCGGTGGTGGTGGTGGTTATTATTCAGAAGCAGACTCGCTGCGTAGGCCAACCAAGGTGGATCGGCAAAAGGACTGAAGCCTGGATGGGGAAAAGCGAATGTACTTCTGGGTATCGGCCGACGATAACGACGACGATAACGACGGCGACGACAGCAACAACAACAAAAGGATGTTGTGAAAAAAGACGCTCCCCGACTCGAGGCCAAAAAACAAAACAAGAGGGTATAAAACTGAACGGAGGAGGTTGAAACCGGACAGATATTTCGGTGTAGAAACGAAAAAAGGACGGCCGGGAGGGATTTGCAACATTGAAAGTCAGAGAGAGAGGGAGAGAGGGAGTCGTAATCATGGGTTTGTTTGGGCCGCTAGGTGCGGAGTGAGTGCAGCGTCAGAGTCGCAGTACGTAGGTAGTACAAAACACCAAGCAGGCAGGCAAGTACCTACCCAGCTACCTACCAGGTAGGTACCTAGGTATGAGAGAGCTGATTAGTGCAGGCACGGGGCACAAATGTGTAAGTGCGATGGCTGGGTGGCTTTGCACCTGGCTGGGCTAGGTACCTTGAAGGTACTTACGAACAGGTAGGCTGTGGAAAAGGCTGGCAAGCAAGCCCAAGCACCCAAAGGAAGGGCGGGCTGGAATGATGGAATCTTCTGCCCTGCTGACCGAGCATTTGCGCCATTGCTCAGGATCTGCGGCCATGACAAACTGTGCACCGCACCACACATCCACCAACTTCCCGGCCAAAGAACCGCGTCGACACGGCTTTCCCGTCTGCTTACTCAAAGCAACAGACTTCAACTGCCTTTTCCCCCATGCCATCCCTGAGTGAGCCCAACGCCTGAACCATTCCAGCCGCTTCCCGTGCCATCTCCAAATGCCCAGACCATCGAGGTCCAGGGTAGGTAGTAGGTACCTACCTACGAGTACCTACCCGCCTACCTAGGTAGCTGGGTACCTACCTATCTAGATACCTACCTACCTACCTGAGGTATCTCGCATGGTGCAGGATCTTGGACCATGCCAAATCGGGCAAGGCGCTGGCGTCATTGTCCAGCAATGATGCGACTTCCGTCACGTGGGAGGACCGGCCCCGTGGACAACTACCACCGGCCGCCACGGACACTTTCCAGCGGCTGTGGCGCCGTTCAGACCAACCTTTCCCTCGACCACCACCAGCCTACGGCCTCCGGCTCTTGGTAGTCTCAACGGCTGTGCGTCCCTTAGTCGAGCACCCTGGGTGGCAGCAATGTAATAACTATGCCCGTGCCGCTGGGCTAACGCATCGACATGCCAACTAACCAAACCATCGCCGTCGGAGAACTCGTCCTTCGCACCCATCATGCCACGCCCGATGCCATTTGGCCCCGATGGCTTCGGCACAGTCTCAATTCACGTCTTTTTTTACATCATCGAAGCGCCCGCCTAGCAACATGTACGCCTCCCAGCCGTGTCTTATGGGAACGAGGCCTCGGTGTACAGCCATGTATCACTTCACTAAGCACATACCTAGTCCAAGATGCTAGCTGTACTGTGATGTTGTTGGCTTAGTGTGCCCACGAGACTGATACTTCCAAGGCTGCTTGGGCAACAAAACGCATCTCAAGTCTTGGTATTGCCTTCTTGCCGGCTGCCCGAAGCTCCTTGCGAATCAAACAGTCTGCTGGAGGGCTCAATACAAGACCGAGGCGCTTTGGGAACTTGGTAATGTTCCACCAAACCCTTATGAGTCTTGCGTTGTCGCGATAGTAGTGGGTTTTGATACCTGTCAGGACGAAAAGGGGAAAAGAGCTCAGAGAATCTACAACGCTGGGCATGTAGAGGACTTCTTCCTCGCCCTGGACCATTGTCTCATGGAGGTACCATGGTCAAAATACTTTTGCTGCAGCTCCTCCTCCGAAACTACTGTATATTCTTTTTTAGCCGATTGCAGCCGCTAATCGACGAAGCCTTCGAACTGCTCTCACACGGGATCACACGGAACACAAGTATCGTGTCATTGTCTCAGTAAGGAGATGCACTGCCTGTTGTCCTTGGCCAGAATCGGGCAACCGATGGTAGCTGTCTCGCACAGGGTTGGCAGGCGCGCGAACGACTGCAGCATGTGTCGGATACTTGCGGAAAACCCGACTTTCCCTAATATGCCATTCCTTGAGATGATACCCTGAAGCACTGTGCTCGACCAGTGCCGTCTTTGCCACAGTCGAAGATGCACTATGCAAACGGGTGCGAGGTAGAAGACCCCAGTAGACCGCCGCCACCTGATCATTCTCACGCCTCTGCTTGCCGTATTGCTGCCAAAGTGCAGGCACGACACGCGGCATCAAAGGCCTTTCTTGTACCTCGAATGGGGGGCTCGATCCAACTGGCGTGGATTCGAGACATGAAGACACGGAAGCAGCAGGACATGATTCATTCATTGCGGTAGAAAATTAAAGACCGATGAACTTGATGTTTCCCGTGACCATCCCGCCCCCTATGGGAGGTCTGGTTCGGCATGCCGAGTCACTTTAAGAGGCTGGTACATATCTGCGGCCATCCGGACTGCGAGAGTGGAAATAACATCCCGCGAGCAGTCTCGTCGGCAAGAGTTGCAGGCTCGTTATACTGTGGTAGACTTCACTTAACTAATATATTTGTAAACATCATGGTACGCCGAGTCCTATGAACTTGGCTCATGTCGTCGAGTCGCCATAAAAGACCAGGCCCCGGGCCAAAAGCAGCAAGGAGGTTGCAAGATGACTTTCTGGTCAGATCAAGAGAACTACATGCGACATCATTAGTGGGAGTTTCCCAAGTCTATCCTGAAAGGCACACTGTGTCAAATATCTTCCACATTTTCTAGGAGGATTGGTGTACCCTGCTTCTCATGGCAGCAGAATTCGATCACCCAACACCCCTTCCTCTGAAGCCCCCGATCGTCGACCATATCCTTTGCACAGCTCTGCTTATCCACGGATGCACCCAGCGATTCAAGGGGCGCGGCACCTTCAGCCCGATACGGGCTGCTATTCGGCACTGAGACCCACGGAATGAGCTTCACGACGACGAAGAGTTGTTGCCAGCCCTATGGTTGCTCACCGCGTCGACTGAGCTCTTCTGGATATTATATACGTAGTCACGTGTGCGGCCTGGCTACTTTGCTAGACCATTGTACCATTAAGAGACCATATCGCCTTGCCGAAAACCTGTATAAGTGGCCTTCCTTCGTCAAGAGGAACAGCCCCGGGCGGCAGAGGGCACCAGCGTAGCATCGTGAAGAAGGTATCTATCAAGCCCGAGCTCATCGTATCGGAACACGGCCATGGCGACTTTGAAAGCGGAATAGCCAATCCGGAAAGATGAATAGGTATGCTGACGACGCAAAGCCAGGCGCAAGTCGGACTCGCGGCCTTATTCCAAGTCGGGGCTCCAGGTCCTCGCCTGAATATTGCGTCTCAACAACTTGCACAGGCTCCTCCTTCTTTGGGGAAACATCACGGCCAATTCGCTCCGTTGACCCCCCTAAACTCGGCAATGTCCCCAGCCAAAAATCTCGGCGCGTCTGGTATTGATCGGTGCGAAGACTCCGCCCTGCACCGGCTGGTCGTGGTCGTTGATCTCGGCGAGCGACTTACACGAGGTCACCCTCACGCGCACCTCACCGCCTCACCCCGAGCCCGAAACTTCTTGGGGAAAGCATAAAGTCACACTCTCAAGCTGAAGCAAGGGAGAAGAAGAAAAAAAAAACAAGATCGGGCCCGTCCCATGATAAACCGAACCCCTCCCCGTCCCAAGCTAGAAACCTTTCCCTGGCCCGACATGACACCGGGCGGCGACATTGGCGACCCTCGGCGAAGTGGGCAACTTGGACAGTTCGTCGGCGGAGAAACCATGAAGCAACGACCCCGACAGCCGGTTCCACTGCGATGACCTCTGGCTCTCATTCACTTCATGTGATTGGCAAAGTTATGGAGGGTGACATCTTCAGGAGACTCGCATGGGCTGTCACATGATCGCTCACGCGCCACCCCGGTCAGCAGCCATAACCAAGGCGCTCAGCAAGTACACAAGACGAGTATAATGAAACCGACGTGAAGAGTCGCTGACATCATTGGGCCGCCCAGCCAAAGGCCTATCCGTGCATGGGGCTATTTTCAGGAAGTCCGGGGTCGTATTTGCAATGCCAACGGGCACGCCGAACTGTCGGCGTGTCATGAGCATTAATAGGTGACCACTGGAAGGCCCCCATGTCTCATCTGATATGGCCCTCATCCACTGTCGGTGGGTTCCTTCCGCTGGGCCTACGAATACCTAAACTATGACTTGCATAGCCGACTCTTTAACGACTGGACCGAAAGGAGGCAACGTGGAATTGCAGGTATTCGTACGCAGGCGAGGTTGCAGCCGCACAACGAGATGCCAACGTCGGTCTGGCGATGCTCAACGCTGGACGCGATCCGGCTTGACTCTGTTGACTTCATAGAACAGGGACATGCAAGTGTCCCCACTCGATTGACCCTGCATTTATACGTACTATGTACGGATATGTAGTAGTCAATCTTCACTCGAGACCCCTGCCCGCACAGAGTCAGCTCATCCCGACAAGTCTTCAGCAGGAATCGGGTGTAGGGTAGCGGAGCTCTCCTGGCGGAGCGGTCTCCGGTCTATGATGGTGGGCGAGACTGTGACGATTACCTCGTCAAAGTTTAACGTTGCTGGATCAAAGACATGACTGGAAGCAAGTGCATGGCCAAAACATGAGGCGACACTCGATTGACTAGGTTCAACTGACAATCCAGACAGCCGAAATCCCGGTTGACGCAGTTTGGATGCTCCCGTCCAATTCGTCCCCCCAGGCCCAGCCCGGAGAAACTGATGACGCCAGTTTTTGGTGTAGTAGGTACGTACGGAGAGGTGAGTTGTGTACAGCGGGCGCGCGAAGAAACCGGAGACAGGTGTTTCTGACTGCCCGCCAACTGAGTTTGGGACGAGTGGGCAGAAAAACACAGATCCGGGACCCGTTGAATGGTGGGTCCGGTGGATACAAGAGGCGTTCTAGATCGCAATAGACGCCAGCGTTGCAAGTATCGGTGTGTATCCTGGAACGATCTTCCCTGAAGAGATGTGGATAAAAGGCCGGCAGCGCGCACCATTCAATGAGCGCTGTGGTGCGGGGGAGAGAGGGGGATTCGATAGGTGACTTGCGCTGTAACTTGCCCGGCCGAGTTTGGCTCTTGAGTTTGCCATTATTATTCTTCCTCGTGGACAAAGGTTTGGTGTAAAAAAGCCGAGTTTCGAAAACTCGCTTCTTTTGCCGATTAACGGGATCGTCGACATTCGTGCGCCTCGACAGAGTGGACGAGAGCAGCCTCCCGCGCAATGCTGCAGGGTTAGAGAAACGTGGCGCAGCGGTTGAAGCAGCCGACGGACGACGGCGCGCGTCCCGTCTCACTTGAGACAAAGAAGAGGCGGATTTGGTGGTGATTGATTCCCTGTTGAGAGACTCGAGCCAACACATTCCCAGGAAGCACCGACCTTTGTTCCCTGAGGAAAGGTTCCAGAGTGATGACGCCGGCATTACGAGACCGACACCCGGGGGATGGAAACCTTGCTGGTCGTGATAATGCGCCAAAAAGAAAAGAAGGGGGTCTTGGGGCTCGAGATGAACTAGACAGACAGTATCCGTACCTATTGAATGGATACCGAAACAAGCAGGCCATTAACCCAGATGAATCACCAATGTGTATATTCGGTTGGTTACCTGCGGAAGATTGAAGGGGGACAAAGAAAGGGGTGGGGTGGGGGAGGGTCCCATGGTGTTTGAGCGATTCGTGAGGGAGTCAGTTCGACCAAGAAAAAGACATCCGGGGCGTGCAGGAAATCGACGTCCCGAACGGACGGGTGGTATCCGCAGGCCAGAGTTCGAGCCAGAAGCAGTGTTAGTAGTCAAGGAAGCAATCGTGTCGTAGTGGCCACCATCCACTTCGCTCCAACAGCTGAGCAGCCCGGTTCGGCGAACCGAGAACCCTGCAGACAGGTTTGGATTTGAGATCAACCTTGATCAGGCGGTATTATGCAGCCTCAATACTGGCGCGATGCGGCTTGCACCCAGCGGATGCAGAGGGCTTGTCGCCGACGAGAGGGTGGTTTTTTTTTTTTTTGGTTTTGGATCACGCACCAGAGGATTAAGGTCGGCCGAAAACGTTGACACCATGGCAGCAACTTACGACTTCAAGTCGGGCTAGCCTGTCAGAACGGAGGCTAAGAGGATGGCGGGTGGCTTCGCGAGTAAAGGCAAGCAACGTTACAAGTTCCCCCACCTGATGAGGGCACTAGCGGACGCGGAATTCCAAGTCTTTGGCGACGACTGTGTAATCCGTACGGCGTTCGCGGAGGCGGAAAGTGGTTCAGGTAGGGAAACCAGAATGTCCAGGACAGGTAGACACGGAAACCGGCCAGCAGGCATCCGTGTAACTTGTTCACCATGTGGGCTAGGTACTCAGTTGCCCAGGTATTGTCGATTTCCTAGGTAGGTAGGTAACCGAGCGTGAGAGGGACGAGCGTCCGGTATCCACATTGTTGGTTTATTTGAGGGTGCCGTCTTCCGGCGGCGGGGAGGCCAGGACCCTGCGTATGGTCAGCGGGACGGTTGCAATGCCGGGCGAACGCTAGTGATGGATGAGGGTGGTTACCCATTTCCCTGAAAAAACAAAATAAACCGGTCTTGTTCCTGTCGTGTCGTGTCGGTGAGGGGGAAATCAAGGCGGCCGTCAATGCCGGATGGATGGGGAGGGGCTGAACGGGGACCGGGGGGGATGGGGAACAAACTTCGAGAATGGAAAAGGCGCAGAATGCGACAATAGGCGGGCGATTAGTTTCCCATGAGCAAAATCGCATCGGCTTCATTTTTCGGCGCGGTGTTACAGCGAAAGACGCGGAGCTAGGATGAGGGCCAAAAACGAAAACTTGGAGAAGGCGTACCTACCTACACGGACATGGTAATTGTATGTATCGATACGGATATACGGATACCTATTCGTGCTTGGCTAGGTACCCAGATCAGGATGCGAAGACGGGTGTCCAGTGTAATTTGCCCGGAATGCGACGGGAACCTGGAATGGGAGCTGATGTCGAACAAGGAACGGGGGAGCAAGATAGGTACCTACCTACCTAAGTCGACCCCACGAGACTGACTACCTCACGTGCTGACCATTACCTACCTAGTCCCTCTCACGGGAATTTGTCTCCTGTCAACGTGGAAGGCGCGGCGCGGCGCGGTTCAAATTTCCACATCCAGGATTGATTGATGGCAAGCATAGAAGGACATGGACGGGGGACTGGCAAAACTGGCCAGGCCGAAGAATAGAGAAAGGTACATGATGATTAGGTAGGTAGGCAATGCGAGCATCGTAATCGTACCTCCCTCGAGCGACTTTCCCTCAGCGTCTCAGCATGCCGAGTAAGATCTGGCATGCCAACAATGGCCTGAACGACAACTTGGAAAACTTGGACCGGAATTGGCGACTGCCTCGAAAGGCACATGATGTTTCCCCCCGTCTTGCACGGCCGGCGTTCGCCAGAAGGCCATGTTCGCAAGGATTGTTTTTAGGTTTCAACATGGGACTGACTGTTGTTGTAGGTCCGCCCTTTCTTGATTTTACTGGATTCGGAAATAAACGACAACCGGTTGTGAGTGACCCAGGGGCGTGCTCCTACCAATTTGCCAAAGGACCCCGTCAGTCACGTTCCAGCATGATGCTTCCCGCCAGGAGGCTGGCTGCGCGTCCTGTCATGAATGTCAGGCCCTCGATGGACTCGTTGGATTCGGGTTGAGTACAAGCCTCGACCCCTCCGTCGGACGCATGAGTCGAACTGAGTTGATGGAACAGTTCCAGGCCCTCGAACGCGGCAGTAGAGTTCACGTACCCATTATAGTGTGCATGGGGGAGGGAAAGGGGCATATGTAGGTACCTAGGTAGATACGGTTGCACCGCGCAACTCCGGAAAAGGAGGGTCTCATTCGGCATACTTTACGAGCTGCCTGGTCCTTCTCCTGCGAGGAGCCGCGGCCGACAATGTCAGTTGAAAGGACGACGGGTACCTGACCGTTCGCTATGCTGGTCCTACGTCATTCCCGAAAGTAAGCCCACCAACAATGGGGGCCAGAGGAAGCATAGAGTCCTGAACGCCTAAGGACTTGGTGGGAATACTGTCAGCTACAACCTTGAATCCTCATTGCCCGACGCTGGAGCCGGGATCTCTGACTGCTCGAAAAAGCGTACGAGGAAACAAGCCAGACACTGATGGGGACGGATTGCAAAACGATGATAAATGCACTACACTGACTACCTACATACATAGTAGGTACCGGCTTGACTTGAAGAGCGATGGGTGTGTCCGTGTGAGTGGGGAGCGTGAGAGAGAGAGAGAGAGAGAGAGAGAGAACAGTATCCCAGCGAGAGAGGTACCTAGGTAGGTAGTAGGACACGTCGCTGCGACCGTCACGTCCACACCAAATCGGAGGCGGGAGCGCGATTGGCTGGCAGGCGGCATCGAAAAGGGGTCCAGACTCGCCGACAGTTGGGATGATGATGCTAGATTGCTAATCGACATGGGCTCTATGACGTCTGCACCAATGCAGACCACACTGCTCAAATACACTAAGGAGAGGTGAGATGTGAGAGAGCTAAGCTAAGGTACAGGGGAGGTATCTTTTTCTTCTTCTTTCCCACCCAAGTAGTATTCGTTCAGTTCAGTATGGCACATCACACCCCCAATCTTTCTGCTGAGGGTTTGCGATGGTGAATCCTTCCAAACACACGCTTTGGCGCATGGTGAATCCAGGAAAGGCCAGTCACCCACCCAGTTGGTGAGAGAATTCGGGTTGGTAAAGGGGGGGATAAGAGGTAAATCGAGGAGGATGATGCTTGCTGATAAATATACGACCACCGTTGTGTTGTCGCGTGTCTCAACCAGAAAGTCATGAGCCTTGGGCTTGCACGCTTGGTACGTGTGCTCTGCTTTCCCCACGGGTCTTGGGGGCTTGCCCTGTCCCGGGTACCTACCTATGTAGGTGGTAGACATATAAATGCGTGTGGTGTGTGTCTTTGTGCTTTGGAGGGTTCCTGCATGTCCGGTTTGGAACTTGACCAACGATGTACATATCATTCGGTCTGCTGCCACTCTTGCTCGTATGATTTCCGCACACGACCTGAACATACCTATCCGGCTGTCGAGAGTTGCTTGAAAAAGGCTCCGGGGGCGCGGTTTAGTGTTCATGGAGGCCGGGACATGAGAAGGAGAGGGTACAAATGCGATACCTACCAAATTGGCATTCAGCTTTGCGCCATATCTCATCTCTGGGGAACGCACCGTCCGGGTAGACGTGGCCAGTCAGAGGGCGCAATGCAACCCCCCCTCCGTCAAAGGAGGGCCGCCCCCATCCTATGACGAGGTGGACAGGCGAGCCCTGTGAGAATTATGATCTGGACATGGGCAGTGTCCGGGCAAATCTGCGCCTCTGCGCCTGTGCGATACCTATCTACCACCTACCTAGGTACTGTCTGGGCTACACCTTGGTAGGTATGTCAGTTACCCGATCGAATGGGCGAGACAGCAAGGCATGTATATCAATACCGACATTGTATCTACCTACAGGTAGCTGGGTAAGGACAGTTGGGTAACCTATGGATATTTATCGTAGCCAAACATTGATAGCCCAGCGGAAGGGAGAGACTTTGTCACATTGCTCAGTACAGTCAGTCAGCAGCACCCTTCCCTTCCACTTGTTCTCCCTAATCTCAGTCGCCGTTCCACATGATGCACCTAGAATTAGCACAGGTCTGAGGTCAGAGTATCCACCCGACGAACCCCAACGCGCTGATCATTCCCAGCTTGGACGACACACGACCTCATCGGACATGATGCCCGCACCGCGCTACGGATACTCTGTTGTGCCCTCCTCCCCCCTCCTAGCAAGCCGTGTCCTTAGCATTGTTTGGCTTCTGCGACTCGTCGCAACTCTATGGATACCTCTACCGTCTCTATGGCGTTATTGTTTGGTTTGTTTTGGTCCAATGCGCGCTGGGATATCGTCGCAAGACGTTCGTTCATGTTCCCCCCTCCTCTGCACATCCCAGTTGTCTTGCTAGATACCTAGGTAATCTACCTACCTACCTACCTACCTACCTACCTACCTACTGTATATCCACGCAGACTACCTACCTACCTAAAATATAGGTAGTTAGGCATTGTAGTGTATACCATTCTTACCTTCCAGAGACTGAGACCAGATCCATTCCCCGCCGCCGCCGCCGCCGCCACCGCAACCCGCTGCCTGCTGTGGATTTTTATTTTTATTTATTCATCTATCTCAGCCGTCTTGGTTTTGTCAAACTTCCGCCCGCATCTCTACTACAGATAGCAAAACGCTGGTAAGAAGAATCTTGTGCTGCCTGCCCCTGAACTGAACGTTAAGCTCACACATACAGATAATGCTACGTGCCGACCTAAATCAAATCATATGTTCAGGTGATAATCCAAGGAGAAGGCCTGGAAGTGGAAGAAGACAGCCCACAATATGTTAGGCACTATCCGTATTTACCTTACCTATTATACCCATACCGTACCTGTTCCACGCTTGCGCCCATGCTCCGTATCTTACCCGGAGATCCCTCCTTGCCGCCAGGGGTGAATGCCCCCCATCCCATCATCCTCGCCGGCCTGGACCCTTTTTTTCCTCATGTCGTCGTCAACCTGCTTTGTCCTGCCCGCCATACCCCCCCTTCCTGGACCCAGCTGTTGCTCCTTTTCCTCTTCTTTTCCTCTCCTTCTCCCCCTCCCGCTGGTCTCTTAGTTTAGGCATTCCTCTCCATTGTCTCCACTGTCCATCCATCTACCCGTTTTGTTTTCTGGCACCATCTATAACAAGTACGAAGTATTATCATGGCCACCCTCTTCCACATGACTTGACCCCTTCTCCCGCTGCTGAATTGCGCCGCAAGCTTGGTTCTTTAATCTCAAGCGCACTTGCTTCCCATACAAAATTCGACATATGAGTTTCGGAAGCCCAGCGCCACCACCCTGTCCTGTCGGCCCCAGTCAGCCCAGCCCAGTTTATCATCCTCGACACGCCCCCCCGGTCCTCCAGTCCCCCTCTCGTGTCCTGCCAAGAAGCTCTCTTCTTGCGCTCCTATTTCCCTCGGGAGTGTCTATCCCTCTCTCTTTCTCTTTTTCCTTTCTTTTTTTTTCTCTTTCTCTTTCCCCTTTTCACACGAAAGAGGGAGTTGCGATATAATAGCAGCAAAAAGCAACCATCATCCACCCCTCCCCCCAGGCTGTCCATACCAGGTTCAGATCGCCACTTGTGCCGTCACGTCAGAGTCCCCCCCCCCCCCCCCCCCCCGCAACCTTCTTTTCTCTCTAAAAGACCCCCAGTGCCTGCCCGTCCATCTTTCAAAGAGCCTCTTCCGCACACCCTCCCTCCCCCCTTCCACCTTCCCCCTTCCCTCCGATCTGTCTGAGCACCATCCTATCCTACCTTGCCTCCACCAACACATTGAATAATATTGCAATGGCGCTATAACTGTGCAAGGCCTGATCACTTGGCCGCCATCGGAATAATTCTTCTGCAGCGTATCCGTCTCCGTGGCTTGGCTGTTGTTCGTCGACCACCACCACCCCCAGCAAAAAGAATAAAACAAAAAAAATATATACCCCTTACACCTACACTACCTAACTAACAATGCTCGACAAAAGAAGCAACGACGGGGCTACATCCGTCCACTACACCATGAAGACTCCGCATTCCGCTCCCAGGCACTCGCCTGGCCCGCGATCTTCCCATAGCCACACGCATTCGCAGTCCAAACTCGCAGTTCCTGCCGCAAAGAGCCCCAGGCCCTCCACGCCTGTTGCATCTTCTTGGATGCCCTATTCCGTTGGCCAGTCGATGCCTCCCCAGAAGCTGTCCCCTGCGAGACAGTCGGAAGCGAGAGCGTCGAGCCCAAACTACTTTGGACTCGTTGTAGAGCAGTCGGCCGACCCGAGGGATTCTTCAGCCATGCCCCGAGACAACTGGAGCTCCCCGACCTCGTCCGTCAAGTCGTTTGGCGCCGCCATGCCCAAGCAGGTTCCTATCGATGCTAACCCCGACTACGAGGCCTTCAAGCGCCAGGCCGACCTCAATCGCGGCATGGGTTTCAGCCTCTCATCTTCTCACTTCCCACAAGCACCCCCAAACCCCCGACGCTTCGACCTCGCCCAGCAAGGTGGAACACCCACGCAAGCGACAATGCTCCCGACTTCTCGATACCCCGGGTGACCAAGGAGCGGCCCGTGAGTCGCATGGAGGTCGACCAGCAGAGCTCGCACGATTCGGCCTACGCCTCGTCGGAATCGAAACGCAACTCGGAGGCGTCGATCCAACCACCTGCCATTATGAACCTGAACATGCCAAGATTTGAGTCGCCCATGCAATCCGAGTCGTCTTTCGAACGTAGAACAACATTATCCAAGGTCGAGGACCGCCACCCGAGGCTATCCATCTCGCAGAACAAGATTGATGCGCCGATGCCTGGCAATGCTAAACTGAATCAGCCGCGAGCAGAGACGCTGCCGCCGAGCATGGAGAGCGGTCCCTCCTTGATGACGCCTTCGCAGCTCAAAGAATTTATCGAGGCTGACGGCTCGGAGAGCGACTTGCTGCTTCTGGATCTGAGAGTATCGCAACAGTATGCCCAAGCCCGGATCAAAGGCGCGCTCAATCTCTGCATTCCGACGACATTGTTGAAACGAGCCACCTTCAACTTGGCGAAGCTGCAGAAAACGTTCCAAAACCCTGCGATGGAGGAGCGTTTCTCAAAGTGGAAGTCGACCAAGCAACTCGTCGTCTATGATGCGTACTCGGCAGAGAAGCGTGACGCCGTTTCGTGCATGAACATGGTGAAGAAGTTTGCGAACGAGGGCTACACAGGCGGCATGTACATCCTGCGGGGCGGCTTCAATGCCTTTGCTGATGCGTATCCCGACCTCGTGGATGAAGGGTACGGTGCTGTGGCAAGTGGCGGTGCCCTGGCGGCGGCCCATGCCGGAAACCGTCCCGGGATCGCACCCGTTATTGGAGGTGTGATGCTGCCAATGACACAAAACAACGCCAACCCTTTTTTCTCCAACATTCGTCAAAATATGGACCTTGCCGACGGCGTGGGACAGTTGGACATAGCTCGACCCTCGGGCTTGGAATCGCCAACACTCCCCCGATGGCTTAGGGATGCTTCCAAGCCGAGTGACCACGGCAAGCAGGTGTCGGACAAGTTTTTGGGTATTGAGAAAGCTGAGCAAGCACGGATGAAGGCTGCGTACTCCATGTTTGGCGGAAGCGAGAAGAACAAGAGTGCTCCGCAGCTCTGTGGTATTGAAAAGGGTGGTAAGAACCGTTACAAGGACATCTTGCCCTTCGAGCACGCCCGAGTGAAATTGCAGGGTCGGCCGGACGGCGCGTGCGACTATGTCAACGCTAGTCACATCAAGTCATCGAGGAGCAACAAGAGATATATTGCTACCCAGGGCCCGCTCCCAGCAACCTTTGAGGTACGTATTTGCCGCCGACTCTTTAGCGCTTTCATTGGCAGTGCACTGACTTCCAGCAGGATTTCTGGTCCGTCATATGGGAACAGGACGTTCGCGTTGTCGTCATGTTGACCGCCGAGTCGGAGGGTGGCCAGCTCAAGTGCCATCCGTACTGGCAGGGCAGAGACTTTGGCTCAATGAGACTGAAGCCTTTATCGGAGAAAAAGGTCTCGCTGGACTTCGATAAGCATCGCACGAACCAGGGACCAACTGCACCGTCCGCGGCTGCTGCTGCCGAAGCTGGTCGCCGTCGTGCCAACACGACAACCACACTTGAAGCGCCGAGCACCGGTGCAGCGCCCGCGCCGGCGCAGGGTGAGACGCCATATGTCATCATCCGGAAGTTCGCTCTGTCCCACGCCTCGCACCCTTTCGCCCCAATGCGTGAGATCACTCATCTGCATTACCCATCTTGGCCGGATTTCGGCGCTCCTGCTCAGCCGTCTCATTTACTGGCTCTGGTAGAAATGGCAAATGTCATGCAACGGTCAGCGAGACCCGTCGACACCTCATCCGTATCAGCTGCCCGAGCATCACCGGAACCTGGCTCTATCGCGTGGTATGACGAGCCCGAGATGGACCAGAGGACAAGGCCGATGCTTGTGCACTGCTCGGCTGGATGTGGCCGAACGGGTACTTTCTGTACTGTGGATACGGTCATCGACATGCTGAAGCGTCAGCGACTTGCAAAGACGAACACCAGGCCTGTCAGGAAGCGGGACTCGGATGGCGACATCAAGATGAGTGGGCAGTCCGAGGAACCGTCTCCTCGCGAGAAGACATTCAACTTGAACCCTGGCAGTCGCCGCCAAAGCGCTGATTCGCGACGAGGCTCGCCCGATCAGACCCCGCTGGACATGACATGGTTGGCGGACGACAGCGATACTATGGATCTTATTCAAAAGACAGTGGAGGACTTCCGGAACCAAAGACTCAGCATGGTGCAAAGCCTGCGTCAGTACGTCTTATGCTACGAGACGATTCTCGAATACGTATGGCGGGTACACGAGAAGAACTCCCCTTCGAACAAGGGCGGAAGAGCCCGGAGTGGAAGCTTACAGGTTAGAGGGGACACATGATTTTCTTTTTGGTTCGACTACAGGCGGCGGATACGGTTGAGCGAACGGAGAACTCTTGAGGAATCGTAACGCGATACCCTTTCTGAATGGCGGAAGGTGCAAGCATCCAGCGAGTAATGGGAAAGCCATCTTGCATTTTGGGATTGAACGGCGGCAGACAGCAACGGATACACCGGCCCAAGGTATAGGGCACAGGGGCATGAAATCTGGCGTTTAGGCATCTTTGAGCTGCATTTTATCACCGGTGCATCGGTTTGCTCGAAATAATTGTCCAGTGGCACTAGGATGTTGGGATCCGACCACGGTGGACCCTCGGGATTGTATGTTAAAAAGAAATGATGGCTGAATGAGAGAGCATGCGATGGCCGCTTCGGCGGGCATCCCAATGACCATGATCCTCCCCTTGTACTGCCCTTATTTGTTGTGACAGTCGCTCGATTCGAGGAGATTCTAATATGGAGCAAATTAATGTCATCCCCAACCAGCCAAGCGGACCATGGGCCTTATCAGACGCTCATGACATCAATGGTCTATCTGCCAACTGCGACGCCCCCAAAAGGTACCAACCTCCACGCCCTACATTTCTCGCTTGATCTCTATATAAGTTTGTGTGACAGCGAAGTCGGTCATCACGTCGGGATAGTGACAGAGGGGAGCCGTTGGGCAAGGCCCTTTCGCAATAAAACCGACATTAGGTGGACGGTTGTCCGTAGAAAGAGAACCAGAGAGAGGGGGGGAGAAAAAGGTGTGCAAGTCATTGCGGCTGATTCCATGTCTATGTAGTCGTACATAATTAGCCGTACAAGCGCCACTCACGCGCGGACGCTGTTTCCACCGCCACCGTCCTGCCCGCCGGTCCAACACCCGCCAACCAAGCATAGATGTAGTTGTTGTTTCTCTCTCCCTCTCTCCCTGTCTCCCTTTTGTGTCTTCCACTGCCTGCATATCCTCTTTGCGCTTACTTCCAGAGCTTACCGAGCGACACCTCCTTGTCATCGTGCTTGTTGAGAATCTTTGCGGTGGCGAGCTCAAAGTCCTCCTGGGTTACGTGGACTCTGCGCTCGCGGAGGGCATACATGCCGGCCTCTGTGCAGACACCCTTGAGCTCGGCGCCGGAGCAGCCGTTCATCTTCTCGGCGATCTTTGTGAGGTTGATGCCTCTCGTCAGGTTCATCTTGCGGCTGTGGATACGGAGAATGTCGGCACGGGCCTCGACGGAGGGCGGGGGAAACTCGATCTTGCGGTCGATGCGTCCGGGGCGCAGCAGGGCGGGGTCGAGGATGTCGAGACGGTTGGTGGCCATGATGACCTTGATGTTCTTGGTGGGCTCGAAGCCGTCGAGCTGGTTGAGGAGCTCGAGCATGGTGCGCTGGACTTCCGAGTCACCGCCTGAGGAGCCCTCGACGCGGGAGGAACCAATGGAGTCGATCTCGTCCATGAAGATGATGGAGGGGGCGTGCTCGCGGGCCATGACGAAGAGCTCGCGGACCATGCGGCTACCCTCACCGATGTACTTTTGCACCAGCTCGGAGCCGGACACTCTGATGAACTTGCAGTCGGTGTGGTGGGCGACGGCACGGGCGAGCAGCGTCTTTCCCGTGCCGGGAGGGCCGTAGAGCAGGACGCCCTTTGGTTGTGCGATACCGAGCGACTCGAAGAGCTCGGGGTGCTTGAGGCCCAGCTCGATGACCTCCTTGATTTCCTTGATCTGCTGGTCCAGACCACCAATCATATCGTACGTGCTGTCGGGGACCTTCTCGACCATCATGAGGGAGACGAGGGGGTCGACGGAGGAGGGGAGCATCTTCTCGAGCTTGTAGCTGTCGGACAGCAGCGTTACCCGCTTGCCGACGGTGAGCTTTGTGATGTCGACATTGTCGGAGACGTCGACGACTGCGGGCGGGTTAGTGCGGGAAAGCGGGACGGGGATGCATCGTGGGCAATGGCGAGTGACGACGTACCGTATTTGCCTTCGGGATGCACCTTGACCAGGACCTTCTTCGTGCTCATGACCTTGACGACCTCGCCGACGTAGGAACCGGGCTGCTGCAGCAGGCCCAGCTCTTCCCGCAGTAGCCTAACGCGGGAGTTGTAGTCGTTTCTTTGGGCTTCGAGGCGGCGGAGGACTGCTTGACCCTTGAGGATCTCGAGCTTCATGGCCTCGATCTTGTTCTGATAGTAGCTGTCGAGCGCCATGGTGACGGATGCCCCTAGGGAATGGAAACCGGGCGGGAAGTTTGTGGTTTCTTTCGACTTCTTTTTTTCTTTGGGGGGAGGGGGCGAATCAATCGATAGTCGAAGGCGGGAGTTTTGCGATGGTTTGATGGTTGACGTTGCGGGGGTTGGGAGGGTCGTCGTGATGGAAGCTTGTCGTGGTGGGAAGCTCGCAGGTGGGCTCCGGAGTGACAGGGCTGGAGGTCTGGCTGGCTGGCTCCGTTCGGACGGTCAGTCAGCCGTAGGCAAACGACGGTCGACGCGTTCAACTGGTCCGAGTCACGTGATGGACAAGGTCGTCGGATTGGACTCTTAGGTAAGTGAGCTGGTATCCTTAGGTGCCTAGATAGGTACTCAAGCTTGAGCTCGGGCCATGAGAGGTGGAATGGAAAAAGGATATTCCGACTCCAGGTTTTTTTTTTGGCTTAGAAGTCAGCATGTGTCCCAGTCCTGTCCTCTATGTATCGTGTGCCGCAATAAGAGTGCAGCGGAATGCAAAGTGACGTTTTCCTCTCCAAGTTGGGAAAGTGGAGTGCAGCACGAGATCAGAGCACATGTCGAGCAACGCAACAGTACGGAGTACGTACATACACCTATACATATATGGGTGGGGCGGCATGAGTAGTATCGAACCATCATCACCATCATCATTAAGGACGCGGCAGAGAAGACGTTTGGGGTGGCACAGGCTACCTACCACCTACCTAGACGACGACTCGGGCTTACATCCCGCGCAAGCAAGGGAAGAGGAAAAGGAAAAGGAAAAGGAGGCGGAAGAGTTGGCGGAACACTGACCATGTTCTCAGTTCGCCTGTGGCGGCTGATTGAAGTTGCACCCTGATTCTGAAGCAAAGCAGACGCTAGGCCGATTGGGGCGGGAGCTTGGTTCGCCGTTGCTGGGTCTGGATTCTTGGGATCACAACACACAATGACCCATGTTGTTGACCACCGCCGCAACGTCTCCGTAGTGGGTTCTGTCCACAGCACCATCCCGCCGCAAACGCGCCAAAGGCACCAAAGCACCAGTGGGTCTCGACCAATCTGGATTGCGCTCCCACCCAGGTATCAATTGTCCGCGGAAGATCAGAGAGGGTACGGAGTACGGACAGTGTATGAAATACCCGTACGGATACGTAAACACCAAACGGCGTGGCCTTTCTTTGCCTTGTGGTGACACACTCACGGTAAAAAGGGACGTTGGAGAACGGTGATGGGCGGGAAGTCAAACAGGGCCCTTCCTGTCAGTGTCGTTCACATCATACATATTCCTCCCCCATCAGACCTTCCTCCATGTTGCATTCAAACTGTATCCTGGCACGAACAAAAGAGAGGACCAGCCACGCACACTGTGGCACCCGATGTATTCGTACCATTACCCCCATCACCCACCCACCCTCACGCACCCCATACACGGTCAATAGCATCTTCCATGTCGTTCCTTGATGCAAACATCATCAACGGGTGTGCACATGACCCTTATTTGCAGATGCAACTCACTCAGATGCAGACTCGGACAACATCGACATCGGACAACGCCCGAGTCAGACTTGCAAATCTGGGGGAGGAGGCCAAATATTCCAGCAGCTCCACCCTCAACTTGGGTATTCCGTAGTGTACATTGCTTGCTCGGATCATCACTTTACCGCCAGAGCAGCCATCTTTAGATACCTAGACAAACAGATAGATAGATGGAGAGATAGGGTATCCGTGGATCGACCAATATCTCACGCCGCACAGGAATGCGCAAGGCGAGACGAGACCTCGCTCTCCGTTCCACTCGTCATTCCCCTCTTTTTTCTTTGTTCGCGGCCTAAAACTCTCGCGCTCTTCCTCCTCTCTCTCTCTCTCTCTCTCTCTCTCTCTCTCTCTCTCTCTCTCTCTCTCTCTCTCTCTCTCTCTCTCTCTCTCTCTCTCTCTCTCTCTCTCTCTCTCTCTCTGTTGTGCGCTCGTGCTTGCGTGTCTGTGTTGTTTACAATACCTTCCTTCCCACACTCTGCCTGCTGCGCGCATCCCGCCCCTCCCCTTGCTTACACTGCCTCACCTTCCATTACCGACACTACTTACCTATCTACCTACCTATCTACCTACCCAAGCTGCCTGCCTAGGTATCTTACTTGGGTACGACCCCTTCCAATCTTTTACTTCTCGTTCCCGCTCAACAAACCTTGTTCACTCGATCTCACCGACTCGTCGATCGCAGCAGCCTACTTGGGCTCTCGGAGGAATCATCAAAAATCTCACCTCCAACTTAACCTAATACCTACACAACCGCAGCGCCTCTACTAATAACCCACATCTCCGGCTCCTAGCCAACCTCCTCCACCCATCTTTTCTCACCCCTCCCCCCCCTTTAAAGACCCCATCGTCCTCGAAAAAGCTGCGCGCTCCATCGTCATCGCCCTGTCGTTTGTCGTCGCCCGATATGGATCCCTCGACCGGGCCGGGCACAACTGCCCAGGAGTCCCACGATAGCTCGACCACCGCCTCGCCCACCGATACTCGTCATCAACCGTCAAGGTTTGACTCCTATGTCGCATCCCGCGAAGACGGGTTGTCCGAAAGTTTCCAGTCGTTCCAGTCCACCGACACGGTACGGAGGCGCCCAGAAGCTGGCTATGGTACGTATGCCTACACTCAACCTGCGCTGCTGCATGCCCAGAAAGTCAATACGACTTGCACGTCCGAGTTACCGAGTTTACACAACAGAAAAACCTCGCTGACATCAATCCCCCGCTTTGTGCATTTGCAGGCTCTATACATACCCAAGGTTCCGGTTCGCAATACCCGGCTGAATCCTCAGCTCACGACCGTTCCCATTCTCGCTCCACCCAAGCTACCCGTTCCCCCATGATAGGGCCCGAACGCCCCAAAGCCTCGAGACCCCGAAAGCCCCCGATGCCCCGTCGACTCTCGACAAACCCATCCGCGCCCTATCGCGGCGAGGTTTTCTCGGCCGACGATGATATTTACGAGGTCGAGGCGGACGCTGCTGAACGCCATCAAGGTCAGCGCAGTACCGCCTTTGGCACCCGCCGTCGAACCCAGCTGCCGACAACCCTGTCGCGTGTGCAGTCGACACATGGTGGAAATATTGACGACGACGAGGACGACGGGCCACGAACCCCCCGAGCCGATGAGAACGCACCCGAAGAGGTGGAGCGCGACCCTTCTGTACACCTCGACGAGGAGGAGGACATCGGAGTCGAGTCGGATGGCGACGTGAGTGATGCAGAGAGCTTCACACTCAAGGACCGCCAGCAGGCCATCAACCAAACGCATCCCTTTGGTATAAGACTGTGGAAGCCTGCTCTGTACAAGAAGGATCGTTCGGTGCAGAAGAACGCCGAGGGCGACATACACTCGTCTCCTGGTGGCAGAGTACACAGCTGGCTCCTCTTCTTCAACCTCCTCTGGACATTGCTGTTTGGTTGGTGGATGGCGGCCTTTTCGGCGCTCGGCGCTGTCGTGTGCTTCCTGTTCGCCGCCACCCCGAGCGGCAGGGAATACGGCAGAGTTCTCTGGGGACTGGCCGGCTACCTGTTCTACCCATTCGGCAAATTTGTCCGTCTGGAGCAGGACGAGGCCTACCTGCACGAAGACCAGGGTGAAGGACGAAGCATATCCGAGTACGAGCAGTGGCAGAACGGAGATCTCGAATACGGCCGCCTATTCTTTGGCCCAGAAGGCGCTGAGCGCACCCGATCGATTGTTGGTCGCTCGCGCAGGAGCATCGACTCGGAGCCGAGCGAGACGGACAGCCTCCTGGGCCGTTCTCGACGCGGCGACCGAAGCCAGACACCGCCGCAGACCAAGCGCCGACTCTTTGGAAGAGGCCAGTGGAACATTGGGCGCGTCGTCTTCTTCCTGTTCTTCTACCTGCTGCTCTCCCCCTCGCTGATACTGGTTTCCCTCATCTGCTGGTTCTTCGTCTTCTCCATCCCCATGGGTAAGGTCACCATGCTGCTGTTTGATCAGCTGCGGCGACACCCCTTGGCGCTCTCTTTCGAGTCCGACATGGTGCTCGCCCGCACCGCCGACACGCCGCAGTCTTCGATCCTCTTGTGCACCTACCGCGCTGTTGGTATCAAGTACTGGAAGTACACCGTCGATGGCACCAACGTCTTCTTGATCAATCTTATGGGCGTCGTCTTTTTCGTCATCTTTGACTGGTTGGTTCTTGACAACGTCCTCCACCTGGATCTCTTCATCACCTCGCCTGCCTTCCTCTTCATTGCCGGCCTCTTCTCCATCGTCCCGCTTGCCTACTTCATTGGCCAGGCCGTCGCCTCGATCTCGGCTCAATCATCCATGGGAGTCGGTGCCGCCATCAACGCTTTCTTCTCCACCATTGTTGAAGTCTTCCTATACTGTGTCGCCCTGAGTCAAGGCAAGGGTCATCTCGTCGAGGGAAGTATCGTGGGTAGCATCTTTGCTGGTATTCTTTTTCTTCCCGGCTTGTCCATGTGTTTCGGCGCCATCAAGCGCAAAACGCAAAGGTTCAATGCCAGGTCTGCCGGTGTCACTTCTACAATGCTGCTGTTCGCTGTCCTCGGCGCTTTCGGCCCCACGCTTTTCTACCAAATTTACGGCACCCATGAGCTCAACTGTCTGGACTGCGTCAACCACAGCGGCCTCGGGGGCGGCCTGTCGCCTGTTGGCGATGGTCGTGACTGCAAGCGATGCTTCTTCTCTCAGACTCCAGCCCTCAACGACCGGTTTTACCTCGAAGCTGTCCGCCCATTCTGCTACTTCTGCGCCACATTGTTGTTCCTTTCTTACATTGTGGGCCTGTGGTTCACTCTGCGCACTCACGCGGCCGTCATCTGGAATTCCGAAATCGACGAGAAGAAGCACGAAGACGCGCACGCTCATGCCAGGCAGTCGGGACCTCACTCATTCGCCGAGACGACTGGCACCTCTGTCGACGTCCGCGACTCCCACCTTTACAAGCGCATTCTCGGCCAGTCGCTGAAGCAGGTCGGCCTTGCGACAAAGGGCGACGACGCTTCCCGCCATGAGTCCTTGGCCGGACTGGGACTGGCCCCTGGCAACGGCGGCGTCAGCATCCCGCATGTTGTGCCCCCCAAGTCAAGCGGCAGCGACACAGTCCGCTCAACCGTCCACATCCCAGGGTTCTCAGAGGCCGAAAACAACGCTCTTGTCCGCGAGGTTGCAGAGATGGCCGCCACTGCGGCTACTATTGCCGCACGAGAGCGGATGCCTCGCAGAACCTCAGCACAGCCCGGAATCTCGAATGCGAACGCCTCTCGCCCCCCTGCTCTGCGTACCGCCGCGGTGCCTGAGATCGAGGACCACGCGGCTGCCAGCACTGTGCAGGTGCCCCATGGTGGCCATGACGCCCCCAACTGGAGCCGTGGCAAGAGTGCCTTCATTCTCATGGGGGCCACTGTACTCTACGCCGTCATCGCGGAGATTTTGGTCGACACCGTTGATGTTGTTCTCGAGGGATTCGCCATTGACGAAAAGTTCCTGGGCATTACTCTCTTCGCCCTAGTCCCCAACACGACCGAATTCCTGGTAAGTTCGGATCTGCTGTAAGACCACCCGAAAAGTCGACTAATGTTCCATAGAACGCCATCTCCTTCGCCATGAACGGCAACATTGCACTGTCCATGGAAATCGGATCTGCTTACGCACTCCAAGTCTGCCTGCTCCAGATCCCGGCGCTAGTATTATACTCGGCGTTTTGGGCGACCACTGAGGGTGTGGAGGATGTGAGCGCCCACACCTTTGCACTCCTGTTCCCTCAGTGGGACATGGTGACGGTCATCATCTGCGTCTTCCTTCTCAGCTACATGTACGGTGAAGGAAAGAGCAACTACTTCAAGGGCAGCATTCTGTTGTTGAGCTACCTTGTGGTTGTGGTTGGCTACTACCTGTCAGGCTTCACTGAAGACGCCATGAGCATGAACCGTTTCGACATCATGGGCGCCGACAGACAGTACTCGTCTTTCAAGACGGTCGGCCGCAGCCTTAATGGTGCCGTTCTCCAAGGATAGGGAGGATTTCCAAGAGAGATGGACGATGATGGGTTTATGATACCTGAAGCGCAGCGAGTATTAATTAAATATGTGTCGAATTGTTCAAGTTGATTAAGGCGGAAGAAGCGGGCGGCCTGAGCCGAGAGCAGCTTTGCCATTCGGCTTTCCGACGAGGGACACTGCTCATTACTACTTTATATTATCGAGCAGCCGGCTACAATGGGCACGCTGAGGGCGTTATGGAGAAGATGACGTATTAGCTAGATTACCCTTTTGATTCATTGCGGCTCATTCCCAATTTACATGCTTAATATCAGACCTCTGGACAATCAGCTTTGTTACCTTTCAGCGCCGACACAAGACGCGGGTCTCTCTTAGCAACTTGCATCTGCCAGATACCACTGATTTCCACCCAAGTGTACTAAAGGCGCAGACGCCGTCTGGTTTTTTTTTTTTTGTACAGGGCATAGGATGATCATTGTCATGACTTGTTGGAGTAGCATAACGGTAGCAGCAACGGTAAACAAGCGGGAAGGAATCTTGGTTTATGGTGGAACTAGGACTGAGATACCATTTATCCGAGCAAGTGGCATCAGGGCCTGACAGCCGGGATGTCGAAGCTTCTGGAGAGGGGGTTACATTCAAAAAGGCATAAGTATCGCTGACATATCCGTGATGCAAGTTAGCGGCGATGGAAACCATATTCTTCCCCACTCAATGGGGCAGGTCGAGTGTTGATGTGTACATGACGGCACCACATCATCACAGAACACTGTCCATTGGCTGTGCCGTAGATACATGCCCTCATGTTGCGGTAGCGGCGGCCATGCGGCTGCCAGCTCGGCATGATTGCGTCTGGCGAGACGAGTCGTGGCCTGGACGAGCTTCCGGCCTAGTACAGGTGGATGACGGCCGTTTCCACTATATCAACGCCGACCTCCCGTTCGATCTCGGGTCGGATCCATTGGTCTTGAATACGGTTTTCCTTTTCTCACCCATAGGAATCTTGCAATCAAACCGATCGACTAATCATGGCTCCTGCTGAGCCGCATGCCATCCCCTTCAGGCCGAAGGGCGAGATCCCCGAATTCAAAGAAGAGAGAGAGGGCTGGAAGGGCTATATTGAGTGGGAGAAGTACCCAGAGAAGAAGAAGCAGGTGGAGAAGATCATGGCCCAATATGACTTTCCTGACGTGAGTAATTGATTGATGGCATTTCGCATGATCATGGGCGATGATCGTTCGTGCTAACGCCGGTCTCAAGCCACCTCAATATCAACTCGGACCGCTGCCCGACACCAACCCTATTCTCACAGGTGAACGGTGGAAGCAGTATCACCATGCCGTCGGACTGGGACACTTCCCCGACATCAGCTGGGACATTGTAAAGAAGGAAAAGGCCGAGGACATGATCCACGTGCTGCAGTTCCCGTATAACGGCGAGACCCCGCGTGCAAGTAACCATGGGGCCCATTCGCGGGCGTTGCAATCAAAGCTGACACCCTGTACAGAAACGCCTCGTGGAGACCGAGTTCACCGACAACAAGGACCACTTCGTCCGCAACCACGGCGGAATCCCCGAGATCGACGAGGACAAGTATACGCTCGACATCACGGGCCTCGTCAACAACCCGCAGACCTTCACCCTTCACGACCTCAAGACCAAGTTCCCGCACCAGAGCAACGTCGTCTCGCTCCAGTGTTCCGGCACCCGCCGCATCGAGCAGATTGCGCAGTATCCGGGCGACGGCGACGAGCTCATCAACGCCCCGTGGGGCGAAGGCGCCATCGGCACGGCCCGCTGGACGGGCGTCAGCCTGAAGAAGGTGATCAAGTACTGCGGCGGGCTGAAGGAGGGCGCGGGCCACCTCGAGTTCTTTGGCGCCGACACGTACTTCAAGAAGGGTAAAGTGTACAACTACGTGGTGAGCGTGCCGTGGCGCAAGGTGAAGCTGGACGAGGTCCTCCTCGCGTGGGAGATGAACGGCGAGCCGCTGCCCAAGATCCACGGGTTCCCGCTGCGGACCCTCGTGTTCGGCTACATTGGCGCGCGGAGCACAAAGTGGCTGACCGAGGTCCGGGCCATCCCGCACGAGAGCGCGGCGCCGGTTCAGCGGCGCGAGTACATCTACTACACGCCTCAGATCGGGAAGCAGAACGCCAAGTACAGCAACGGCTTCTCGATCCAGGAAATGCCCGTTTCGTCGGCCATCATGACGCCCAAGGACATGGACCAGATCGTGCACGACGGCAGCGTGACGCTGCGCGGCTGGGCGTACTCGGGCGGCAGGCACTGGCCCGTTCGGGTTGAGGTCAGCTCCGACGGCGGCTCCGTGTGGTACGAGGTGCCGTACGAGAAGCTGACCAAGAAGTACTTCCACGCGTGGCGGCTCTGGGAGATTGAGATGCCGGTTGACGCGGAGGGCTGGCTGGAGTTCTGCGTGCGGACGTGGGACAACTCGTGCAACACGCAGCCCACCTATGTGCGGTCCGCTTGGTGAGTCTCCTTCCCCGCCTCTTCTGTCCCTTTTTATTCCGTGTCCTTCACCCCGGTTGACTCCTTGTCCGGTCAGAGAGCGGAGGCCGCAGGAAAAGGAGATGCTGACGAGGGCACAGGAACTGGGACCTGCACGTCACGTCCTCGTGCCACCGCATCAAGATCTACAGCATGAACCGGTCCCGGCCCGCGACGGCCGCCAGGCTGAAGGCGCTCGAGGAGAAGGGGGTCCCCATTGTTCCGATCACGCACCCCATCGCGATCGATCTGGAGTCGGACGAGGAGTACGAGAGGAACATGGCGGCGCAGGGCGGCCGAGACCCGGAGGAGTGAGGGGAGTAAGTGACTGGTGGACGGAAATACATGGTTGCTGTCTTCTCCATGGACGGCCTAGGGTTCTGCAGTGTTTACCGGGCACGGATCTGCATTTCATGGCACGGCTTTTATGACCCTCCACCTGTTAGACATTGCTCTTTGCTTAGCCACAACCGTTATCTTTCAGTGTTATCTTCATCGCAGCACCCGCTGGTGACGGCATCAGACCACCTCGAGGACTCGGTGAACAGCCATACTAAAGCGCGTGGTATATAAGTAATGTATCTTTCACTCTCGGCAACGAACCACTTGGGAGGTCTGATACCTCACGCGTAAGAGAGGCTGGGCCGTCCATCGTAGTCACTGTTGGTCTCTGGGCTTTTCACTCTCTTGGGAGCTGAAGTCTATTCCGTTTTCAATTTCTATCTCATGATTGTAACCTAGTGCCAGCAGTAGCTTTCCGGCACCAGCATGTCGTAATGATGCATAGTCGAGTGCCCGAGAGGCTCAGGGTTGATATCAATTCTTTGAACCTGAACCCTGCCTTGTCCGCAATCTAACCTATTTGCACCACTGCCGGGAGTTCAACGCAGCGCAGGAGTCCACTCGTCCCGCCGAATATCATTGCAAAAGCCTGGCCAGGGAGTTTATCTTCTGCTGTCCTGGGAAGACTTGATGGCTCACACGTTCTTCCTGCCCAGCTGTCTCTCTGGAGACTTATTTCCTCTCCGTCTTTTGCCTATTTCTCACGTGTTTCATTCCTTGCAGGCGCACCGGGACTGACGGTATCTCCGACTGTTTGTAATCCACCGGAATTTTCTCTTGGTTGTATAGCGTACGTTGTATCAACCCGTTTGAGTGGAGTTGTCGGATACTCGGCTACTGCTTTTCTTTTTGTTCCTCGAATCGCGGAACTGGGCTTTTCCAAAGTCGTCTGTATGTACTGGATCGTGCTTGAAAGATTGTATAGATGAATGTTCGTTTCTTCTGGATGCTGTAGTCCAAACTTAACAGCAAGGTGGGCCTGAGAGATCAAGGTTCGGTACATAGCATTTAGGGCTGGTCTGGAAATTTGTGCAGCGTCGACAGCCGCTCGACCATGTGTGCAGTCGTTTCCCGTCGCTATATTCTCCTCCACTGCCGAAGTCTTCCGGGCCTGAGCGGACATCGAGGCAGATGCAGATGCAGCCGGCCCCATTCGTTCGACTTTATTGGTGGTGACTGTTGGCGGCTCCAGGGCCTGTGCCCGGATCTGTTGATAAAGCTTCATTGTCGACTGCCCAGCGTGATTGTTCTGCCATTGACTGGCAACGCTTTCTGCCAATTGATGCCATCCCATCTTGCTGAGGAGGTCGTGTAGGCGCGACAGGTACCGCTCCTTCTCCGTGTGTGGAAAAGAAGCTGACCAATAAAGTTGTTTTGACTCGTGAAGAATTTGAGCGATAATGATATCTTCTGCATCTTTTCCAGTTGCCATGATGCAAAGCTCGTCTTCGTTGTCCTTCTGTACGGGGGATTGCGTAAAAGGCTGCTTGGGTTTACCGCTAGAGATTGGTGATGGGAAACAAGCTTGTTGAAGATAATCTCGGAAAGATTCTACTTGGTAGTGGATTCGATGGGAAAGTTGACTCGTAAAACGGAGAGGAGAAAGACCGAGGATTAAGGAAGCGCCTACCTACCCAGGTAGGGAAGGCACCCTCCAAGTTCAAGCCTACGGCTTAGCAAATAGCATGATTGCTCTTTCCACCTTTCGGTTGTTGTCGAGACGGTGGGAGTGCAAGTAGGTAGGCGAAGAGTAAAGTTGAAATAATCACGGAAGGAAACTGAAGGAGAAATAGAAAAACAAGGCCGAGAAGAGGCCGTTGCTGGTGGTACCTGGCAGAGTAGGAGGAAGGCAACCTCCGAGTTTGACCCCACGGATGGGAAAAGACTTGCAAGGCTGGTCCTTCTACTTTTTCGATTTTTGTAGATGGCGAGGAGTGCAAGCTGGTTTGGGAGGTCAGTTGAGATGACGACGGAAGGTAAGTGAACGAGAGAGAGACAGGGTCTGGAGAGGAGGCTGTTGTTGATCGGTGGAGGGGAATGTGAAATGTGGACAAGCAGTCAATCGAGATATCAACTAGGTACTAACTATAGTTGTTAACAGCCTCTAGTCTTTTCCTCTCTGTTCAAAGACCCATCCAGTTACCGTTGACGCCCCCGCCTAGGCCCTCGAACCCCGGCACGAACCCGTTCCCGAACATGGACGAGAACTCGTCGAGAGCCGGTGGCATTGGCGAGAGGCTCCCGTCGACACCGAAGAACGGCATCGCCGGCGGCAGTGACGCCGTGCCCTGCCGGCCCGCCCCGGGCGCGACGTGCCCGCCCTGACCTTGGCTCCCGCGCCCAAACACGGCAGGATGCGGCGGGATGCACAGCGCCGCATCGAGGCCCCTGTCGCTCCTCGCATCTTGCCCCGGCGTGTCCTTTTTCCACAGCATTTCCCATTTCTTGAACCTCGCGTAGTCAGACTCCTTTGCCGAGCTGGCGTCGTCCGCCGCCGCGTCCAGCCTCGAGATGGCCCGCTCGAATGCCTCGATCAGCGACATCTCGGACTTGGCCGACTCGCCACCCGCCGACATCTCTTTGAGCATCGCCATGCCCTCCCTCAGCGCATCCCGCAGACGGTCTGTTTTCTTCTGGAGGCACTGCGTGATGATGACGAGCAGCGCGGCGCGGCACGAGCTGAACTCGGTGTACGACGCCCTCGCGAGGCCGACGCTGTTGCGGAGCAGGCGGCACGTCTCTACCACGCACAGCGCCGCGTCGACGCAGTCTGCAACCAGGACCGAGCGAGGGTGTGTTTTGCCTGCCGAGCTGCTCGTCCGCGGCGGCAGGACAGAGTCCGCGGGCGAACCGGACGAGCTTGCCGTGCTGCGGGCCGAGTCCCGGGGGAAGATGAAGGGGCGGCCGGCGAACATGCGTACCAGGCAGTATTCCAGCCTCAGGTGCATGGTGGGCCGGAAGACTTGGGGGCCCGAGGTAGGGTCTTTGCAAAACGTCGGCCCCGGGAGGCTGTTCCACCAATTGTGGAGCTGGGCCTTCATCTCGACGAGCCTGGCCATGCCTTCGGGTATCTCGTGTTTTTCGTACGTCTTGAATAACGAACTGCGGATGAAGGTTAGATGGAGCGCTGGCGATAGGGGTGGTGATGACAGACATTTGATGGGCTATTCGGCTCAAAGCATTGTTGAGCTGGAGTGTTGCCAGCATATGTGCTGTGTTGGCCGGTGCAGACCCTGGCCAGATATCTGTGCGGTCTCGTGGCAACTCAGCGTCGACATCGCTGGCGGTGATGGATACCGGTCGGCCGTGGAATATGCCAATGCGCCTAGGATGAGCAGTCAGCACAGGTGTCCAGACCCCGCGGAGAGACCTTTCGCACTTCTCGGTGGTATAGGCCGTCCACCACACCCGATTCCTCGTCTCACGGATGACGGGATCAATGGCGTCCCCCGGGTACTTCCGATGCATCCCGTTCTGGATCGCCAGCTTGACTGCGAGGTTCAGGTAGATGTACGACAGGCCCGAAGCATCAAGAGGCAGCGTATACAACCCTATCAAGAGACATGCCTGGACGCTTTCCAACGACGATATTGTGATGACGTCCGGGACCAGTTGGCATGCCTGCTGGTAGAACATGATGCCAATCGTATCCTCGGAAAAGGGGCTCGAGTCGACAGCAGCGGCGTTGGGAGGGCAGCCTCTCTCATCACGAGAATCCAAATAGGCATATTGCGTCCCAATGGCAAAGATGATGAGGATCATGCACACGGTGCCGACATCTCGCCGTGTGAGGGACGCCGAGTTTTCGTAAACCAAGTCCAGCTTCTCGTCCAGCCACTGCCGTTCGACGTAGAAGTAGTTGGTCTCGGCATGGTTGAAGAAAGCGCGGACCAGGAAGTCGGCGACGTAGCGCGGCGGCAGGGACGATAGCGAAGCCACGGCGTTCGAGGACTGCAGTTCTTCCGGGCGGTAGTACTCCTTGAATTGCGTCTTGGGACCATCCGGGGCGTCCTGGGCGATGGTCAACAAGACTTCCCCCAAAGACGCAACAGCCGAGCGGACCTACGTTTACACACTGCTCGATCCACTGTTTTATCCTCATGGAGAAGTTCCAGTGCGAGAACTCGCCCGAGTAATCTGCGCCGAGTCAGCAAGGCGTCTCTCCGTTCGGGACGTCGAGCCGGCCGGGCCATCCTCTTACGCGTGATGTTGTTCTCCAAAGGCTGCACCGTGATCTCGTCTACCTTGAAGGAGTCTGAGCTTTGCGACTGCACTTCTGCCCCGGCGCCGACCTCGGGCTCCACGGAAACATGCGCTTCGGCCCCGGCTCCGCATGCCTCCGGGCCGACACGTCCCTTCTCAACAGACTCGGCCAATGTCTTTAGCGTCTCGGCGTCCAGCGTGGTCTTGCCGGTGTAGTGCGCCAGCAACCGCTCCATGTGATGCATCCTCTGTCTCAGGTGAGAATCCTCATGTTGCCGGGACTGCGGCCTGTGACATAATCCGAGGGCCTGGTCAGCCAAGTGTTGGCGCAATCAATGGGATCTATACATGGCTTTGCATAAAATTGGGGGGGCTCGAGGTAACTACCTTGCCGTGGCCTCGGACCCGGGCTCATCTCTGGTGGTGGGCGTGAGGAACTCACACTGCCGGCGCAAGCGGGTGCAGCGGCGACAGGGGACTCCTCCGTCGCATTTTTCTTTGAGCCTCCGACATCCGTCGCAGCTTAGTCACGTCAGCATGGGATGAGAGAGAGACGGAGGATTGGGGACCGTCCTACGCTCGAACTGCCCGCTTGCGCTCCTTATCTGCGACACGGCGCTGCTTGTGTCGTTGCAGACGCAGGCTGTCCTCAGGATCCATCTAGGCCCAGCACAGTACGTCTCGGAAGTGCGATAGCCGCCGATAAGCAAAAAACCAAAAACCAAACACCACAAAGCAGGTTGCGGCTGGGCGGACGGCGCCGATCGACAAGGCCAGCCGAAGGCCCGGGCCGGTCGAGTGAAAAGGGCTCTCTGTCGGCCCTATGTAAACCCCGACGGTGCTATGCGCAGGTCCGAAGTCCAGAAAGGAAGGTCTGGCCTCCCTCGGTGTCTCTCGTCAATCCCTTGCAGTTCTACGGCGCAGGGCGGGCAAGGTATGTGGGCGTGGATAAAATGAATGAGTTGAACAAGTCGTGGTCCCGAGTTGTGTGTGTGATGGAGATGCCCACTAACGTGCTTTCCTCACCTACATGGGTACCTACCTATGTACCTAGGTACCTAACTAAGGTGGGAGGGGAGGCAAAATCTCGGCGAAACCTGCACCTCGGCCGGGGACCGGAGCACGACCCGCCTGCCCCCAAGACGCGGGGGCGGCCGGCTACATCCTGGTCGGAGCCGAAAGTGCACCAGATCCTTGAACCCAAGGGTTTGACCTGGACTTGTGTAGGCAACTCGCTGTGACTGCTGGGTGGTTCTAGAGGTAAATCTCCACATGGCTCGCTGGTAATTAGATGGGCATGTCATGCATAGAGCTACAATTCTCGTCTTTTGTTTCATTAGGAGCCAACAGCTCTTCCCGTGAGGGGCTTGGAAGACTTCTCCAGTGAGCTGTCCTTCCGTTCAATGCTTTCTCTAGACATCTGGGCCATGTGCAGCGGACCAGTGGCCACAAAAGAGAGACCTCTATGCTTAGGTAGGTAGAAGAAGCGCCGGGTTCCCGTACACCGATGTGCTCCGTCTTGTACGCAACCGGAAAAGTCAAATGCCACGAAAAGACTGGACCCGGTGCCTGAGCTGCAAGTTGCAGATAAAGTCATGTGGGCATCGGCTGCGCTCCTATCGATATTCTCCATCAGGCCCCGGCGGAAGCCAGCATTCCCCTTACGTGGTATGCGGCGGGGGGTCCGAGACCGGAGGCCGATGCGGACGTGCCTCGACGGAACCGGCAATTTGCCGGTCCTTTGTCCCCTACGAACGGCAAATAGCATGGCCGCAGTGACATTCACAACGAATCGACTGATATCAAAAAGTTGGTTCTTCTTTTTTTTTGTGAAGTTGTCCCTGCACAGTCGGGACCGTGGTGCAAAAACCAAGCCGAAACCCTCGGCCTCTACAGAGTTCTGATGATATAGCTAGAAGTGGGCCTCTGTGCTGTGCCTCCACGAGTCCCCAATCTGATCCCTCAGTGGCAAATTTGAAGGCATTCATCGCATAGTCAGTCTCTTGCTCATCACCGCCATCGAAATCAATCGGGGAAATATATAGACAATCTCATCACAATTGACGCATTTGTTGAAACTGCTTTTGGCCTAGCATCAACGTAGTGGTGTATTACAGTGACTGAATACCGCTTGCTTGGCCGGACGAGTATCCGCCGCCCATGGCGCTTCATGCTCGCTGCGGTTGGGGCAAGACAACCTCCAGACTCCCTAAAGCATGTCAATTTTCAAAATGACCGGTTCAGACATAGACATCGAGGATGGATTCCCCGTTCAAACCAAAGTCGTTTGCACTAACCGTAATGAGATGATCGCATGGTCAATAGCAACCATTGTCCCACTCCCAAGGGTAATGATTGCCCCACAATGTCACTCAACACCATGCAATCCGACGCGGCAAAGGAATAGTGACAAATGTGTCTTGCTTCATTGTACACACTGCATCCGTTTCTGTCATAATGATATCTATGCAAAACGCTCTCTAAATTAGACCGGCCATTCTTGGCCTGCCTTGACAGACGGAAACCCATGCTATGCCATCCATTCTCCATTCCCTTTTTTATTTTTCAATTCTTGCCGTGCCCCGATAGTATTTACAAAGATGAAAAGGTCTTCTCGAACGCCGACATCAAAATGGGAACTGCAATGTTGTCAGGATAGAACGTTAGGTCGCAGAGGCGTTCATGACTTACTGTGGGTCTCTTCGAAGATGAGCATGGGCCTGAGCCTGATGGTCTCCTTGCCGCAAGCGCCAACGTTAACTCCGAGACGCTTCATCGAGCTCGTAACGGCTGCCGCACTCTGTGTGTCGAATGCTATATAGGTTCTGCGAAATGCATCAGCCATGTATGCTATGGTCCAAGGCGTCGAGTTGTGGCTTCACTCACCCCTGGCCCTTGCCGCGCAGGTTCTGAACGTGGTCGGGGTACTTCTGGGCAAGCTTCTCCATCTCGGAGTAAAGGACCTCTCCGACGCGAGCCTGTTGAAGAGTTAGACCAAATGGACAAAGTCGAACGGGCAGAGCAGCATCCGTACAGTCTGCTCAACAAGGTTCTTGTTGCGGATCTCCTCAACCACAGCCTTGCAGACAATGACACGAGCAGCGTCACCGATCCAAGTGTTGAACTGACGGTAGGCCTTGTCGGGAACCAACATGCGGTCGCCGAAGAAGTAGCCGGCAGTCTGGGCCTTCTTGGAGAAGGTGACGATATCAGGAGGGGAGCTAAGGTTCCAGTGGGCGTGTCCCCAGAACTTTCCGGTGGCGCCGAAACCTGCCGCCAACGTTAGCACCCCTGTAGTGAGTGGCAACACCGGAGAGCAACCCACCAGTCTGGACCTCATCGACAATCATTACAACGTTGTGCTTCTTTGTGATGTCACGAAGACCCTGGAAGAAGGCCGGGGACGCGTGGTTATCACCGCCCTCGGACTGGATGGGCTCAACGATGAGTGCAGCAACGGGGCAGTGCCAGCTCTGGATCAGCTTCTCGACCTCGTCCAGGCAGCGCTTCTCCTCGGCATCGTTCTCGGCTGCGTGCTTGTCGAGGGGGTACTTCAAAGCGGGGAAGGTGGCCTGGGGCCAGTTGAAGGAGGGGATGTCGAGCTTGTGGACGGCCTTTGAGCGGGTGGTGGACAAACTGCCGAAGCCCCGGCCGTGGAAAGAGTTCTTGAAGCTGAGAATGGCAAGCTCGGGGGAGCCGGGGGTGGTGTTGTTCAGGCAAGAGCGAACTTCCTCGTCCGACCACTCGGCCTCGCCACGCTCGCGGCGGCGGTAGAGCATAAAGGCGGCCTTGTAGGCCAGCTCGTTGGCCTCGGAGCCGGACTGGGCCGTGAAGATGTGGTTCAGGCCCTCAGGGGCCACCTTCATCAAGCCGTCCTGGAGGAGGTCGTGCCAGAATGCCGAAGGGAAATTGCCGATGGCAGGTCTGTTGACAAGGGCGGAGATCATCTCGGGCGACTTGGCGGCCTCGATGAGGGTGGGGTTGTTGTAGCCAACGGGGATGGAGGCGATCTGGGAGTAGCTGCCGGGCAAGATTAGCGAGCTGCGGGTTGACGTATAGGAGGTTATGATCGGCGGACTTTGGGGAGGGGGGGGACGTACACATCGAGATACTTGTTGCCGTCGACATCCACGATGCTGGAGGCCCAATGTCAGCGTCGACCCACTGGTGGTGGGCGGTAATGCATACTAGTTCCCGGAGCTCTTGTCGTAGTCGACGACAAAGTATACGGCGCGGGCGTCGAAGAAAGTGTCAAGCTTCTTTGCGCTCGCCTTGGACATGGGTCCAGGCACCTCCGTGGTGACCGAGTGTTCAACGACGGCTGGCATTGTGGCCTTGACGCTCTTATGATCTTGGGGAACGGGAGACTTCTGCTTGCAGGTTTTTTTTATTAATTTTTTTTAGTTGGAATGGAATGTTCATCGTCAAGCGTTGGGAGCCAAAGTATTTATCGTCCGCCGTGCCCGCGAGCTCCCGTTTGCTCATCACGACCGGGAACCGGGGACGAGCCGGCCGGTTCGGGACCGGCCCCACCCGGGCCCAGGCCAACAAGAACGATTTCCATGGAATCTAAGACAATCCATGCCATCTCAGGCGACGGTGGCTCGTCGTGATCGCACACCGCATCGAGGAGGAGCTCGTGGCAGTCCCCTTTGTTTTGGGGAATTGGTTCGTAGCTTTACTCAGTGGCGACATGTTTGTCAGACACCCCGCAACGTGTCGCACTACAGAGCCCGGGCCGGTCCCACTGAACCCAAAAGTCACCCCCGCACCGGGATCAACAGGCAGTGTGTTACATCAGGAGTGTCGCCGATTCGACGCCATCATGGGACGCTCATATAAACGGCCTCCCGCATGGGTCTTTTGGGCTCGCCGCACCAGACCTTGACATAGCAGATCGCTTTCCTGCAGCCACGGTCAAATCGAGGTACACTGTTCTCATTCGCAATGGCATCAGGCGCACACCAGGTGAGTCATATCTAATACCAGCAAAGAAGTGGAGTTGAGGCCGACCCCAAAGCAGTTGAAAGATGCTTCGCTATTGAAGACATCATGCTACGTGAACGGGCAATGGGTTGGCGCGGGGTCCAGCAGAGTCTTTTCTGTTGAAAGTGAGTATGGCTGTTTGCCACCTTGAAGCGGACCGAGACTCAAATTGCCAATCAGACCCCTCTACTCTTGCCGAGGTGGGCAAATGTCCCGAGTTCGACGAGAAGGACACCGAGGCCGCCATACTCGCCGCCCAGGATGCCTTCAAATCCTACCGCAAGACGCCTGCGCGGACCAGGGCCCGGCTGCTGAGAAGGTGGTATGACCTCATGACGGAGAATGCCGAGGACTTGGCCACAATCATCGCTCTCGAAAACGGCAAGCCCATGGCCGACGCAAGGACAGAGGTTGCCTACGCCGCGTCCTTTTATGAGTGGTTCTCGGAGGAGGCCCCTAGGGTCTACGGCGACACCATCCAGGCCAGCAACCCCAGTTGCCGGCTGGTGACGCTCAAGGAGCCCATTGGCGTCTGCGGCCTCATCGCGCCCTGGAACTTCCCCGCGGCCATGATCACTCGCAAGGTCGGTCCGGCGCTGGCCGCGGGCTGCACCGTGGTTGTCAAGGCACCCGCCGAGGCCCCCCTGACGGCGCTGGCCCTGGCGGAGCTTGCGCACAGGGCGGGAATCCCCGCCGGCGTGGTGAACGTCATCACCGCCTTGGACAACACGGTGTCCGTGGGCAAGGTCTTGACCACGCACCCCATCATCAAGAAGGTGTCGTTCACGGGATCGACGGGCGTCGGGAAGCTCCTGATGAACCAGTGCTCGACGACGCTGAAGAAGCTTTCGTTCGAGCTCGGCGGGAACGCCCCCTTCATCGTCTTCGAGGACGCGGACCTCGACGCGGCCCTCAAGGGCCTGATTGCGTCAAAGTTTAGGCTCTCGGGCCAGACGTGCGTGTGCGCCAACCGCATCCTGGTCCACAGCAAAGTCTACGGCAGGTTCTCGCAGATGCTGGTGGACGCCGTCAAGAGCTTCGTCGTCGGCGACGGGTTCGGCGAGAAGACGACACACGGGCCGCTGATCCACGGGCGCGCGGTCTCAAAGGTGGACGAGCACGTAAAGGACGCGGTTTCCAAGGGAGCCCGCGTGCTCGTGGGCGGCGGGCGGCGGACCGACCTGGGCCCCAACTTTTTCGACATGACCGTCTTGGCCGATATGAAGCCCGGCATGAAGGTCTGCTCGGAAGAGACGTTCGGCCCGCTAGCGGCCCTGTTCGCCTTCGAGACGGAGGAGGAGGCCGTCGCGCTTGCGAACGACGCCGACGTCGGCCTCGCGGGGTACTTCTTCAGCAAGGACGTCTCCCGGTGCTGGCGCGTGGCGGAGGCTCTGGAGGTTGGCATGGTCGGCGTCAACATCGGTAAGTTCCTGGCCCCGGATGATGCAACGAGGAGGCCGATCAGCGCTGACACGAAAACGTGAAAAAAACCCACAGGGGCCATCAGCGACCCGGCCGCGCCTTTTGGCGGCGTCAAGCAGAGCGGGTTCGGAAGAGAGGGCAGCAAGTACGGCATTGACGAGTTCTTGGTGACCAAGATGGTCATGACCGGCATCGAATGATGATGAAAACTTGGGCTTTGGGTTTTCGCACTGGTAAAAGACGGGGGGGGGGCTTCTTTTTCTGACAAACCCACGGAGGCAATACCTGCGTTTGTGAGCATGAATAATACCCAGTAATTGAGACATGAGCAACAAGCCCAAGGAGGGTACACATTTCGTGGCCCTGGCAATCGCAGCAAGCTATCATTGACGGCATTCGCGCACCGGACAGGCGATGGCAATGATGTGAAGGCCAAAGGAGATGCTCGGTGTCCAGATCCGGCCTCAGAGATGACCGAAAACGTTTTGAGTTGCGCACCGTTGTGAGACCTTGTCCGTCTGTTCCGCGGAAAGGACCGAGCCGGCCGAGAAACAAAGTCAGTCATCGAACTGCGCCCGAAAAAAAAAGCTCAGTTCACATAGCTCGGCAGTTTGTTGTATTCTGTCTGATACGCTGTCATACAGACAGGCACCTGCCCGAATTTGCATCATGATGCAAGCAGGCGTTGCGATGGTGGTGGGTGTTGGGAACGGGGATCGAGATGAGATGATGTTATTCTCCCGCTTTTCTGCCCGACTCTAGATAACATGCGGGGCACATGTTTAATGGGGCCAAGGAAATAAGTCGAGCCGTGGCAATACGAATAGATGAGCGTCAAGCCGTCCGGTGACAATCATGCCACTCTCAACGTGTACGGGTCCATTCTGCGGCCCATCTGTCCAACCGAGCGCACCTAAACCCTCTCTACTCAATACCAGGCCCTGCGATGCTACCATGTAAAGCTTCATTTGAGGAGTTCAACGATGTTGGTGTTGGCCCCCATCCATGGCTTCATCTGATCAAAAGGTCTTTGCGCCGTTGGGTCCACCATCATGGTTGTCTTTGCTGGACTTCTCACGGAAGACAAGGCGCTCCTCCCATTGGTGGAATGTTGCCCTGCCATGCGATGCGAATGGCACGCTGCTGGGGGGCTCGACGATGCCCATTGAGATGATCCAGTGGGTTCCTCCTGGACCCTGGTCACACTGCCCTATACGGATACAAGATCGGGCATGGCACATTGTGGGGTGCACACGTCACGTCTGCACGATCGTCGTCGTGACCGCGTGTCGAACCCCGAAAAGTCGTGTAGGTACGGAGCACACCACGAATACAAGGCTAAGCGCAGGATGATCGGCAGAAGCAAAGCGCGGTTGGATCAGTGGCATGTTCTAGTCGGCTTCGATACCTAGGTATTCGTATGTACACCAGCATCGGCCAAGCGGCAACAAGCTTGTTCATGGCCGGCGGCTAATACGATGTATTACGGTGCAAAAGGCGGCCCCTCCCCCCTACAGGCGAAATTCGGTTTGCTAAACGAGGGCCTAGATGCGCCGCCTCTGATTGTTGGACCCGTTGTTCGCCAACATGTATCCGCCTTGTTGACCCGCCGCCCCTGTTCCCGAAGCAAACCGGGTCGAGATCCGACGCATGAGCCGCTGACTGACTGTCTGTTCCCACAAGACTTTCCCATGCTCGCCAGAAAGACGGTCCCCTGAGCGCCTACTAGGTAGTTTACGTAGCTATCTGACAAGGCGCCGGTTCGGTACCGCGATTTCTCCGTGCGGCCCTTGTTTGCTCCGACATGTCAATATACCCGAGGTAGTCCCTGAGATGGCGCGAGCACGCAATGATGACACCACAGAATGGACAGCCGCAGCACGAATCCAATTGAAGTGTCACGCCCGATACTCGACACGAATAAACAAAGTTGGGTTTCCAAATGCATGGAAACACCATACCATGGAATATTATAACCAACTTGTACATAGAGCTTAAATGTCTGCCCGTACGAACATCATGTGCTATTCCCGTCTGGTCTTGGGAGCTCGGGCGATTCGCCGGAAAAGCTCTAGCCGCCGTTCCATCCCAGCCGCCTAACCCGTTCGAGGCACCAGATACCCACGCCCAGACGATCCGAAACGCCAAGGAGGGAGGAGGGAGTGTGGGTGTACGAAGTACATCGTAGGTCCTTTTGACTGCCCACCCTGCCCTCGTAATTGACTTTCATATTGACAAGGAACAAGAGAAAACAAAGGTTCGTAAAGGACCCAAGGCCAAACAATAGGGCCGGTACGGATACAACGAACAGAGGTCGAATGTTCAACACCTACAGATTCAGTTGATGAATGCTATCAACCTCATCAACCTTCCTAGGCCCGCCATGTACGGATATCGGGACGCAACTATTTTACAAGGACGGAACACGGCCGAAGCTGCCGAGTACACGGCAATTACTTCCTCGCCTGATTCCTTGACCCACAGGCGCATCGCTGCTCCGGGTCTCCAGTTGGTGGGATTGTGCCGTGCTAACGCTAGGAACGCAAGATGTAAAGTGCTGGAAATGCGCCATCACGGGAAATTCCAACCCGTTTCATCGGTCCGGCATGTATGGATACCCCAGGGGACGGCGCCATCGTGGACATTGCCTGTGTGCCACGGAGACTCCCCTCCCCCCAATGTTGTTTTCCAACCGCCACGCTTCACCACCACGAGTTACTGCCGCGTACCTAGTGTAGCGTCAGTAGGTGCTCATACTGTTCTCTCACGGGACGGCACATGGGACGATGTTCTGCCATGGTGTTCCATCGCTGGCATTCACGAATCACTGCCCCCGGCAGCCTCGCATCCAGAGCGCGGCCCTACCGGCGGAGACCTCAAACTCTCTTCTCATTGACGGGAAGTCTAGACCTGTGGTGATCAAGCTCCATTGGGCAGTGATCCGCGCGATCCTGGTCTTACGGATGCCGTGGTATATGAAGGGGGTTGCCGGATGCATAGAACCCCCACGAATCAGTGGAGAGTCCCCGCCGCCACTGTATACTTTAAACAACTTGGCTGGTTGCGGATGCCGTGTCAGGGAATCCCGGGCAGCTAGCGAAGCGTGCACTCTGTAGGTATGGGCATTCTTTGGGTCCCTGCAGTCCCGGAAAGGTATGGTGGTTGCGAGATGAGGTTGTCGTTCGTCTGTCCTTTTGGAAAGGGACTTTCCATACCATGTTAGATAGGCCACGGGAGGGGGGGGGGGGGGGGGGGGGGCACGGGACGAGGCGAGCTGTGAACATGACCGGAGCCAAGAAAGGAGCATCGTTGGAAACTTATATTACCGACCGTCAGCCGCGTTGATTCTTCCTGCAGGACCCTTTCTCTCCAACGGGCATCTATCTTCTTGTCACTCTTTTATACCCGACAAAACATCCGACGGCGGTGCCTTCTGAGCCCACCACGTTTTCGTTCTCATCCGGAAAAAAGCCCACCACCACCAGCATGAAGTCTGCGATTCTCTCCATGGCCCTGGCGGCCTTGGCGCCTCTGGCTCTCGCCGCCGACGCCGTCCAAGGCTCTCCCGAGGGCTTCGCCAAGGGCACCACGGGCGGTGGCTCCGCCGCCCCCGTCTACCCCTCGACCACCGCCCAGCTCGTCTCTTACCTGACCGATTCTTCGCCTCGCGTCATCGTTCTCACCAAGACGTTCGACTTCAGAAACACCGAAGGAACCACCTCGGCAACCGGCTGCGCTCCCTGGGGCACTGGATCCGCTTGCCAGACTGCCATCAACAAGGACGACTGGTGCACCAACTACCAAGCGAGCGCCCCCAAGGTCAACGTCAAGTAAGGCTCCTTCTTGTGTTTTTGATATCCGCGCGAGCTCTCGGTCCTTGCCAGCATATGTAAGCCTGGGTATCTGTAAGCTAACGCCTTCTCTCCCACGCCTCCAGGTACGACAACGCCGGCCTCAACCCCGTCAAGGTCGGCTCCAACAAGTCCATCATCGGCCAGGGAAATAAGGGTGTCATCATCGGCAAGGGCCTCCGCATCACCGGCGGCGCCAAGAACATCATCATCCAGAACATTCACATCACCAACCTGAACCCCCAGTACGTCTGGGGTGGTGATGCCATCACTCTCGACGGCAGCGACCTCGTCTGGATCGACCACGTCACGACCTCCCTCATCGGCCGCCAGCACATTGTTCTCGGCAACGGCGCCTCCAACCGCGTCACCATCTCCAACTCCAAGATTGACGGCGCTACTTCGTGGTCTGCCACCTGCGACGGGTAAGGAACCCCCCCCCCCCCCTCTTCCTTCGCCTCGCCTTGGGCTAATCTCATTTACGTCTAGCCACCACTACTGGGGTCTTTACTTCACCGGCAGCAACGATTTGGTCACCTTCAAGGGCAACTACATCACCTCCGGATCAGGACGCAGCCCCAAGGTTGGAGGAAACAGCCTGGTTCATATGGTCAACAACTACTGGGTAAGAAGCGCATTGCTTGGTGTCGAGCGCCTAGTCGCTGACGATGATGTATTAGTACGACAACACGGGCCACGCCCTCGAGGCCGATGCCGGGGCCAAGGTCGTTGCCGAGGGCAACGTTTACCAGAACGTCAAAGCTGCGTACCAGACCGGTCTCGCTGGCAAGGTCTTCGCCTCGCCAAGTGCCAGCGCCAACACGGCCTGCAAACAGTATCTTGGCCACGACTGCCAGATCAACGCCTTCGGCTCCAGCGGCTCTCTCGACGGCAGCGACACCTCCATCCTTTCAAGCTTCTCTGGCAAGAACGTTGCCTCTGCTGGCGATGCCAACTCCGCCAAGGCTGCTGCCAACAACGCTGGCTTCGGGAAGATCTAGGTTTAGAACCGACACCTCCCCGGAGCTCTGGTGATTTGAGCCAGGGCTGAGCGGCGTAGCACCCTCGTGCCTGCCATGCGACATATTCGTGTATATATTTTACATTCGAAGTCTATATTATATAAATGCAACCCTCCAAAGGTGAGGAAATATTCGCTGCCAAGTTGATGAGTCTACACATGATATATGGTGACCGTATCAAGCCCCCGACTCTGAGTTGGACGGTGACCTTGCTTTCTGAGACATTTCACCGCTCTCAAAGTCTATCGGCATTGTTGTGTGCCTGCAGGGGTGTTCTGCAGCTTTCCTGAAGACTGCGGGCTGCGTGGAATAGTATACAAGTGACTGTTTCTTTGTTGGCCTTGACATATTAGTAGAGAGAAGTTCGAGCCCTCTTCGATTGGAAGGCAGAACCAGGCTGGTTCCTTCTCTTCACTATTTCTTCAACCTACTTAGGTAGACACCAACCCCAACCTGGACCGGCGTTATAAAGGTTGCCAGATCAGTCTCGGCTCTCTCTCTCACTTTCTCCATTCTCACACATGCGCAAAACCACCAAGTTTACCAATGTCCACCCGGCTCGAGGCCAAAAAATCATGAGTACGGATGATGTCTCGCCTTGATTGCGATATTTATACTGATGATACACAGGACGGATAAATCCGACGAAAGCAACAATATGGCAGCCCGCGATGTCCAGTCCGAGTTCCCAGTCAAAGAACTCGACTACCTCCCGCTTCACCCTTGCTGCAATTCACACACTTCACACAAGTCTCCGCCAAGGCGAGTTCCGGACAACGTCGGGATCCAGTATTGCAGCGGCGAGCGAGAGGTTTTTTTTCGAGATGGTCGAGGCCAAACTCTTCGCTCCTCAAGCCCGCGCCAAAGCCAGCCAATGTAAATCGGCCGGTTACACAGTTTCGTTCCGCTTCATGCCTCTGGCAGGACCAAACGCTTGGCCCACGCCAGCATCACCGATTTGCTTCAACATCTTTCGCCAAAGAACGAACCACCCATTGTTCTCAACACCCATCTGTTCCCATCAAAAACATGTGATTCATCTTCAGATGATGGCCTGCTCGAAACCATCTCATGTTGGAAGTCGGCAAGTCAGCATTCTTTGTCCGATCTCTTTTAGGATCATTGCTAACTTTGGATGTCCTAGGCCAAGCATTGAAGATGGATTAGAAACATCCTCCCATAATGCCTCGACATGGCTTCTGTAGATAACCTCATTGATCAATGGTTGCTTTTACTCAGCAACTATAGAACAACGAGGTTATCTACAGAAGAGAGGTCCTGCCGACGGCCCACAATCCGAAGCAATTTCCCTTTTACCGTTACAGTTCAAATCTTCAGTCCCTATACATTGGACCAAAATCTTCCACCAGGCATCCTCGGAGATGGAAACTACGCCTTATCTGTCGTCAACAATGAATGGAGACGAAAGCAAAAAGGCCGATGTGTCCGCAGTGGAAAATGCCAAGGAGAAAACATATTTTGTGGAAATCGACGAGGACGAAAGGCCTCTTCCAATGGATGAACCTCCTCGATTCTACTCCAAGGCAGAGCACCAACCGTGTGATGGCAAAGCGGATCCCTAATTGCCAATGCGCAATTACGGCTAATATCACGACAAATCGGCAATGGCTCTCGATAATGTGAAGCTGTCGATTGAGCAGTCTTCCCAGCGATACAGGGACGAGAAATTGCCTTTATTGAAGACAATGCTCGCCGAGCGCGGTTACCTTACTGCTTCAAAGCGGGTAGATCGCTTACAAGCTGTCTCAGGAAGCAAAGAAAGGGGCCGAATTCTCGACGAGATCTTGGAAATAGACGGCATCCCAGACACTAGCGACATACTTGCGACGGACCACGAGCGATCGAGGCCAATTCAGCTGCTTCCTGACGAGACCCGAATTGATAGATTGAGTCGATTGTATCTGTTCCTCGAAGAGCAGAACTGGCACAGCTCCAGATTGACCAAGACCAAACTTACTGCTACGCCCAATCAATACCTCGAGTCACAAAGCTACCCCCAGCAACAGAACAGATAGCCATCATGTCGGACCATGGGTTGCCGGAATTGACCTGCGGCACATTCGATGGGTCGATTGCTGCATCACGATGGCTCATCAGACTTCGATGGGACTACAGAAAGGCGGGACACAATACAAACAATCTACCTACCTCACAAGTATTACAAACATTAAATATGCTGTGTGAGAAGAATACAGCCACTTACATCGACAGTGTACCTCACCTAGCCTAAATCATGGATCAAGCAGCTAAAGATTTAGCTACCCTGGCTAATCTCGCAGCTGTTGAACCTGCATTGAAAGAACGATTTCCCTCTTAAATTATTGACCAAGATCTATTAACATCAGACATCAACAGCATTTAGCAAGGAAAAGATGAAGCCCTGCCGGCGTACTACAACAGAGCTATATTAACCCTACATCGTGTCGGGTGCAAGGATGCAATCAACGGAATCATAATGTCAATGCCCAAGCAGACAGTATTGAACAGTTTGATCAAGCAATTCGTCAAAGGTCTGAATGACACCAACCTGAGACGTCAATAAGTTGCATGAGTGTCTTGTAATTGGCGTGGCTTGTGGGACAGAGGGTTGTCGCGGTGACGGGGTCCTTGAGGGTGGAGTAGATGGTGTTGTAGAACGTGTTTCAACTGCAAATTGTACTTGTCGGTCTTGTTGTGAAGGGCTTGTCGGGTGAAGTCGAGAAAGTCCTGTTGGAACGTAGGTCGGCCTGTCTGGCTGTCCCGGAGGTTAAAAAGAGAGGACATCCTGTTGCCTTACGAGGCGGTGCACGATGACAGCACTGCTTCACAGCCGGTGGATTCCCGTCGCCCAAGGCCCCCAGACTTGGAGGTCCTAGACACGCAATACGACAGCTCGGGGGTTCACGAGGCTGCCGAAACTGACTATTATCTCCATCGCGACTGCTAGAAGATGTATAGCCAGCTAGCTCTTAGACTTCCATTTCTGAATTGATAACTTTCCCCCATTAGTTTGGTTCCTTTTCACCTTTACTTTCAAGCGATCTTTCTTCACGTGTTATCTCATCTGACTTTTTACCCTCTCTTCTTACCTATCATTGGTTACGCGTTATCCTATTTGCCCTTTCGTCGCGTACATTGTCCGCTCTTTCATCTTTCCTTTTTACCCATCTTTCGCCTTTGAACAAGATAACCCGTGGCAGCTTTTTTTACTCCTCACGCATCACAGAGAACAACTGTGATCTCTACTATTCATCGCCTCTGATACGAATAACAGTCACATTTCTTGACAAGTCAGGGGGTTTTCAGATCAGGTTCGAACCAAGGGATGAAGAAAGATGAGGTACCTGGCTTAATGGTCTCAACGATAGCAGGTGATGGTGAATACTACACCAGATAGGTTTCCATGATAGATGAGCGACTGACCACAATAAAAGCCGCAGGGTTGTTACTACGAGGGTCTCTAATATTCATCCATCAGTATCCTCACCTCTTTTCTTGACATCATCTTCCAGGGCGCATTTAGCGTATCGGGTATAATCCTGATATACCGGAATCCCGCAATTCTCCACGTCCGTCTGAATAGTAGAGTAAATACTAGGACCAATGGCTCGGGGCTATCTGACTATATTCCGTATTTTCCACATGATACGGAAACAGTCCAACGGACTTAGTCACTTCAGTGCACAGCATAGCATTCAGCATGTCATCAACCTGATGGCAGCTAAGGTACGTTGCCAACTTTGAAGATCGCCGGTACATAATGACAATAACACAGTCGGAAAAACACAGTATAATAAGCACCCTGCACAACACCCGACAATATCCTATCTGACCTCAGTATGCAGCTCAAACACTCCCCGATACTGCAAGGCCAATGTCCAATTACCAAGTATGACGGCATGAAGCCCGAGCTGCGGGGCTTGGGCCGTATCTGAGACCTGCAGTCAGCAGCCATGTGCAATTGACTTTTGATAGAGGATGGCGCAGATACGGAATGTCGCAATGTCTCGTGCGGGGGGCCATCGGGCATTTAAGGCTGCTGTTGGGATTCTGCTTAGTGCAGGTGTTCCTCCATCCTGCAACTCAAGTTTCCACCTTCCGTTTACTCATCATTTTCTCGAAAGGAAAGCCCTCGGATCGGAAATGGCGCCCGCAAGCATTAACGCCGCTGACCTCTTCAGCGTCAAAGGCCTCATTGCCGTCGTAACCGGCGGGGGTACTGGTACGTCATTGTCGTCAATAACATGGAAGCGCGCCTACGTATCAAGGACAGAATCCTAACCCCAAGACGAAGGTATCGGACTTATGATCGCACAAGGACTCGAGGCAAACGGTGCAACTGTGTACATCATCGGCCGCCGGAAGGAAACTCTGGAGAAAGCAGCCAGCACCGCTGTAGGTTGATGCTCTTGGAGCTACTCAGTCGTCTCACTTCTCACCTTCTTCACGAGTCCGCCGCCTAACCACCTTCTTCCCTCAGAAACATGGTAATATCCGCATCATCCAAGGTGACATCACTCAAAAGAAGGACCTTGAGCGGGCCGTTTCCCAGATCAAAGAGGCTCACGGGTACGTCAACGTTGTGGTCGCCAACTCGGGAATATCAGGCCCGGCGCTCATGGGCATGCCTCCAAACCCGACGATCGCCCAGTACCGTGACTACGTATTTGGTTGGGACCAGAAAGAGTTCACAGAGACTTTCGCCGTCAACACCACTGGTGTGTTTTTCACTGTGGCAGCGTTCCTCGAGCTCCTTGACGAGGGCAACAAGCGCGGCAACTTTAAGCAGAGGAGTCAAGTGATTGCCACGAGTAGCATCGGCGCTTATAACCGCCAACCAATGGGTTTCGCCTATGGATCGTCAAAGGCAGCCGTGATACACATGTTCAAGCAATTGTGGGAAACCAGCTCTCAATCCTTCTGATCGTACCCTTTGCTAATGCCCACGAAGGAGCACCGTATTGGTACCCTTCAACATCCGCGCGAATGTGATTGCACCGGGGTGTAAGTCAACCTTCATTTCAATATGGGTCCCTTTCAGTACACTCACTAGTCGAGAGCACCAAGGGCTCAAAACACCGTCCACACTTGCTGACTTTGCTGCACTAATAGTTTACCCGAGTGAGATGACTGAAGGGGCCATGAAGCAGCACAAAGACGGCTGGGAAAAATCAGTCATCCCGGAAGAAAGGGCTGGAGACTTGGAGGATATGGCTGGTGCGGTCCTCTTCTTGGTAAGTAGAGCGGGCGCGTACACCAATGGCAATGTGCTTGTCACGGACGGTGGAAGACTGGGTGTCGTACCATCGACCTACTAGGCTCTCGAGGTATCGAGTGCTTGTTTTCTTGCCCAAGCAAGCACACGCGGCGGGTTCTAGTCAACATTCGCCGGCTCATGCCTAGTTAATAAATGGGGGGTTGGTCGAATGCTGCTCCGCCGGTCGTATTCGTGTCATTGGCAAACTTACCCCGCCCAGGCGAGGCCCAAACAATTGGACTTTGCTTCTTTATGCGACCGGATGTCACGTAGGGATGCAACTACCACCAAGGGGCGGTGTACCGATATGTCTGCCACATTTGGATTCTTCCCCTGGGACCTGGGTGCAAATTTGTTTTTACGGGTCAGTCTTTATGAGCTGCCCCATTTTTGTTTAGCCCGTGTTGTCATATTGACGTTGGCCTTGTACCTATTCCCAGGTAGGTACGTGACAACTTTGATGGCCTATGTATCACCGCTTTTTAGTGCACAAAATATAAAATATGGAACCAATGAGCTCCGGTTGGTTCTTCATAAATCAAGGCATCATACACATCTGTATGTACACTAGCGTGGGCTATGCCGCTACCTGACATTGGGGACTGTCTGAGATGCAACATTGCATAATTCTGATCTGGAGAAAAGGCTCTATCTGGCAGCGAAAAAGCCAGCTGAAAAGGGGTTGGCGGGTAGGGTGATTGGGAATAGGCGATGAAACCGGAGAATATCTATCTGGCGGGGCCTCTTTGTCCATGCTCTTTTCCTGAAACGGCTTTCGCACACTGGACACCCGACGTCTGTTCATGAAAGCTCATAGCTCCCCAATGAACCTGTCCACCTGCCATAGTCGCTGCCGTCTCGACTCTGATATCATCACAAGCCGCTCAGATTTGATCCGCCATGTTGAGCCCTTTATCAGTAGTAGCGCTTTTGGCGCTCCCTGCGGTTCTTCTGTACATTTACTCGGCCTTGAGCTACCGTCGGTTCAAGCAATATGCCCACTTCCCTCAGCTTAAGCCTTCATTGTTGTTGGGCCACCTCAAGGTAATCAACGATTTTCATCAGAGGCGTGGCGAGAAAAATGGACAAATGGGTTGGTCAAGCCTTACGTGCCGAATCGAGATGCAAACCTCGTAGACTGACGAATGTGACACAGAATCCGCGTTTGGGGACATGATGGAGTCGATCGGGAACCCTCCAATCATGCTGTTCGACCTGCGTCCAGTCATGCGCCCAATGCTGCTAATCCGAAGTCATGAAATTGCGGAACAAGTATCGAGACAGTCAAAAATGTGGCCTTACAGCACACCAAAGTCTGACACGATGATGTATCTGACTCCACTTCTCGGCGAAAGATCAATCATAATGTCCCAGGTAATTCAAATCCATCTTTTTGAACTCTTCAAGTCTTCTCTCTGACGCCGACAACTAACCTCGTGCTCTCAGGGCTCGGAATGGAAAGACATGAGGAAGCATTTCAACCCAGGCTTTGCCCCCAGCATCTCATGGGTTTGATGCCAGTAATTCTGGAAAAGACCCAGGCATTCCTTGCGAAACTAGACACGCTTGCCCACACGGGCGACGTCTTTGAGCTCGAGACCCTGTGTACGAATCTCACGTTCGATATCATTGGTTCGTTCACACGCTACATCTATGGTTCCGGGTGCCACAGCTCATTGTTTTTCCCCAGGTGCCGTGACTATGGACGTCGACCTCGGTGCCCAGCTGTCAGAAGAGCTCCAGGGCGATTTCATCAGAAACTATAAAGAGTTTCTTCTCTCGTATAAAGAGACCTCCGGCATGTTACGTTGGTGGGATAACCCTCAAAAGAACCGTCTGCGGAAGACGCTGTCAAAAAATATCAACATCTTTCTAGAAGACCTCATCCAGCGCAAGTTTGATGACCTGAAACAGAACGGAAGCTCCTCAAGCCGCAGTATTTTGGCTCTGAGCTTGAAAGATACCGAAGTCCTGACTCGGGACATCATCGACTACACCAAGGATCAGCTCAAATCCTTCATGTTCGCAGGCCACGATACCACCAGCATTCTCCTCCAATGGGCATTTTACGAGCTTTCCCGAACTCCACGTGCAATGAGGGCTCTCAGGGCCGAGCTGGAGGGTCTCTTTGGTCTGGAATTGGGCCCCGAATCAGTCCGTGAAGCTCTGCTCTCGAGAGGCGAAGAGATCACTCGGGGGATGACGTACACTTCGGCGGTCATCAAAGAAACCCTACGTCTGTACCCCCCGCGGGCACCGCCCGTCTTTCACCTCCTGGGGCAAACTTCCGCCTCCAACTGCCCGGCGGTGCCGGCTTATGCGTCGACGGTATGGTTTTGTACAACTGCTCCACCCTGATCCAGCGGGACCCAGACGTCTACGGAAGCACCAAGGACGACTTCGTTCCCGAGCGATGGCTCGGTAATACAGATACATCCATGGCAACGAACGAAGACGAAAAGGCAGGCGTTGGAAAGGCCGGGGAGTGTGAGATCCCCGCTGCTTCGTGGAGGCCGTTTGAGAGAGGACCCAGAAACTGCATCGGACAAGAGTTGGCCAACATTGAGGCTAGGGTCATCCTAGCCAGCGTAGTCGGCAAATACGTCTTTGAGAAGGTTGGCTTGGGAGAGGCAACTAGGGATGAGAAGGGCAACCCAATCATCGACGAAAAGGGGCAATACAAGTCCAATGCGCAACTATACAACGTGAGCCTCTTCAATCCAGATAGTCCCCATCCGGACATTGCTAACTTGAAAACTAGACCCGGCAAATCACTGCGCGCCCAATCGACAGCATGAAGGTCCGCGTGCGGTTGCGGGACGTGTCCAAAGATTGAACATTTATTCATTCCACGAACCGTGCTGTGATATATATTTCCTGAGACTCAATCATCAGCATATGCATTCGGCTTCTACTTTTCAGTTAAAAAAATAAACATCTACCGTCATCTGATCAATCAGTCGAGAGACGACAATTCCAATGTGGGCGCGTTGAGCCCGGTGGTATCTAATGCTGGAGATTGATTCGCTCCAGACCAAAAAGTGTCTCCCACTGGTCCGTTACGCCGTCTAATTCCAGTGCCTCGCCGTTCATCATTACGTGGACGTATGCGCCCTCCCCCCCCCCACTAAGCGATGATGGCTAGGTCCGTCTTTACGAAATATCAAGCGTACCCGGGAGCTGGGACGATCCATACAGAGTCTTCCTCTTGAAGGGACTCTGACCCGGCCCCCATGTATCCATCTGTGATGAATAGGAGTAAAAGTGGAACCACAATTACAAGGCAGTAATTGTAACTTATATGGCTTCACGACATCTCGTTTTGGGCCTCTCCAACAGCTAGAATAACGTCGACCCTTCGGGCACGAACCTCGAGCATCCTCGACGACGCGTGGACGACTAATCTCCGCGCTAAGCCGCCAGAAAGATTGGAACGTCGGTACCCTACGACCCTTAGCCCGAGGGGCTTTTCACATCTCCAGTCAGGAACCCGGGATGGCAGCTCGGGGCTATACTGAAACGCCTCACCTTCGACGCAGTACAGAAAAAACAAGTCATCACTGTCCTTGAGGATCTGCATGGCTGCGGAGATGTACGCTGATTCAACGGTGCGGTTCCCGTAGATCGGCTGCAGGCCCGGTTTGTCAATAGCCATACCCCCTAATCCAACCAGCCGCAGCAGAGCGTGAACTTTGTCGCGTGGATCGGTGGCCTTGAAGTAGCGACAACGGACCAGCGAGCTTGTCAGTGCCTCTGCATATCTTCCCTCTCGTCGTGAGGCTTTATTCGCTCTCAGTACCGCTGGCGTATTGTGATGGCACGGTCCGGGTTACGGGTCATCAAGTCTCAAGGAGCCGAAGTGGCTTGACCATGAGCTACAGCACTGAGGAAATGGGAAAGCGCCTCGAGGTGTCTCCACGAAGTAGCATAGCTACCGCAGAGTACAACTGCATTTTTTGGCGAGAACAACTTCTTGGATGATCCATACCCTGTGGAGGTAGGTCCGACGAAACAGCCTTCTGATAGCATCCCACGAGATGGGATCGTAGAGCCAGTCGTGTGGTGTAATCCCTCCCCATCCTCTGGCCATCTTACTTTGCATAACCTGATAAGGGGTCAATTCGGTAAGTTTGGTCTGGTCTGTGGTGGGAAACAGGTTGATGAGACCAAAGGTCTGGCTTGTGTCATCGTCCTCTTCGCCTAACCAGATCAAAACCGAATCGGCCGAGCTGTAAATCGCGGCCATGAGTTTCCCCTGGCTCGACCGCTCTTCGTCGTCGGTTTGATTGATGCAGACGGCATCGATCCAGAACTTCTTGCCTGCAAATTCCGGTCCGCGTCTTATGCGCAACAGCGCCTCTTCCAAGTTGGGTGGGACGAGTATGTCCCGCCCATTGCAGGTGATGGTGGTGGGCGGCGCCGTGATCTCATTGACGGTCACTGGGCCCCAGGTGTATGGACGTTTTTGACATGTCCACTTGCCGTACCTGGGATTCCTTGTTGTGGCATTATCGAAATGATGGGTATTTGACCATGTTCCTTTCTGGCACTGATGACGTCTCTACAAAGCGGGAAACCTGGGTTTGCGATGAGGTAAACTGGAGCCTACGGAGTTGACCGCCACGAGAAACCAGGGCGAATAGAACTGCGCGCTGCTAAGCCTCAAACTTTTGGCCTTTCTAATATTTCGCGCAACGGCCCCCCCAACGAATGATGGCACGCCTAACCTTTTCTGACTGTCCTCATTACTTATTCAGCTCACACCCCCACGTATTCCAACCTCACTCTCTCTGGTTTCTATCCTCATCGACTTTCGGGTTCATGCTCCCTCAATCCATCCTCCCCGCACTACTCGTAACGACCAAAATGGCCGCACCCGCTACCGCTGTCTGCCGCTACAAGTTCACAATCCTTCCGGAGTACTTCGTGGACTACCACCAAGTCGTGGAAAGGAGCTCTAATGGGAAAGCAACGACGCAGCCTGGCCTGGGGCTCCTGGATAAGCCGTTTGGAGATGATGCCAATGAACCAGGCGCCAAGCCGTGGGAACGGTTCGCTGCCCACGTCAATAGGCTCAATGCCGAGAGCCCGGATGGCGTTGATTACAAGGTCGTATACCTTACGAGACACGGGCTAGGATATCACAATGTGCAAGAGGCCAAGGTCGGAAGAGTTGAGTGGGACGTAAGTAGCCGTCCCCTGAACTGGCTGTCCATTACTGACATCTCGCCTGCCGCAGAGACATTGGTCACGTCTCGACGGTGACGGGGTAGTTTCGTGGCTCGACGCCGAGCTTGTTGACACTGGCATCCAGCAAGCCAAAGAACTGAGTGCATTCTGGGCTGACGCCACGACGACCGAGAAGGTCCCCTTCCCGGAGTCCTTTTACACGAGCCCGCTCCGTCGGTGTCTCGAAACGAGCAGGCTCGCGTTCGGTGCCTTGGTCGAGGCCAAAGGCAAAGAGTTTCGGCCTCTCATCAAGGAGGGTCTGAGAGAGCGCATGACGGATCACACATGCGACAAGAGGAGCCCAAGGAAGTCGATTCAGAGCGCGTACCCAAAGTACATGTTCGAGCCTGGGTTCACCGAGGAGGATCAGTTGTGGAAGGCCGACCAATTCGAGACGGCGGAGGAGCATATCGCTAGAAAGCAGCAGGCTCTTGATGAGATATTCTCGACGGACAAGAACCAGTTCGTGTCCTTGACGGTTCACTCGTACGCTATTTCAGCCATTCTCGGAGTTGGGGGCAGGAAGAGTTCAAGGTCAGGGAAGGGTCATCGATTGCTTTGTTCATACGCGGAGAGAGATCGTGGGCCTCTCAAAACTAATGTTGTCACCGGAAAGCAGTCCCTGATCCTATAGCCTCACCCCCAGACACATTTTCTCAGCTATGCCGTGTACTTTGCACCTCCCTTTCTCACTCAGACAGTCTTCTTCTCCATCTGATCCTTGCCATCGGTATCCTCCTCGACCTGCATATCCTTTCGGGCCTTTATCTCGGCAGCTCGGTCGGTAAGCTGACGAAGGGTGGCTGCGTCGGCTGCGTGGTTCTCGACACGGAGAGCCTGGCGGAGGCGTCGTCTGTCGACGGCCTCCTCGCGCTCGCGCCACTCGTCCCAGGTAGGGCCGTGGGAGATCCAGTAGGTGTAAGGACCGTAGATGGAAAGCATGAGGGCCGTTATTCCAATGGCCCAGCCGCTGATGGGGTCGAGCATTGCTGGAGATTCGGCGACTGCGCGCTGATTAATCAGAGCACCACAATTCCTACGTACACATTGAATCGGGATCACAAACCGGAATGATGATTGAGTGGTTTCGACCTGGTGGATTTGCTGTGTTTAGCTGGCGGTGTTGGTGATGCCGTCAATCTGTCGATGTTTTTTATCTTTAGAGCGCAAAGCCAAGGCACGCGAGAAAAAAACATTCGGGACGTTGGGAAAAGAGCTAGAAGATTCTCAATGGAGATCACGGGTAAGCTTTGTCTGTTCTTTGGTTGAGCCGTAATAGTCAAGGCGGACCACGGCTCTGTGAACCAGTGGCCGCGGAAACTAACCAAACGGGAGGCTTTTTGGTCCGGTGAGGCACACCCTTCCGGATAGAATAGCTCGGCCACCCGGACCAAAGACCCACGAATTCCGGCCGCTCTCGGCATGACTTGTGGCCTTGTGATCTCAAGCAGCCAAGTCTCTACGCACGTGAAACTTGTCTTGGCTGGTTGATTATTTGACATTTTCCCATGATTGTTTGACTGATGCAACGTTTTCGTGTTTTTGAAGCGATTCTACAGAGGTCTAATGTATAATGTTCGACCATGTATAGTAAGACCCCATGGTGTGTCATATGTGACAGTTGGTAGCACAACCGAGGGAACAGGATGACACGATGTGGCCACGGCCTTCCATGGAAACTCGATCGGTCCAGACACCATTTGGCATACAGGCCCCCCGTGTGCAACATGTGATAGCTGGACATAACAGAGGTCAACTACAGCAGGCCTAACGCTCGTAACTTGCTGCAGGGGTCACAGGCACGGTGCTGGCCTGATCCATGTACGACGGCATCGGTATTGGCATTGGCATTCGCATTTACATTGGATTTGTCTGTCTGCCCTTGGCGGAGGTCTTTGACGTGTGTGCCGAGTTGAACAACGAACGGACTGATTGATTGATGGTGGTGACGGCGCGGCGCTTCACTTTGGTGGAAGCGGGGGGAGCGGAGCGGATTCATTGAAGCGCAGCGGTCGCTAAAAAGTCGCCGCCGTGGGACCCAGGTATCTAGGTGCCCAGATACGATACATTGCTAAGGTATCTTGCTACATTACCTAGGTAGGTAGTGTAGGGTCTCAGTCTCTCGTCGGCACGTGATCGCATCTGACAGATCATGACCATATGGGCCTCCGGGAATAATACACTCAACAATTTTGCCTTGCTCTAGTCATTTTCATCTGCGCCGAATTGTCAGGAATGGGCTGGCATCAACGTGAAGAGTTCGGCAATAGGGCCACTTAGCTGGTCAACTGTTGGGTATATGGGTGTGACGGCATTCGAAGCTGAAGAAACAACTATCGTGGGCCTGAATAGGGGCTTTTGATTCCGCATCCAGATGACTCACACCAGGGCTTCGCCGGTTAATGACGCGAATAGGAAGTTGCGTATGACATGGGTATTTTCCGGTTTTAATTTGCAGCGTCTCCATCTCGCCTCTAGCCTTCAACTTCGTCTTAAATTTTATTCTTCATCCTTGCATTCGAGCTTCAAACTTCATTATTCTAAATCGTCTTCAACCTCGTCCTAAACTTTACTCTTCGACCTCACTTTTACGCTTGAAACTTCAATTCGTTGACATCGCCTTTGAATTTTCAATCCTACAACAGCAACAACGCTCAATTCCCCTCCTTTAACTTTAAACTTGGACCTCAATAAATCTTTACCCTCTAGAAACTCTCTATATAAACACTTTACCTTTGAATAAACACCTGCAAAGGCTACTCCTGAGCTACTTCCTCCTCCTCCTCCTCCTCATTACAGTAGCCCTCATGAGCATCATATTGCTTGCATTTCTAAAGACAGCTTAGTATTGCATCACTATTAGTTTAAGATATGACCTACTTGTTTAAACGTTGAGGTCAGGTGAGCCACATAAAGTTTACACTCATCACCACTGTTTGTGGAGATTACCAAGCCCATGACTTTACGACAGGACTTTCCTGTGGAAGGGTTATCAGCCTCGCCATCTTTTGAACACCTAGCTGTTGTTAGTAACAGTTATATGCAATACACATAATGGAATGTTTATACCAGCATGAATAATATTTAGTGCCTGCAGATACAGAAAGTGCAAATGTAAGGAGGAGATAGAACTTCATATTTAAGGTGAGTAGAAAGTTTTTGCTAAAATAGATGTTAGCTGTATATGTTAGGACCTAAAGAGGTGTTTGTTCTGTAGTAGGTTAGGAGGACGCCTTCCTTTTATAAACCTAAGTTAAGTATTTTTATCTTATAATTAATTAAAGGCTATGAATTAAAAAGTTAGTTTAGGTAGTAAGAAGGTACATTTTTATGTATGAGAAGTTCTAACAAATGAGTTAATATAATGCTTTTGTATCATTATGCAACAGAGGCACTGACAGTGATACCTCTATCAATGGGTAAGCTGTCAGTTATCCGTGAGAGGCAAACCCACTGGGTCAAAAGATCCGTCAGTGCTTGCAATCCTGCAAGCCCTGCTTGCAACACTGCTTATATGCCCTGTCACCTCTAGCCCATGGCCGAGTAGGGGAGTTGCTCTATTACATTGTTTATCGCTTGTTTTGCTGCTTCCTTTTTCTTGCGCTGCTCTGCTTACGTTTGCTGCTTTTCGCGTCTCTTCACGTCGTTGTTGTTCTCCTTGACCAACAGCTCCCACAGCCCTGTCAGGTCCAGAACGACTACCAGTAGGGCTGTTTTCTTTACGTAAACTGCCGCAATAAAGTTTTTAAGGAAATTAACTGGGCTATAAAGTAACTTTAATACTAGTATAAAAATCAAGCTAAAGAAGAAACTAATTAAACCCACTATAATAACCCCTTCACTCAATAAGACCACTACATCCTTACGACGATGTTACGACCCATAAACAAGGATAACAGCTGGACGACCCGCCCAGGCGTCAGGCGGTTAGGACAGGGCATATGTACTGCAGGATCACGGGAACAACAGGGACCCACTCAGGAGCAGAAGAACCATGTTACCAATCACGTGACAATAAGATAAGAACAATTAAGCACAGTAGGAATGTCAGGGGCGTATATAGTACAGAGTTATTAAATAGCAAGGACTAAAATATAGCCATTGTGTTAGTGCACTAATAGATAGTGAATATATACTATAGAATAGACTATGTTATAGTAAGCAATAGACCTACTATTAGGCTATAAAGTAACTAATTAAAAGGCTATATAATAGATATAAATAGGAGGTAAAAATATACCTTAGTCTAGAGATAAAGATAAATAAAATAAGTAATATATAGAAGGGGATAATTATATATATTACAAAGGGGATCTTATATAGGGGGTAATTTATTAGGTTAAAAGTAGCTTAATTCTCTCCTAAGGGTTTTAAAGTAAGGCGTTTCTAAATACTACTTTATACCTTAATTTAAATATAACCTTATTCTAAAAAGCGGTGTTATATAGTAATATTAAGGTTACTTTATAAGTATCCTTTATAATATACCCCCTAGGTAATACTATAGTTACTACTATAGTACTTATATTTTATTTAAGAAAAAATATAAGAAAATCTAGTATAAATAAGCTAATTATTATATAAGGTTAGTTTATTTTAACTAAGTATTTATAATTAATAAATAAAATTAAATAGTTTATATATAAGTTTATAGTTATATAAAGCTTTTTATAGTTAAAGTTATCTTTAGTATAGCTATATATTATTAGTTTTTTTTTATTAATAACTTAACTTAATTATAAGTTTATTAAATTACTGTAGATTTTTTAGTTAATTATAAGGCTTTAAAGTAGTATTAATTTCTTTTTTTAATTATAAATACCTTAAAAAATAATTACTTTTAAAAAGAGTTATATATATACTATAGCTACCTTTAGGTGTTATAACCTACTAACTCTCCTAGGGCCTTATATACCTATACTACTAATACTTACCCCCTAGGGCTACACCTACCCCTTAAAGTAGGTACTTTTACCTCTTTATTATAGTTAGATATCTAATAGTAGGGTTTTTACTAAAAGTATAGCTAAGGTCTAATACTTAGTAATAGTAAACTAGTATAAGTATTAGAAGATTACTTAGTAATTAGTTAAATAGTTAAAGGTTATTTAGGTAGCTTATATAGCTAAATTATTAAATAAACTCTAAGGTAGATATCTAAAAGGTATTATAAGAAGTATTATAAGTTAATTACTAAAAAGCTATAAAAGTCTATCCTAGAGTATATCTTAGTCTATCCTATATATAAGTCTAGTTATACTACCTTTACTTAGATATATTAAATATATTATATATCTTACTTATCTATAAATATATTAGATATATTAACTATTTAACTTATTTACCCTTATTAAGTTTCTTATTTTATTATTATATAACTTATACTATAGTTTTTTTATTCTAAAGGAGTTATCCTTCTATATTATCTTATTAGTCTTTTTATTCCTTATAAGATACTATATTACCTACGCCTCTAGGCCTCTAGTAGGGCTAGTATTACTTATAACTTATTAGGTTATAATATTAGGTCTCCCCTCTAAAGGTTTTACCTTTAAGACCTATAAGTAGGTTATATCTCCTAGGTTAAGGAGTTATTAATTATACTTCTTTATTTATTTATAATATTAATATTATATTAGGTTATATAAATAAATAAAAGGCTATTAAGTTACCTAAAAATCTTCTATCTTAAAAAACTTTTAAAAAGAATTCTTTATTTTTTACTATCCTTTAGAACCCTATTATAATAGTAGTTTATTCTTTATATAAAGTAAAAGGCTATTCTTCTTATAAAGTTTTACCTATAGATTCTTTATATTATACTAAGTATATTTACTAAGAGGTTTTATACTATAATATTTAGGGTTTTTCTATATAGTAACTTTATAAAATTAGTCTTTAGTATTAAAAGATAAAAAAGGCTTTAGAGTAGGTAGAAGAGAAGCGTTATATAATAGATATAAAAGTTAAATATCTTTATAAGTAAAAGAAAATATAGTTTAAAAAAATAATATATATAGTATAATATAATATAAATAATATTAAGGAGTTAGAGTAAGTAGAGTAAAAAGAGGTAGAGATAGAATAATGTTAATTAGAAGAGGCCTAGCTATCCTTTACTAGTTTTAATTATCTTCTTATAGATTTTATTAGGGAGTAAAATATAGTTTATTTTAATATTACTTTATTACTCTTAATATTAGCTAACTTTATTTTTTTAGGGTTAACTATAGTATCTAAGAGTTATAAAAGTCCTAGAGTAACTACTAAAAATATTAAAGGTTTTTAATTAGTTTCTATAAGTTATTTTTATATTTATAGTTTTTTTACTTAATAAGGTATTTTTCTTAACTATTTTTAATTTAGTAATTAATAATTCTTTTAACTTTATATTTTAGTTTATTTAGTTAAATAATAATATAGTTATTTATATTTAATCTATATAGTATTAGTTTTAGTAGTATAATATAAAAGACTAAGTATATTCTTATTATATTTAGTAAGTTAAGTTCTAAATTAATATCTAAGAGTTTTCTAAAAACTTTAAAAGGTCTAAGTTTTTTATAATCTAATTTATTACTTAGTTATTTTATCTTAATAGTTTATTATAGTAGGTATATACTATCTCCCTCTTTAAAGGTTAATCCTCTAATCCTTAAGGTGTTAGTATACTTTATTATATATTATCTAATAAATTCTAGGTTCTATATAACCTATATCTAAATTTCTTATAGTTTATTATAGTTTATTATAGCTTTTAAAGCTTATAATCTTTATTAAAGTTCTCTATATACTATTAAGTTAAGTTTATAGTTAAGATAGAAAAGTAAGTTAAAAATACTTTCTCTTATAGTGCTATTATATATAAATTAAGCTAAAAGTAGTAGTTATACTTAATTATCTTAATTATAGTTAATATAGTAGTATAGATACTATTTAAGTATTTAGTTAATTTATTTTATTTATTTATTAGTCTATAAATAAAAAGAGGTTAATAGTTTATAGTTTATACTAAGTTATAAAATTAAAGATTTTTAAAACTTTAAAGTAAATAGTTTATCTTTATCTAATATAATTTCTTAAGGTATTTTATAATTACTAATAATATACTTAAAGAAAGTATATATAAGGTCTTTTACTATACTTAATTTTAAATAAGGGATAAAGTAGGTATACTTTATAAGTTAGTTTACTATAATAAAAATACTATTATAGTATATTTTTATAAGTAGTTCTTTTAACTTTAGTAACTTAATAATAAAGTTTAAAGAGATTAAGTACTATGCTTCTAGTAGTACTAGTAATAGTTAAATAAGTCTATATAGCTTATATAGACTATTTTTAGATTTCTTATATATATTATAGTTCTTAATTACTTTAGCTACTTTTTATTATATAACTTATATATTATAATATTATTATATTTATTTATATATCTTTATAACTCCTTAGTGTTTATATACTTTAGCTTTATATATCTTATATATTTAGTTAGCTATTATTCTTTTAGTTATACTAGTATTAATATATATACTAATTATAATAAGTTTTTAAGCTAGTATAATATTACTATTATTATCTTTTTTAAAGATAACCTTTATTTTCTCTAGGACTTTAACTTTATAGTTTAGTCTTTTACTAAGAGTATTAGTTTTTTTATTTTCTATTCTTTTATAATATATAATTTTAAAGTTATATTTTAATAAGAATTCTAACTATTAGATTTATTATTTATTAAGAACCTTAGATATTATAAAGTAAGTAAGGTTCTTATAATCTAAGTAAATAATAACTTAGTGTTTTATTCTTAATAAATATAGTCTCTATTCTTAAAATATATAGATAATTACTATAAGTTCTTTATTATAAATCTAATAGTTTAGTTTAGGTCCTATAAATACTTTTAAAAAAATATATAGGGGTATAATTTTCTTTACTTATCTTATTATTTTAGTTATCCTCCTATAGTAAAGTTTAAGGTATTAACTTTAACTTTAAACTATTTATTTAGATCTAAGATTATAAGGACTAGTTTTATTATAATAAGTTTCTTAAGTTTATTAAATAACTATTAGTATTTTTTTATTTATTTAAACTTAGTGTTTTTCTAGGTAAGTTATTATATTAGTTAAGTAATATTACTAAATCCTTTAATAAACTTTTAATAAAAGTTTATATATCTATTAAATAACTAAATATCCTTAATATTCTATAGTATTAGTTATTCTTTAACTATAGCTATCTTCTTATCTTATATTTAGATTTCTCTAGGTATAATAGTATATCTAAGGTAGTCTACTTTCTAGGTATAGAATTTACTTTTTTTTATTTAACTAAGAGTTTTACTTCTTAGAGTTTATTAAGTACCTAGTATATATATTCCTTATATTCTTTAAGGTTCCTTAAAAAGATAAAGATATTATTTAGGTAGTAGATAATAAAGATATCTAACTTCTTATATAGAATATAATTAATTATTATCTAAAATATAGTAGGTATATTAGTAAGTCTAAATAGTATAATAAGAGTCTTAAATAGTCTTTATTATATATAAAAAGCTATCTTTTTTTTTTTTTTAATATAAATAAGGTTATAGGCTCCTTTAAGATTAAATACTATAAACTATTTAGCTTTATATAGGAGGTTTTATAGTTTAGTAATAAGTAGTAATAAGTAGTAATTCTTTTTAGTAATATTATTAAGTTTTTAGTAGTTAATATATAATTATAGTTCTCTATTTTTCTTAGGAATAAATAGGATTAAATATCTTACTAGTAACTTAGATAGTCTAATATATTCTTTTACTAGGTTTTTATTTAGCTATTTATTAAGTGCTTCCCTTTTTATAGGGTTAAGTAAGTAGATTAGTTTAAACTTAGGTATTTTTCTTTTAAGTAATTAGATTTTATAGTCTTATAGACTATATTCTAGTAAGCTTATTTTAAGTTCTTTAGTAAATAGCTTTATATATTATTAGTATTTAAGGGGTACTATATTAAAATAGTCCTCTATTAAATCCTTAGTATTAACTTTCTTTTATATTATATTTCTATTATTTATATAGCTTTTTCCTTATATTATATTTCTAATAGTTACTATAGATATAAGTTACTAGTCTCTTATAGGCTTAATCTTTTTAATAAATATAATATATCTTCTTAGTTACTTAGATTTACTTAGGGGTTATAGTATATAATACTACCTTATAGTTAAATTTTTTTACTAAAGTTAGCTAGTTCTCTAGTCTATATTAAAGTTATTCTTTTATAACTATAGAATACTAAGAATAATATTTATCCCTCTTATAGTAGTTATATTAAAGATTAGTTATTTATAATAATCTTAGATATCTATAAAAAGTTATATAGTCTCTCTATTAATAAATCCTCTATTATATATAACTATTTTTCTTTTTATTATCTATAGGTTATATAGTTTATCTTTAAATTTTTACTAAATTCTTTACTAATTTACTAACTTTAGTAATATTAGGTTTACTTATATACTACTATTAACTATAACCTTAGTAGGCTATCCTTTAATCTTAATATTAAGGAGTAGATATTTATAGTTTAGTTTTACTATAGTATATAAGGATCTTATTTTAGTTATTCTTAAGCTTATTACTATCTATAGTCCCTTTATAGTTAGCGTTATTTATTTTTTATCTTAAGTAGGGAAGGTCTAGCCTTCTTAATCTATTTTTATTATATCTTTACTTTTTCTATATAGTAGTATTTATATTTATTATAAAGGTAGTTTAACTAGTATTATATTATACTATTAAGATATCTTAGGGGTTACTTTAGGCTAAGAATAAAAATAATTTTATTATATTAATACTCCTATACTTCCTAAGTATATAGGTTATTAGCCTTATAAACCTATTTAATAGCTTATCTTACTATAAGTTATCTTAAAAAAAATTTATATTCTTTTTTACTAAAGCTATAGAATTTATAGTTATTATAAATATAGTTAGCCTAGAATAGTTAGTAGTAAAGGGTATTCTAAGGGTTAAGTAGTTCTTTATCTCTAAATATAGGTTTCTCCTTAGTTAAGATATTTAGCTTATTATTAATATTTAAGTTTATTATCCTATAGAAGCTAAGGCTTTAGTTATTAGTATTTTATTATATTTTAAGTTATACTTCTTTTTATTCCTTAATACCTAAAAGGTTATTACTAAAGTCTATATAGGTTTACTTTACTAGTAGTTTATTAGAGTTATAATCTTTATTTAACTAGCTATTAAGGGTAGGTAGTATTTATATCTATTATTAAATATACTAAGTTTATAACTTAGTCTATCTAATAGTAATAGAAGGTAATTATACTAGTTACTTTATAGTTTATTATTTAATTTTACTTAGTATAGTAAACTTATCTAGGGACTCTCTTAATTTTAATAGTTTAGTATTTTATAGTATTTATTTATATATAGTAAGTTATAGTAGTAGAAATCTTATTTTCTTTACTTATCTTTTTCTTACTATAACTATCTTTATTAGTATACTTTTTTCTTAGAAGACTACCTTTAATTTAAGTAGTTTTTTTTAATTACTTTATATATAGATTTATTAATTAAATTATTTTATTAGGGTTTATAGAGTAGTAGTTTACTAAGGTTTATTAAGTTACTTTTTTCCCTTATAGTAAGCTTTATTAAGAATCTTAATATATTATTAGTTATATTTTTCTAGGGTAATAAGTCTAAATATTAGTTCCTTATTACTAGTTACTTTATTATAGAAGTATTTAAGGATTATTACTTAATTATAGTAGTATTTTATATTAATAGGTATAAGTAATTATAGTACTAGTAAATTATTTTTAATAAGGGTTTTATTTTTAATCTTATTATTAATCTCCTTAGTAACTATCTTTTATTACTATTAAGTTATAGTAATAGTCTTAGTTTTTAGTACCTTAGGGTACTATTCTATTTACTTTTTATTATCCCTATAGACTAAGTAGTTATCTTTATAATATATAGTCTATAATATCTAGTTATATAATATCTCTTTAGTAGCTATATTTACTTTTTTAGTGTTTTCTAGTAAAGGCTTATTATATAGTCTCTTTAGTTATCTATAGTTACTTATATAGTATCCTATTTTTTTATAATTATAATATTATATATTCTTAATATTATATAGTAGTCTATTACCTTATTACTTAGCTACACTAATATCTATAAGTCTAGTATAGTATCCCTATAAAGTACTTAGTTATAGATTACTCTAGGGTTTCTATAGTTTTTTATTTTACTAATTTAGGGGTTTTAGTCTTTAAGTATACTTTTTACTAGTATTAGTATTTAGTCTTTATATTTTACCTTTTTTTCTTTATTATTTATATAGATATATATTAATCTTAATAGTAAGTTTAATATATAAAAGAAAATCTTCTAGTATATTTATAATTTTTATAAGTTTATCCTTAATATTTTCCTTTAATCTTAAGTAGAATATAAAAATTAAGGAGTTATTAGTTATATTAAGTTTAATAGTAAGTTATTTAAACTTAGTAGTATAGTAAAATATAGCCTTAGTCTATTATAAGTTAGCTAAGTCTTATTTAGCTTATTATTTCTTATTAGGGTCTTAGAATAGTAACTTTAGGGTATATTTAAACCCTATTATACTTCTAAAGATTAACTAAGTTTTATAGGAGTAATTTTAGAGTTTACTATTATTTTTTAGGAATTCTTCTTAGAATAGTTTAAATTAAAAGAATACTTTACTATATAGAAAAGTTCTTATATAAATTACTTATTTAGTTTTATTATAAAAGTTAGTAGTATAAAAGGTCTAATAAGTATATACTTAGATTAAGAATCCTTTTAGTTATCTATTAGTACTATTATAAGTCTTAGGGGAATTAAGCTTAAGTTTATTTTATCTTTTAATAGGGGTTAAGATAATATTAGTAATAGCTTAAAGGGTTTTAACTTTTTATCCTAAGGATATAGCTTCTTAATTTTTAGCTTTTAACTTAGCTAGGGTTTTATTAATAATAGCTTATATCTATATTATATTATTATTATTTTTTTTAGTATATTATTATATAGTAGCTATCTATTCTTTATTTTTTTTAACCTTAGTTATAATATAGTAGAGTTTTTAATAGGCTTCTATAGTAAAGGTAATATCTTTATTATTATTAGGTTTAATATTAGGTAAAGTATAGTTACCTATAGTAACGTTATTAGCTATAGTAAGTTCTTAAGCTAGATTCTAGCTATTATATAAAATAGAAGTCTTACTAATAGAGGCTAGTAAGGGGGTATTTATAGTAAATATCTTATTAAAATACTATTAGGTAAGTATTAAAGGTTAACTTACTTAATAAAAGTAATTAAAGTATTATAGTTAGATATCTAATAGTAGGGTTTTTATTAGAAATATAGCTAAGGTTTAATACTTAGTAATAGTAAACTAGTATAGGTATTAGGGGATTACTTAGTAATTAGTTAAATAGTTAAAGGTTATTTAGGTAGCTTATATAGCTAAATTATTAAATAAACTCTAAGGTAGATATCTAAAAGGTATTATAAGAAGTATTATAAGTTAATTACTAAAGAGCTATAGAAGTCTATCTTAGAGTATATCTTAGTTTATCTTATATATAAGTCTAGTTATACTACTTTTACTTAGATATATTAAATATATTATATATTTTACCTATCTATAGATATATTAGATATATTAACTATTTAACTTATCTACCCTTATTAAGTTTTTTATCTTATTATTATATAACTTATACTATAGTTTTTTTATTCTAGAGGAGTTATCTTTCTATGTTATCTTATTAGTCTTCCTATTCCCTATAAGATACTATACTATCTACGCCTCTAGGCCTCTAGTAGGGCTAGTGTTACCTATAACTTATTAGGTTATAATACTCTTATAAAGAAGGATAAAGTAAAGGATCCTTTAACTTAGTCCCTAAGGGATTAGTCTCCCCTTAAGGATAGGGCTTATATATTACGTTTTCTCTTTAGTATTATAATTTATAACTAACTTTATTTTTAACTCCCCTTAAGTAACTAAAGCTAACTAGTAAATAGTTTTTTTCCCCTTTTTTTACTTATATATTATTTTTATATTTTAGTTTATAGATTAATTATTAACTTATTATATAAATAATAGTATTTTAAAAAGTATTATCTAATAGATTAAGAGTATACTAGAGGTAAAAAAAAGAGAGAGAGATATTAATAACACTCCTTTAGTATTACTTAGTAAGTTACTTTTAAATTATTTTTTATATTCTTTTATATTAACTTATTATTTTATAAAAGATAAATTAAAATAAGTAACTTTACTTTTTTTTTAATAATTTTACCTTTAAAGCTAGGCTTCCTTTTTTTCCTAAGTAATATAGCCCTCCTAGTAGTTATTCTAGATTTAATAAGGTAAATAGACTATAAAAGCTACTAACCTAAAAGGGTAATAGTAATATAAAGAAATATAGTAAAAAAGTAAAGTTAAATAAGTAAAGTAATAAATAATAAGGTAAATAAGTAGGTAATAAATAAATAATATAAGTAATAGTAAAACATAGGTATAATAGGGTTATTTCTAGAGAACTTAGCCCTTAAGTAAAGATACCTAAGGGTACTATATATATACTCCTCTAGGAGGTAGATCTCTTAGTAGGTATCTATAGTATTATTTATCTATACTTATAATATAACCTCCTTTATATAAAATTTTATTCTCTTATATTCTTTAGTATATATATAACCTTTACTTTATAAAAAAAAACCCTTTTACTATATTATTTTTTATAAAATAATATATACTATATTACTAAAGATAATATATATTTAGCTAGTTATAGTAGTTAGGGTTTAACTATAGTAGGGTATAAAAGGGTTAGTAGTTTTAAGGTACTTTACTAGAGGGTTAATAGTATTAGTAGGGGTAGTATATTTATTAGTCTAAGCCTTAGTTAGCTTATAAACCTACTTATAGAAGGCGTAGACTTTATTAATAAGCTACTAGTATTTATTAGCCTTAAACTTAGTAATAACCTCCTTAGTAGTCTTTCTCTTATAAAGGGTATTAATATTAACCTTATAATAGTATAAATTAGCTTTAAGAGCTATAATTTAATTACTAGTAGTAATTATCTATTTATTATAGATAGTAAAATTCTCCTTTAGTTAGCTAACCTTAAGCTTAAGTTTACTAACCTTAACTATAGTATAACTAATAAAGTTATTATTACTTTAATAAACGCCTTATTCTCTTAAATAATCTAGTATCTTTAATTAGCTATAGCCTTTATATTTAAAATATAATTATTAAGCTAAATAATTTAATATACCTATATAATAAGTTACTTACTAGGATAAGTTACCTACTTCCTTATTATACCTTAAAGACACTTTTTTATCTATTTATTAAAAAGTAGAATCTTAACTAAAAAAGACCTAGTTTTCTTTATTATATAACAATAAGAGTTAAATACTAAGAAATAATACTATAGAAATTATTATTCTACTTTAACCCTTATATAGCTTATCTAAGCCTTACAATAAGGTAGAAGCCTTATAGATAAGGGTTATAATAAGAAGGTAATTTCTATAGTATTATTTACTAGAATCTAACTCTTATTGTTACTTATAGTTTAAAACTAAATCTTTTTTAAGATTATTTTTAATTTATAATAAATAGATATAAAAGTAGCCTTTAAGATATAATAAGGAAGTAGGTAACTTATCTTAGTAGGTAACTCGTTATACGTATACGTTAGTAGTATTAAGTATATAGTAGGTTAGTATACTTTATCTTTAGGATAAAGATAAAATTAAGGTACTAAATCTTAAGTAGTATACTAGTAATAGTACTATTAATATAACCCTCTAGATAGAGGTAGATACTTTTAATAAAGGTAGTATAAAAGAGAAAAAAGTAAAAATATATATTATTCTTTATAAAGACACTATAGATATTATAAATAAATATAATAATCTCTTAATAGAAGTTTATATTTAAAGAAAGTAAAGTATATATAGTAACCTTAGTATAAGTCTTATAAAACTTTTTAATTTAAAAGTAAGTTTTATAGTATAACTTATAATTAATAAAGTCTATAAAGTCTTTCTTTAGTTAATATAGAGCTATCTCTTATATTAGAATACCCCTTAGGGCCTTAGGGGTAGTAGCTTTACTCTTAGAGGGTATAGGCTTTAGTTTCTCCTCTTTACTATTATTTTTATTTTTATTATTACTAAGGTTAAAGTAGCTAAAGATAGGGAAGGGTAGCTTACTAGTACTATACTTAGTGTATTATTTATTAATAAACTTATTAAACTTAATATACTTTTTACCCTTTTTATTAGCCTTATACTAAAGCTTATATAGAGTAATCTTCTTATTATTAATTTTAATAGCCTTATAGTATTTAATATAGTTATTTTTATTACCTTTAAACTTTAATAGGGGTTTAGTAATATTATTATTATTAATATTAGGCTAATCCTTCTTATTAATCTATTTAGTAATTATATTATTACCTTACTTATAAAGCTATTACTTAGTATACTTAATAATCTTTATAATAGTAGCTTTATCTTAGCTAGGAGGGTTAATAAGTGTAAAGCCTTAGGCCTAACCTCCCTACTACTAAATAGCTTTATTATTAAAGTCTATAATAACATAAAGATACTCCTTATTAGTGTTTATTATATTAATATACTAGTTAAAATTATAGTTATTAAAGTCCTTAATACTATTATTAAGAAGGTTATCTTAAAAGTTAAATATACTTTAATTATAAGAGAATCTAGGTAGGTTTCTTAAGTTTTTAATAATAAAGTTAATATATAGATACTACTAATACTAAAAGGAGATAGGTATTAAGAAAAAAAAAGAAGTATTTAATATTTATAAATATAATAACTATATAAGTTACTATATAACTATTATAGTTAGTAAAAATAAAGGGAAAAAGGATAGTTATATAATATAAAAAGAAAAAAGTTATATTATTATAGGTAAAGAAAAGGGTTATATTATAATATAAAGAAAAATAGGTAAATAAGTTATAGGTAAAAGTAAAAAAAAAAAGTAAAAATATTTAAGTATAATATACCCTTTTATAATAAAATAACCTCCTCTATAAGAATAAATACCTTATAATAAATATACTATAGTTAAATAAAAAAAATAAAAAAAAGTATTTACTATATAAGGTATTATTAAAAAGCCTATAAGTTACTATTTTTAGAAGACTAATATTTATACCTTAGTTTTATATAATAACTTAGTAAACTTATATTATAGTACTACTATACCCTTCTAGTATTTCTTTATATATACTAAGGTCTAGTTAATAAGGCTTTTAGTATTATAGTCTTTTACTATTTAACTAGTATATAGCTTAAAGTACTTATATAGTTCCTAAGTATTTAAAGCTAGTAAATATCTCTTTTACTTAATAAAGTACTTAACTAAAGGTTACTTCTTTCTCTAGGTAATTTATTAATCTATAAGTCTTTTAACCTTATACTTAACTATACTATTAACCTTAATAAGCTTTAGGGGTATTTCTTTATAGTTAAAAAGATCCTTTCTTTATATAGTCTTCTATAACTAGGTAGTAAATATAACTAAATATACTCTTTAGCTCTATAGTAAATTAATCTTATATACCCCTATACTAACTACTCTCTTAATAAAAAAAGGTCTAGTATATTATAGTAACTATTTCTTCTTAGGTTTACTAAGTAAAAAGTAGCCTTTACTTAGCTAAAGGTAGACTTTATCTCCTATAAAGAATTTTATATTATAATACTTAGCGTTATATTACTATTTCTATATAACGCCTACTATATCTATAAAAGCTAGTATTTTAGCTTAGTATATCTATTAAAGGATATCTAGTAATTCTATAGGTATATTATTAGTACTAATATACTTTAATACTATCTATAAGTAAAAGCTAAGTACTACTTTATTTAAAGATTAGCTAATAATAACTACTAGTAAGTTATTAAAAGAATATTATAATAATTATATTATATTTATCTATAGTATCTTAGGGTTTATATATATATAAAAATAAATAGTAATCTTAACTATTTAATTAATTTATTTACTTTAACTATTAGTCTAAGGGTAATATATAGTTAAGATAAATAACTTTACCTTAAGGGTATTAATAATTACTCCCTAGATATTAAAAATAAACTTTAGGTCTTAGTTACTAATAATCTCCTTTAGTAGACCCTAGTTATATATTATAAGGGTCTATAGTAATACTTAAGCTTAGTAATAAGCCTTATATATAGTATAGCTAGGTAGTAGTAAGACTTTTATACTAAACTTATATATTATAGTATAGAGGTAATTAAGTATAGAGAAATTAGGTAATACTTAAAAGCTATTACTATTACTAACTTTAAGTATATTAGTAATAAAGTCTATAGAGATTATATAAAATAAGATCCTTAGTATTATAATAGGTTATAGAGATCTAACTACCTTTTATTTATTTATTTAGTTTTTATAGTATACTAAGTAATAAGTAATATACTAGTAAACTAACCCTTTCTTCTTATAAATATATATACTATATAGCTTTATTAGTATTTAGTTAACCTTAAAGTAAAACTTTAAGTTATAAGTAAACTTAAAGACCTTTTTATATACTAATTAAAGTAAATAAAGTTAGTAGGTACTATTAAAGTTAATATAATATAGGAGTTTATAATTATTAATTTCTTATAAGAGAATTAGTTTATAGGGTTATTAGTCTTTTTAATATAGTTATTATTAAGATTCTTTAGCTATATCTAAAGTAATAAACTTATAATTAAAAGATAATATATACTAAATGTAGTTTTAAAGTACTTTTATTTACTTATCCTATAAGTATTCTTTTATAATATCTTATATAAAGGTATTACTAATCTATATAATAGTTATAGTAGCCTTCCCTATAGTAAGGACTTTATTATTTATATACTATATAATTATCTTAATATTTACTTTAACCTTATTTTTACTATTAATATTTACTAACTTATCTTTAAGGGAGAAATACTTAGTAAAGTTAAGCCTTATTACTAATAGATAAAATAAAGTATTAAAGACTATATTAAGTTTACTAAGAATATAGAAAATCTTAAGCTAAAATTAAGATAGGTAGTTAGTAGTGTTTACTAACTTAAGATTAGCCTTAGTAAGATCTATAGTTTATAGTAATATATAAGTAATAATAGCTTTTATAGTAGTATAATCTATAAGAATATTAACTTTATAATAGTTAAACTAAATAAACTTATAAAGCTTTTTTATAGCCTAGATAATAGTAACTACTTTTACCTCTATAATACTATAGTATTTCTTTATTAATATAGTAAAGTAAAATAAAAAAAGTATTAGTTTAATATACTTCTTAAGTATATTAATACTAAGTATTTACTTACTATCTTAGTTATAGTTTAACTAAAAAACTATTAACTTAAATCCTATAATATAGGCGTTAATTTTAAAGAAGAGGGGTTTCTTAGGGTTATAGTAATACTTAATAACCTATTTATAGAGTTTCTCTTAGAGGGAATACTATATATTAAGTTCTTTTAGTGTTAGTTTAAAACTCTCTTTTACTACTACCTTAGTATAAGTTTATTATAATACCCTAGGTTTTAATACTTACTTATTATATAGCTAGGCTATTAAATAGGTCTTATAATCTATTAGTAGCTAAGTAATTATATTAAACTAAGGTAATTTAGTATATAACTAACTACTTATACTAAGATATATTTTAAGGTTATAGAGGCTATAAGGGAGTATAAGGTATTAAAAGGTATAAATATAATTATCTATCTTATATACTTCTTTACTATTAATAACTTAGCTAAGAAGTTTTACTAAGGGAAAGCCTATAAATAACTTTATTATATTAATATAGATTTAGTATTTATTAAGGATCTTAAAGACTATTTTAAGGTACTAGAGATACTCTTTATTTAAGTTACTAAAGATTATAATATTATTAATATATACTTATATAAAGTACTAGTATAAAAAAATAATTAATCTATAAAATACTAAGTATATATTAGTATATTTTTAAAACCTATAAGGACTATATTAAAGTATTTAAGTCTTTATAAACTAATTATAACTATATAGTTATAGTAGGGGGGATATACACTAAGCTAGTAAAAAAACCCTAATATATTAAATATTATTATCCTCTTTTTACCTCTTAGGCTACTAATAATATCATCTTAGTCTAGTAAAAGGTATATATTTAGTAATATAGCCTTATTAAGGGGCTTTATATTAATAACTATATATCTATAATACTTTATTTTATTTTCTTTATATTTCTATATAATAAAAATAAGGTAAGTAATTAATACTAAGTACTACTACTAACTAATTTCTTTATTTTTATATTATTCTTTATATTAGTTATTAAAGATTTCTTTATCTTTAAGTTTAAGTAAATAGATATAAATATTATATTTTTAATTTTATTATTTACTTAGTAGGTTAATATATATCTTATCTTTATTTAGTATTAATATTATACTATAGTTATAATAAATATTATATTTATTAAGTAAAGCCTAAAGTTTTATAGTATATTTAAGATTATTTATATAAATCTCTACCCTATAGTAATTCTTAATAGTTAAGTAAAAATCTAGCTTAGATATACTATAACTTAGTATATCTCTAGGTGTAGCCTTTAGGTCTTAACTACTATCCTCTTTAGCCTAAAAGGTAGTATCCTTAGTTATAATAACGTAATTTACTACCTCTTTTAATAGGTTAAAGAGGCTATTACTATTAGTTTAGGCTATTTACTTTAGCTAATCCTTAGTAATAGCTATTATTATGTTATCTATATATAAGGGTATAATTTATATAACCTTAGTACCCTTTTAAATTATAATAAAGAAGTTTATTAAGTTAAAAATAGGTATTAGTTTCTTTAACTTATAATTAATAAGTTTATTTAGTATATATATATATTTAGAAAATATTCTCTATAATAAAGGTTTCTTATTATTAGTAACCCTTTTAGATAAATTAATAAAGTTAATAGGAATCCTATAAATTTAACCTAGAGAAATAATAATAGTATACGAAGTAGTAACTTTATATAAAACTAAAAAGTAATTTTTAATTAAGGCTAATACTAAAATATTATATACTAACTTAAAATGTATAAACCTTTTATTAAAGTCTACTATAAGGCTATAGTTATTATAAAAGAGTATATCTAAAAGTAGTCCTACTAGTAACTAGTTAACTACTTTTATAGTAACTATAGTATATATCTTAATAGGGGTATCTTTTACTATACTAGCTATATAGAAATTAAAAGTAACCTCCTCTATTATTAAAAAAAATAAGCTAACTATACTAATATTATATAGCTCTATAAGTAAAAAGTATAGATTTTTAGTAAATTTAGTAACTTAGTCTCTCTTAGTAAAGAGTATAAAGGTACCTATATTTATATAGACTATTATATTTATAGAGTTTTTATTAATATAGATATATATCTTAAGATAAGTATATTTATAGTAATTCTTTTTTTAATTATACTTTACTACTACCTTAATAACCTCCTTTAGTTAAAAGGTAAAGTTTACTATCTCTATAAGTAGAGAGAAAATAGCTAAAGAATTAGTCTTAGCTAAATATTTTTTACTTATAATTCTATTAAGTAGTATTATAGTAGGCTTATCTAAATATATAGCTTAAGTAAAGTACTCCTTAACCTTATCTTAGTAAGGTATATATTTCTCTATAGGAGGTAGGGGAGGTATATAAGAGACTAACTTTTAATAAGGTATAGTAGGTATAAAGTTTAAAATAAAGTTTATAGTATCCCTTAGCTTTATATTAACTTTATTAGTATCTTTAAAAATATACTTTATATTTATAGGACTATTAATAATAAAATAAATATTTAGTTTATTCTCTTAGACTATATAAATATCTTTTTTATTATTTAGATATTAGTAAGTAAATCTTATATTATATCTTTATCTTTTACCTTATAAATCTATTAGCTATAGCTATTAATTCTTTAATTTATAAAAAAAGTTATCTATATAAGAATAATCTTATTAGTTATAGTAAAAATTACTTTATTTACTACTATAGCCTCTTACTATAAAATCTTAATAGGTATACTAGTTATACTAATTAGGGTTTCTTTAGTAGGTAAAGTTACTACTTATAGAGGATATATTAGTCCCTATTAGGCTATTATTACTATAGAAGGTATTACTAGAGGGTATAGGCTTTATTATAGGGGAAAAATAAAAAGCTATAGTCTATAGGTCTAAAGGGAGGCTTACTAATATACCCCCTCTAGTCTATAGAGTAAGGGTATTCTAGAGAATATTAGGGTTATTTACTTAGTATATAGCTAATAATAGCTATAAGACTAAGTAATTTAGCTAGGGGTAAATATTATTTATATAGTTTTACCTTAGAATATAAGTAGTATCTTATAGTACCTTATAGTATTTCTCTACTAGGGTAATAAAGGAGTCTAAAGAGTTAGTTTTTTAGGGCTTATAAAGAAATTAATAAAGCTATAGAGTAAAGTTATTATAAAAGTATATAAACTACTAGTAAGCTAACTTATCTCTCTAAGTATAGAAGTACTTAAAGTAATCTTAAGTAAAAGTATAGATATTTACCTACTTAATAACTTTATTTATAGAGAAGTAATTTTTTTAAAATTACTTTTTTACCTTTATTAATATTAGCTTAAAATACTATTAAAAGTAGTCTACTATAGTACTTTAACCTTTTAAGACTAATATTTAGTAGTTTTATTTAGTAAAATAAAAATCTTATTAGTTTTAAGTACTTTTATAAAAGTACTAAAATAAACTCTTTAGGATAATAGCCTATATATTACTACTATAAAGTAATATATTTATTATATTAATCTAAAGGTTAATATTATAGTAATATATTATATAGTATTTATAAAAGATAAAATTACTACTATACTTTTTTATATTTATATTTAGCTAAAAAATACTAACTAAAGGTATTAAGGTAAAGTATAGTACTAGGGGGTATTATTACCTTAATAAGAGGTATTTTATTATAATATAGCTATAATTACTAAAATAAATTATAAGGCTATCCTTTTAAAAGTTACTACTAAGGCTACTAGTAAAAAAAATAATTAATAGAGATATAGTTTAGCTAGTAATAAAACTACTAATAAGGTTAAATATTCTATTTATATTATTAGATTTATTAAAGGGGTAAGTACTACCTATATACCTTATTAGGTATATTAAATTATTTTATTTAAAGGAGTATTATCTATAAATTATAGCCCCTATAGATAAGAGATTAGTAGTATAGATAATAGTTATCCTACTAAGGGGATAGAATACACTATTATAAATATAACTAGCTAAGGCCTTATTTAAGGATTTAAGGGTTACTATATAGTAAGCTAAAGTATTTATATAGGTAAGTTAAGGGAATTAATAGACCGGCGTCGTAAATTAATACACCGGCGTCGCCCTTACACCGGCGTTAGTACCTACCTCTCTAATTAGTCAAAAAATCCAGTACTTTCCCCTAAAGGCGGTAAGCACAAATGCACTAACATTACGGTTCCACCATTTTATTAAGCTAATTAATCGCCGTGAGAAACGGGCTCTAGAAGGGGCCCTTTTCGCGGCTGCAAAAAGGGCCCCCTTCTAGAGCCCTTTTTACAGCCACAAAAAGGGCCCCCTTCTAGAGCCTATTTCTTACGGCCGCAAAAAGGGCCCCTTCTAGAGCCCTTTTTATAGCTATAAAAAGGGCCCCTTCTAGAGCCTGTTTCTTATAGCTATAAAAAGGGCCCCCTTCTAGAGCCCTTTTTATAGCCGCGAAAAGGGCCCCCTTCTAGAGTCTATTTCTCACAGCCGCAAAAAGGGGCCCCAAAGGGGAGATAGAAAGGGTAAGATACTCTATGTAGGTCTAGCAGAATTTCATTACACTAACAATAATTTTTCTAACTAATTAGAGGGGTAGGTGCTGACGCTAGTGTAAGGGTGACGCCGGTGTATTAATTTGCGACGCTGGTCTATTAATTCCCTAAGTTAAATATCTCTATACCTTTTTTTTTAATAAAATTCCTTTATATTTTATTAATAGGTTTACTAAAGGGCTAGTAGTAACTATATATAAGTAGAATAGGTTATTTTATAGAGATATAAGAATACTCTATAAGATATTATATCTTATAGAAGTAAGAATATAAGATATATTAAGGGTAGAGTTAAGTAAAAAAGAGAAATAGTTATATAAGAGAAGAGGGTTAAAGAGAGTATAGTAGTTAAATTATTACTATAGGAGTTACTTACTTAGTATTATAGTTAGATATCTAACAGTAGGGTTTCTACTAAAAGTATAGCTAAGGTCTAATACTTAGTAATAGTAAACTAGTGTGTGTATTAGGGGATTACTTAGTAATTAGTTAAATAGTTAAAGGTTATTTAGGTAGCTTATATAGCTAGGTTATTAAATAGGAAATAATAATATTAGTTTAAGAGTTAGTAAAGCTAAGTTATAAGTTAATTATTAAAGAGCTATAGAAGTCTATCCTAGAGTATATCTTAGTCTATCCTATATATAAGTCTACTTATACTACCTTTATTTAGATATATTAAATATATTATATATCTTACCTATCTATAGATATATTAGATATATTAACTATCTAACTTATTTATCTTTATTAAGTTTTTTATTTTATTATTATATAACTTATACTATAGTTCTTTTATTCTAGGGGAGTTATCCCTCTATATTATCCTATTAGTCTTCCTATTCCCTATAAGATACTATACTACCTATACTTCTAGGCCTCTAGTAGGGTTAGTGTTACCTATAACTTATTAGGTTATAACATTAGGTCTCCCTCTAAAGGTTTTACCCTTAAGACCTATAAGTAAGTTATATCTCTTAGGTTAAGGAGTTATTAATTATACTTCCTTATTTATTTATAATATTAATAATATATTAGGTTATATAAATAAATAAAGGGCTATTAAGTTACCTAAAAATCTTTTATCTTAAAAAACTCTTAAAAAGAATTCTTTACTTTTTACTATTCTTTAGAATCCTATTATAATAGTAGTTTATTCTTTATATAAAGTAAAAGGCTATTCTTTTTATAAAGTTTTACCTATAGATTCCTTATATTACGCTAAGTGTATTTACTAGGGGGTTTTATACTATAATATTTAGGGTTTTTCTATATAGTAACTTTATAAAATTAGTCTTTAATACTAAAAGATAAAAGAGGCTTTAAAGTAGGTAGAGGAGGAGTATTATATAATAAATATAAAAGTTAAATATCTTTATAAGTAAAAAAAGATATAGTTTAAAAAAATAATATATATAGTATAATATAGTATTAATAATATTAAGGAGTTAGAGTAAGTAGAGTAAAAAGAGGTAGAGGTAGAATAGTATTAACTAGAGGAGGCCTAGCTATCCTCTATTAGTTTTAATTATCTTCTTATAAATTTTATTAGGGAGTAAAATATAGTTTATCCTAATATTACCTTATTAGTCTTAATATTAGTTAACTTTATTTTTTTAAGGTTAACTATAGCGTTTAAGAGTTATAAAAGTTTTAGAGTAACTACTAGGAATATTAGAGGTTCTTAACTAGTTCCTATAAGTTATCTTTATATTTATAGTTTTTTTACTTAATAAGGTATTCTTTTTAACTATTTTTAACTTAGTAATTAATAATTCTTTTAACTTTATATTTTAGTTTATTTAGTTTAATAATAATATAGTTATTTATATTTAATTTATATAATACTAGTTCTAGTAGTATAATATAAAAGACTAGGTGTATTTTTATTATATCTAGTAAGTTAAGTTTAAAATTAATATCTAAGACTTTTCTAAGAATTTTAAAAGGTCTAAGTTTCTTATAATTTAATTTATTACTTAGTTATTTTATCTTAATGTTTTATTATAGTAGGTATTTACTATCTCCCTCTTTAAAAGTTAGTTCTTTAATCTTTAAGGTGTTAGTGTATTTTATTATATATTATCTAATAAATTCTAGGTCCTATATAATCTATATTTAGATTTCTTATAGTTTATTATAGTCTACTATAGCTTTTAGAGCTTATAGTCCTTATTAAGGTTCTCTATATACTATTAGATTAAATCTATAGTTAAGGTAGAAAAGTAAGTTAAGAGTACTTTCTCTTATAGTACTATTATATATAAATTAGGCTAAAGGTAGTAGTTATACTTAATTATCTTAATTATAGTTAATATAGTAGTATAGATACTATTTAAGTATTTAGTTAATTTATTTTATTTATTTATTAGTCTATAGATAAAAAAAGGTTAATAGTTTATAGTTTATACTAAGTTATAAAATTAAAGATTTTTAAAACTTTAAAGTAAATAGTTTATTTTTATTTAATATAATTTCTTAAGGTATTTTATAATTATTAATAATATACTTAAGTAAAGTATATATAAGGTTTTCTACTATAATTAATTTTAAATAAAAGATAAAGTAAGTATACTTTATAAGTTAGTCTACTATAATAAGGATACTATTATAGTATATCTTTATAAGTAGTTCTCTTAACTTAGGTAGTTTAATAATAAAGTCTAAAGAGATTAAGTACTATACTTCTAGTAGTATTAGTAATAGTTAAATAAGTCTATATAGCTTATATAAACTATTTTTTAATTTTTTATATATATTATAGTCCTTAATTACTTTAACTACTTCTTATTATATAACTCTAGTATTATAATATTATTATATTTACTTATATATTTTTATAACTCCTTAGTCTTTATATACTTTAGCTCTATATATCTTATATATCTAGTTAGCTATTATTCTTTTAGTTATACTAGTATTAATATATATACTAATTATAATAAGCTTTTAAGCTAGTATAATATTACTATTATTATCTTCCTTAAGGATAACCCTTATTTTCTCTAAGACCTTAACTTTATAGTCTAGTCTTTTACTAAGAGCGTTAGCTTTTTTATTTTCTATTTCTTTATAATAGATAATCTTAAAATTAAATTCTAATAGGAATTTTAACTATTAGATTTATTATTTATTAAAAACCTTAGAGGTTATAAAGTATATAAGGTTCTTATAATCTAAGTAAATAATAACTTAGTATTTTATTCTTAATAGATATAGTCTTTATTCTTAAAATATATAAATAATTACTATAAGTTCTTTATTATAGATCTAATAGTTTAGTTTAGGTTTTATAAATACTTTTAA